>OX103948.1:13169195-13526888 GCA_944470405.2 Schistosoma mattheei
TATATATATATTCTCACTTCTTCTAAGTATTAGCCTAATCTATGGTTATAAACATTTACATTGAAATGACTTTGATCAAGTGTATACATTTGAAAGTGGAATACATTTTTTTTAAAGATTCATTGAAAAGTGTATTTAATCAGTTGTATATACCTATTAATAGTCATTATCATTTCATTATTTCTTTATTTTTTATCAGTCTAGACAGTAATATAAATATTAAGGAGAAAAAAGTATATATTTAATCAGCGGTAAGTTTAATGATACTACTATGATTGATATGATATGAAAAAAAGGGAATAAGAAACGTCTACTACTATGATGTATGCTATTTATATCGATATGAGTAGCATTTAACGATAGTTAGGATTAGAATATTTGGCAGTATAAGGTTGAGAAGGAAAAAAAAAACGGGAAACAGAAAGTAATTAGTATGAAAATACAAGAATAATCAAGTATCAGATGATTGACTGATATGTGGCAAAAGGAACAGTCAAATTTGACATTTTGTAGATGGAGTATTCACTGTATGGTTCTCAAATTTTATTAATACATACTGTAATGTTGTGTTCAAATACATTCGATTGTCTTCCATTTGTGATCTCATTCACTACACTACTAGAAGTGTGAAGTTGACTATTGTTTTTCAATGTTCATAATAATTCAGTATTCAGCATTTTGGAGTATTTTGTTTTTCCCGTTTATTAAGTGGATGAGTGTTAAATTTAAGATTTTGGTTTTCATTGAAGGATTTCATTTTAAATTATTTATCATCCATAAGCTCGAGCCAGAACTCTGCGTAAAAAAGAAGTACATCCTATCGTTATCGTCAGATTGGCATTAATTATTATTATTACTGCATTTCCCATTTATTCATGTCTCATATTCTCATAATTTTATTCATAAATGCTCATCATATCATTCTATTTAATTTTTTACCTCTCTATGACCTTTAATTATTGTAACAAAAGCAAAAAGCGCCGGGCGCGAGACTGATAGATCCTGTGTTCGAATCTCGCAGGTGGCGGGATCGTGGATTCGCCCTGCTGAGGAGTCCCGTACTAGGACGAAACGGCCATCCAGGGCTCCCAGGTTTTCCATGGTGGTCTAGCTTCAATTGACTCATGATTTCAACCGGTGAAATTTCTAAAAATCTCCACGAAACCCATTCTGATAAAAAAAATCTTAATCATCTCATTAGATTCACATTATCATTCATGACTGACTTATTAAGTTTATCGTTATTATTTGTATTACGTAATCTAGTATTATAATCTTTCTACTACGTCATCATCGTTATTCGTGTTCATAATTCCTTATGGAACTAATACTTTAACAAAAAATAAATTTTCAGATATATACGGCTGTACAGTTTGATAATAAATTCGTTGAAAAAAGAGATCCCTTCGCTGAACTTCGTGTTTTCAATCGTTTACATACCATTTACATTTGGCTCCTTATTATGTGTCACATTAGTGTATTCCAAATTCTTGGATGAAAAACAAACAAACAAATAAATTGAATTCCATAGCTTAAAATTAAATACTCCAAGATCGTCATGTAACTTTTTCATTAAAAAATGTTATTGTTTGGTATTTTATGATCTGAATGAACATACATCTACATCAGTAATTTTACTTTACATTCGAAACTACTTGTAAGTAGTATAAATTTATTCAAATGTTTTCATAACACCTAATTGACAAGTCTATCAAGAATCATTTTGATCACAAAGAATTTTCAATTTCTTGAAGTGGGATTTGATTTCCTCGAAGAACAGACAATTACTACAATTGCCGTTTTCTCCGAAGATTTCAAGTTCATATTGTTCTATTTGATAATATGTGCACTTGTTTCTAACCATTTTTACACAAGGACTGATAAACAGTAGAAATTTATTCATAAAATTAGCTGATTACTCGATAATAATCAGTGTTAAATTTTCTTTTGTTCAACAGTACAAATGTCACAAAACACATACCAACAAAAGATTTATGCAATTTATGTCACTAACCATTTTACACAAATCTCATTTTTAAATTGTTTACTTATGTCTCTTCCTTAAGAATATTAATAGACCATAATTATTATTTTCTATAAAATGACCAGAAACGAATTAGTTTATGTGGTTAGGGTTAGTGTAGCATCATGAATAAATGGTAGATAGAAGGAGGATCTATAAAGTTGAACCTTAATATAGATTTCATGTTATCTCTATGAACTTTTAGGTATAGTGAAATGTGACATTGTAGTGAACAAGAACATGAGTGGAGACAATCGAATGTATTTGACACGAAATTACAGAACATTTCACTAAAATCTGACGATCATATAGTAAATAGTTAATTTGCAAAATATCAATCCATCATCTCAAACATGACTGTTCCTTTTGCAAACATCAGTCCATTGTCTCAGATTTCATTGTCCATGTATTTTCATAACAATTGTGTTCCGTTCCCGTCCCTTCCTTACCAATCTTTTACTGAAGTACATTATGTGCCTGACCACCATTATATACTACTTATATGGATATAAGTAACCCACACCACAATACCACTTGAATTCTTTTGATATATAATTCAGTATGTAATGAAATTTTTAAAAAAATTACATAAAGGGTGTATATTATCAAGAAATAGATAGCTCAGAGTAAAATAGTAGTTCCTGTGAAATCAGATACAATATTTTTACTTGATTATTCAGACCTTTCGATAGGAGAGATAGATCACTAAGTTGAAATTCAGTAGCTTAGATTTTAAAATTCAACCAGTTAACGATCTATCATGAACGAGGTGATCTCAAGTTTTGTCAGATGTGTGTGAGCGAGTGTCACTTCACGTTTCCTTATACCATGAGAGGATACTCTTTATGTATGTAGTTGGCAAGGAAACTGGATTATTAATAGTTTTGTCTAGTTAGAAGCGTGACTACAGAGTCAAAGGAACAGCTTTATGAGATCAGTTACATGTCATCATGAATGTGTTAGTTTCTTATTTTTACGCTATCACTTCAGGTGAAGGGAATGCGTAGAGTAAGGTGAGTTGTCAGTCTTTCAAGGCCAACCTTTTCTAATTCGCTTATAGGAAGGCAGAAGTGCTGTACGTGCTGGCCGTCTGAAGGAATGACCTCATTACCATCATATCCTGGGGCAATCAGAAGTACAACATCAACCTTAGGTCTCTGTTTTTATTCTTGCACTTCCGCTAATTACGGTAAGACTTAAATAACCAAGTATTCTGGCTAATGCGGCTCTATCAGGTTATCAGTGTAAGCAAACAAGAACTTCAGTACAACATAAAAGCGATGGTAGGTTATAAGAAGCTACAATATTGCACGATGGTCATCCAATTGGATCGATGCCAACTATCTTAGTGTTTACATTATTTAATTCCACCGATAATTGCTTATTAGTTCGTAATTTCTACTTGTGTGGGTGAAGAACAGTCAGATTGAGTTTTCTTGTGGGTGTTTTTTGTCAGCCAGCCTAAGAATCTAGACGAAAAACTAATGGAAAAAGAGAATGTATTCGGTTTTTATTGAATTCATGAAGGTTCAAGTATGTAGTCAAGACTTCTGTCGATTTAAACAAGACTGTGGTATCGAACGAATGGCTGACGTTATCCTCAGTGTTTTCAGTATTTAATAAATGTACTAGAATTTCTCCCTTCATTCAATGGGATAGATATATACTTACAGAGACTATCGAGTTGTTGTCGTGAATATCAACAACAGTATAACTCAAGTCACTTATTATAATATCTGTATAAAATTCAAACGTTAATCAATCCTATAAAATGATGTCACTTGTCATAAATAGTAGTTGTCTAAAGTTTGTGTGTTTTATCGGTTTCAACTATGATTGAATCGCTTAACTTATATTAATTTAAATAAAAGACAAATGTACAAACAATCACCTATACGCGTGTACATATCACACAACTGAAACATCAATACTGGAGTAGCACATCTCGTAATATTAATTATGTATATGTGTTTATATATACTAATAGACTATTAGTTGGTACTATTGTAAGGTTAATAGATTCATTCTGGATACATCTAAAATTATGTTATATGAAACAGTTCAATTTAGTGTTCATTTAAGTTATCCAGTGAATTTGAAAATGTTGAATGACCTTTTAAAACATAGTCATGTGAATTTTATAATCTAGACAATATATCTCATTTTATTATGAATAAATTTGTTGGATTATTCATTATAACTGAGAGAACAGTATTTTAATTAATCGCGCAATTTCGTGGATTGGTTAAAGTTAGACATTAATACCAATGGATGCTAGCTCATTAGTCTAGCGCCCAAATGCCTTGGTATGGCCGAGAGTGGGGAGAGTCCGCTCTCCCTCTTCAAATGCTCCCACATGGCCACGCGTATATAGCATCTGCCAGGGAAGACCTACTCACTGCCTTCTCTCACTGGGGTGTTGTTTATGAAATTAAGAGAATGAAAAGCGAATACCTGGAGCTTTAGCCGGGTCGGTGGACATGGAGAGTCCACCTAGGGGAGTTGGAAAACCCTGATTCCAAACCAATGGTGCACATGGGCTCCATTATCCTGAAGGAACAAATGGCGTATGGACCAATTGTTGGTCACCGGCTACCATGGGACTGCATCTCCTTACGATGCTCCACTGCCTTGTGGATGAGAACTTCAGGTCGAAGGCTCTGTGTGTGGCTCCTTAAGAAGACCACCTGCTTCGGTTTGGGCACCCAGGCAGTATCACATCCCTCACACATATCAAATGAGATTTGTGTGGCGCATATGTATTTGGTTCCTCCTTGTACCAATATCTATTTGTTAAAATAAATAAATAGTCTAGAGCTTAAGCATTCGCGTGTGAGACAGAAGGTTCTCGGTTCGAATCACGCATGCGGAATCGTGAATGTGCACTGTTGAAGAGCTTCATACTGGGACGAAACGGTCGTTCAGTCCTTCCAAGCCCCAAATAGTAGTCTAACATTGATCGATTCATGATCTCAACCAAATAATCGCAAGTGTTTATGTTATTCTATCATCGACATTTATAACTGAATTTTGCTCATTCATGCTTCTCATACGTGAGTCTTGAATGGATGTTATTTTTTGGCGTCAGATATTCGGTTCGAATTACAGTTCGAATGTTAACAAACTGAGATGTGAAGTTTACCCAGTTCGAAATATGGTGAAGACATGTGTTTTTGATTTCGCCACTAACTAAAATTCATATATATATTCCAAAACTTGTTACGAAATGGACGTAGAGACGATGTGCCCAGGTTGTATATATCTCAACATAGATTGGTCAAAATTCATTCGTCACTATTAATAACGTGACTATACAGTTACTATTATAGACAACTAACGTACTTGCGGAACTAGTTATCAGGTATTGTGACACAAAAACTTAATGAACCACATATTGGTATCAATTAATTGGTTTGAGCTTCAGTTTGAACATGAACATCATGGAATACAGGTACATCTAGACCGAAATAAGACAAAAACTAGTGTCCTTGATACCTCTCTTAGCCAAAATCTAGAATATTTATAAATTTAGATGGTGAGACTATAATTTATGGACAACCTTTGAGAGATGCAAGACTGACCTTGACAGTGTCCATCTAATATCTAGGATCAAATGACGATTATAAACCAATATGAGGAATTAGAATTGCGATTTACAGTTGATGGTTAAGGTTAGAAATTAGACTTAAGGTTTCCACATCACGAACTGACATCAGCTATAATGCCAAAACGCTATTTATTCAAATGGATGAGTGAATTTCGCGCCGAAATTCGAGATCTGTTATCTTATACCTTATTGGTTCGTCCATAAATTAGAGTCTCGCAAATTGTAGCAAATGTTTATACTTTAGAACTAAAGAAGTAGCTATTTCAGCATATGGTATAAACAGTTCGTGATTGTCTTCAATTATTGAATAGATAAATAAGAAACATCTCTCTATCATTCATGACTAAATAGTAGTGTTACTTTTTGTTGACCTTAATCAATTTAATCTGTAGAATTTACATGATATATAATCCGTACGTTTTTAATGTAGTTAGGCGTTAAGCTACCAGGATATCGTAAATAAACTATGAATTCGTAATAATATAACGAAATAGTAGTTGAAATCATGAGTCAATTGAAGCCAGACCACCATAGAAAAAATGGAAGCACTGGACGGCCGTTTCGTCCTAGTATGGGACTCCTCGGCAGTGCGCATCCACGACGCCACCCCCCGCGGGGTTCGGACCAAGGACCTATCAGTCATGTGCATGAGCGCTTAACCATCCCTATAAGTCTAGAACTTCGACATGACATCACCAAGAACTCGTATTTGATGTAAGCAGTATGAAATTGTATTATATAATTATGATTGGTTTAAACACAACATAAAGCATTTAACTGTACTGTAAATATATTGGTTATTTATCACATACACTGATGAAATTAAACGTAAATAATTGCATATTAACTCAATAGTTTAACAGTTAAGCGCTTATCACCTTAACTTGAAGGTTCCAAATTTCATCGTCTGATGGAATTATACATTCTCATTTCCTATGAACGATCTCATATCATAACGAAATAATTATTCAGTTCATTTTGGTTTTCAATAAGTTGTCTAATTGAGATCAATTTGTGTTGTAACCTATAAAATTTAACAATCTCTAAAACTCATTAGTTTTAACATTTGCATAGATAAATATGAAACTTAATTCGGCGAGATTATAATTTATGGAAGAACCAATCAGGTATAAGATAACAGATCTCGAATTTCGGCGCGAAATTCATTCATCCATTTGAATAAATAGCGTTTTGGCATTATAGCTGATGTCAGTTCGTGATGTGGAAACCTTAAGTCTAATTTCTAACCTTAACCATCAACTGTAAATCGCAATTCTAATTCCTCATATTGGTTTATAATCGTCATTTGATCCTAGATATTAGATGGACACTGTCAAGGTCAGTCTTGCATCTCTCAAAGGTTGTCCATAAATTATAGTCTCACCTTCAATTCTATAACTTTTATGAATCATAACATCTACAAATTATTAATGACTAATCCATATTCTCGTGCACATAGAATGTAACAAGTAAGAGAGAAATGAAACACATCTATGTTTGCATATATAAATGTAATCACTTAGTTTTATACATAAAACAGGTATGTTCACTCTCTTCATCTCCTTTGTCTGTATATATATTTACATATACAAAATGGAATAATCTGTCCAATTTTGACTAATAATAAATATTTAAGTGTTATGACACTCTATGTGTACATAATTTGTGTTGCTATCTCTATTTCTCTCTCTCCCTCCCTCCCTCTCTCTCTCCATTTATTTTATACAAGCCATAGGTATATAAATATTGAAAATTGTATAGATTTATGAATCATACCAACGAAATTTATATTCTCAACTAGTCCAATGTTACATAACACTTACATACAAATGTTTCTGATTGGTACTTTACTTAAAATACACATAATAGATAAGAATAAGAATAAGAATATCAGTGATAATGATCAAGTCTTCAATTCACTTGTTGAATTGTCAAATATAACTCATTGAAATCTTCTTATTCCAACAACAACAATAACAACAAAATGGTTTAATAGTTCATTCCAATTATAATAATCATAATGAATGATACATTAAAACTATTCATTATCATTTTAATATGGTCCCAATTAACATTAAGTCAATTGAATTATTGTTTAAAACCTATTGGATGTTATCATGATGAATGTTGTTTTAATATTATACCAAAAACTGGACCAATATGTGATCCAATCCCTGGATGTGTTGCTTATTTTCAACCAGATTGTTGTAAAAATAGTCGATCTATACATACAGATTATGGTATTATGTATGGTTATGCTATTTCATTGGATAACGAATATGGATATCAAGAGAATGGGAAACGTTATATTCAGGTAAGATTAAGTAGAAATAAGCAAATAAAACATAAATCAGAATGAGGAATTGTGGAAATTGTAGTAATTTTCATAGTTGAATTTATGAGTCGATTTAAGCTAGACTACTATTGAAAACTGGATCGGTAAAGCAAGAGCAGCATATCTACAATTGAAGAACATCTGTAAATGAAAACAACTGTCAACCAACACCAAGGTCAGAATTTTTAATACAAATGTCAAGACAGTTCTACTATATGGGGCGGAAATCTGGAGAACTACGAAAGCCATCATCCAGAAGATACAGGTGTTTATTAACAGTTAGGAAGAAGCGCTGGAAGTGGATAGGACACACATTGAGGAAAGCACCCAACTGCCTCCCGAGACAAGCCCTCACATGGAATCCTCAAGGCCAAGTGAGGAGAGGAAGACCAAAGTACACATTACGCTGGGAAATGAAGATGTACATGAGAAAAATGAACAAGAATTGGATGGAACTAGAAAAGAAGGCGGAGGACAGAGTGAGTTGGAGAATGCTGTTCGGCGGCCTACGCTCCATTGGGAGTAACAGGCGTAAGTAAGTAAGTAAGTAACTATTGAAAACCTGGAAGCTTTGGAAGGACGTCCTATCGTACGACTCAGTAGTGCGCACTCACGATCCTGCACACGGGACTCGAATCCAATGCTTTCACGTTTTCACTGACGGTCTAGCTTAGATCGACTCATAAATTCAACCATGAAAATTACTACAATCTCCATAAACCCCCATTCTGGTAATAATCATACGCTCGCTAGCGACTAAATTCAACACGGATTTCCTGGAGTTCTAGTGATAAGCTGTGACCAGTGGAGTGCAGTCCGTGTTGGGTTATCTACTTCAGACAATGTATGAAAGGTTGATTAAGATCATGAATCGATTGAAGTTAGACACTAACACCGTTGGATACCGGTTCAGTGGTTTAGGGGTTTAGCGTTCGTGCATAAGACCGAAGGTCCTGAGTTCGAGTCGTACAAGCAGAATCGTGGATGCGCACTGCTAAGGAGACCCATACTAGGACAAAACAGCCTTCCAATGCTTCTAGGCTTACAATGGTAGCCAAACTTAAATTGACTCATAAATTCAACTATTAAAATATGAATCGACTGTAAATTTTACACTGGTCGATTATTTTGTACAGTAAAATTTTATCATACTATTGAGTGAATTATGACCAGAACAGAAACTTTCCAAATTTCTGAGTAACATTCGAAATAAGAGATACTGGCTAACATGGTTTGATTACTTAATGTTCAATGTAGACACGTAAACTTAGTAGTGACATACCTAGTAGTTCAGGTCACTTTTTAGTTCACTTAGTTGGTGAGTCCTGCTAATAAAAGCATAATTGAAAAGCTCCAACATGTACTGTTTATTTTTCTTTACCCAATATATCTGAGTGTGTAACAATGGATATGTTCAGTAGGAAACTCTAATGATACTGCATGCATTAAATGCTAGAGATGAATCACAGTTATTTATAAGTAGGACCAGTATAATTATATTATTTAAAGAGGCTTGTAGGCTATATTCTATTGAGTTAGTTGCTCTATAAAGCATATATTTATACCGTAGTGACTGGACTCTTCATATATACCTTGAGTCGTTGGCAAATAAATCCTTAATGATGCTAAGTTTCTATATATATATATAAGCGGATTTGGACAGTGACAGTCAGTGAAATACGCGATGCACATCTTGCATTATTAAGGTCTGGTCAGTTAGATGCATTTGCATCCCAGTGTGTTGATGTTCACTTTGAGACTCGTGTGGCATGAGGTTTGAGTCCTGGAGTGAACATCAACACACTGAGATGTAAGTGTATCTAGCTGGCTAGTCCTAAATAAGGCAAAACGTGCGTCGCGTATTTAATTGATAATCACTACCCAACCCCGCCTAAAATTGCTTGTGACTGATGACTTTATCGAGGCAATCCATTGAGGATACACATTTGCCAAAAGTGACTGGAATATGTTTATCCAAATAAAACAAATGGAAACATTTCCTTATCAGTACACTTGGGTTACTTATGTCACGTTGAAATACCAAATGTTATAGCGGCATTCAAGAGTAAGCGGAGAAACATACAAACCGAAACACTTCCACTGAAATGGCTAAAAAATAACAGTGAAAATGATGAATCCCTCAATTAGTTCATGATTCTCATTAATTGCTATAAACCATAAATGCTTGATAATATACAAGAGAGAACTTGTCTCAATCTAGGCTAAAGCCTTGACACAATGGGCTAACTGGTTTAACCATGAGGCTAGAAGTGCATCAGTCCGAATCGAGACTAAAGGCCTTGGGCAGGGGGATGAAGACCATTCTATCACCTGATTGGTTGGCAAGCAAGCCAGCGAGAGAGAAGACGAGTCAACTAGAACACTACTCCATTTATTCCTAATGCTCAATTCCCAATTCAGATCAGAGTAAAAGATACACGAATAAGTAGATGACTAACATGACTACAACGCACAACTTACTTACGCTTGTTACCCCTCATAGAAGAGCATAGGCCACCCACCAGCATTCTCCATCCAACTCTGTCCTAGATGATACATTCCAGTTCTTTCCAGTTGATAATTATTCTTTCCATGTCTGCTTCCTATTCCTGATACAGTACGTACTTTGATATTCTTCTTTTCCGTTTCACTTAAAAATTCCAAGTTAGCGCTTGCCTCATGATGCAATTTGATGATTTCCTCAATAAATATCCCACTCACCACTTCTATCGTCTTTTCCTAATTTCATCCTCAAATGGAACCTGGTTTGTCCTCTCCCACAGTAGAATGTTGCTGATGGTATATGGTCAACGGACATTGAGTATCATATGTAGACAACTGTTTATAAATACTTGTACATTTTTGATGATGGTTGTAGTAGTTCTCGAAGTTTCAGCTCCGTACAGTAGAATCGTCTTGACGGTCATATTGAAGATTCTCATTTTGTTATTGGTTGACAGTTGTTTTGAGTTCCATACGTTCTTCAACTGTAGGAATGCTGTCCTTGCTTTGGCAATCCTTGATTTTACGTCTGCATCAGATCCTCCTTGTTCGTCGATGATGCTGCCCAGATACGTGAAAGATTCCACACCTTCCAGAGCTTCTCCATCAAGTGTGATTGGGTCGGCTTTCTCCGTGTTGTATTTGAGGATCTTGGTTTTTCCCTTGCGTATGTTGAGGTCTGTTGCTGCAAAGGCTGCTGCTACATTCACAACGCACAAACAATTAGAAAAATACAATTATGTCTAAACTGAACGTTAGGGCCGAAAAAATAGAGTACCAAAGTTTACGCTTAAATTACAATAGCTTTGGAACAGAAAAGGGTATGGCAGTAAATGACATATCATACAAAAGCTTATGGTTTATAGGATAACCCAGAGATAAAACAACATATAAACGTTCTACAGACTCTGAATTAAGTGAAATAACGTCCCCAAAAATAGTTTTTGTTGTTTGTCATGACTTGTTTGTTTCTCTGTTCACATCAGAGATTTAACTCGATAATGACACCAAAACTCTGTAGACTAACTTTTAAATGAAAAAAAGCGTCTCACCTTAGTACACAATTGTTATGTGCTCACTGATGATTAGATTAGAAAGGCAATTATCTGAAGATCTAGAAAGAAGCTCTTTCATATATAATCAACTATCCCAAAAATATAAGATGTTGTCATTAGACAGTGATTGTTTATTGTTACTGGTTGATCAAAAATAAAGATTTGAGACACTAACTTTCGACTGAATGACTGGAATATATCATACTCATTATAAGACTTGGAAATCTTAGTTTTGACCCAATATAGAGTAGTGTTTGTATTTACTTAAAGGTCACGTGTCTTAAACTAGCACAGAACAACTTCCAAATGTTCCGTATTTCTTCTTAATTCTTCAGATGATGTCAGTTTATGATGAAAGCCTTTCTTAAGCTATACAAAACGTCTGAAAATCCATTTAGCTTAATATATGCAAATATATGCAATAATCTAATGAAAATCTATACATATTAATATGATATTGTACATCATGAAAACCGAAAATTAATACGAATCAAACTAACATTTTCCATAACTATAGATTGTATGATATGGCTTACATTAAACTAAACAGGAAACCTATTCTAATCTATCAAATGAAATTTGTCATTTATCTCATTTCATCGAAAGTATTATCAAGTATTGATTAAAAATATTCAAAAAGTATACTGATAAGATAGAAAATCCCACAAAGGGGGGTCGTGGATGTTCACTGATGAGGAGTCCCACAATAGGACGAAACGGCCGTCCAGTCCTTCTAGGTTTTCCATGGTGGTCTAGCTTCCATTGACTCATGATCACAACTATTGAAATTAGACGATATGATTCAAGAATAATAATTGTTAAAAGAATTCCACTTTCATCATCATTAAATTAATTGATTTCTCAATAGAATACTAGTACATAAAGTAATAACCAGTGGAGTTCAACCAGGTCTGTTGTGAGATATCAGCTCACTGAAGACATTGGTGTTCGATGGCGCAACTTCGTGGATTGGTTGAATTTAGACATTAACACCGTTGGATGCCGGCTCAGTGGTCTAATGGTTAAGTGCTCGCGCGCGAAGCCAGTAGGTCCTGGGTTCGAATCCCGCAGGGAGCGGGTTCGTGGATGCGCACTGCTGAGGAGTCCCATACTAGGACGAAACGGCCGTCCAGTGCTTCCAGGTTTCCAATGGTGGTTGAGCTTCAACTGACTCATGATTTCAACCTGTGAAATTTAATAAAATCTCCACAAAACTCATTCTGATAATATGTAAAAGACAATTAAAGTTGAAGAACAGTTTGACTTAACTTTTGTATTACATTAAAAAAACAATAAAGAAGCCGTCTAGATAATACTGACGATAAGGGAATTTATCCTTTCTGTATAAATATTGCTAAGACATGTATTATATATATACTTAACCAATATCTATCTTGATAGGTAATATTAGCTGGTATAGGAAAAGTTGAATGAAAGCTAGAGCCAGCTAAATTAAAATTTGTCAACAGTCCACAAATTCATTAACTATTCGTTTAATGCATGCTGATAGATGTAGACTACCTGGTTGAGATCTGTAAGATAATATTGGGTGATATGGCTTTGAATTAGCCGAAACTCTGAATAAAAATTTACCCTATCTCTTTATCCTAGATCTCGTTATCTAGTCTTCTTTCATATAAACATATTCTGTCATTTCAACGTAAATAATTTCAGAAACATTATTTGGGTCCCTTTGATATTGATCTAGTTAATTTCATCCTATTTGGTATGGTAATTTAGGCCATGGTACATTTGTATTAGGCTCTATGTTAATTCTAAGTGATAGATAAAAGTATTCAGTATAATCACCGTTAAATTACATTCACATGTTATATTCGAATATATTACCTGTTTAATATTTGTCAGAAACGACTATTATAAGTTGGGTAAATTAAACGAGTATCATACCATGTTTAGTTTAATAATTCTATATTTTAATCAGAGAGGGGTTTTGTGAAGATTGTAGAAATTTAATAGTTCAATTCATGAATCAATTGAATTCAAATATTAAATTATTACAATCTATACAAAACCCCTCTCTATAATCGTCATATGCTTACTAGTGACTGGTTTCAAGAGGTATTTCCTGGAGTTCTAATGAGAAGCCGTGACCAGTGGAGTTCAACCAGGTCTGTTGTGAGATAATAACTCACTGATGACAATGGTGGATGTGTCTCTCAATTTGGTGGATTAGTTGAAGTTAGACATTAACACCGTTGGATTCCAGTCAGCCCAATGGTCTAGAGGTAAAGCGTTCGCGCGCGAGACTGATAGGTCCTAGGTTCGAATCTCGCGAGGCAGTATCATAAGTGCGCACTTCTGAAGAGTCCCATACCAGTGTATCCAGGTTTTACATAGTGGTCTAGCTTCAATTGACTCATGAATTCAACTGTTAAATTCTATATTTGTTCAGTAACTTATGAAGGGAAAATAATTTTCTTCACATACTGATATCAGTTGAGAAACTATCAAAAACCAGAGAGTGCACCGTTTTATGTTACATTAATGTTTCTGTATATATTACACATAAGCTACGACTTCATACTGACTGAATCAAATTTATATGTTTTATGATTTAAAATGAACTCCATCTAGCTGTTAAGTTGAAATGAATTCACTCATTTTAGTCAGCCCATTTTTAAATAACACACTCTTCATTAACAATCCTAAATTAATGATTATATTGTAGTTGATATGATCAAGGAATTGTTTTCCTGCTGTACGCTTCTATACAATATGGAATTGGCTTGTTTCAACTATTAGATTCTTTAACATAACAATAATTTGCTTCTAGTTATTTAATATTGAATTGTGGCGTGAGCTACTTATATCCACATAAGTAGTATATAACGATGATCAGACATAGAATGTATTTCAGTGGAAGATCGAAAGGGAAAGAACGGAAACGGAAAGCAATTGGCATTGAAATGCATGAACAATGAAATCTGAGCCAATGGACTGATATTTGCGGAAGGAACAGTCATGTTTGAGACAATTGATTGACATTTTGTAAATGAAGTATTTACTATATGGTTCTCAGATTTTAGTGAGATGTTCTGTAATTTCATGCCGCAATATATTCGGTTGTCTCCACCCATGTTTGTGTTCACTATAGAATAACATAAAAGTACATTATGTTGGTGGATGTACTAGGAAACTAGGTTGTTTAAAATGTTATCATGATCAAGGTCATTTGATCAGATGGTCATCAGTAGTTATAACATTCATTTTAGTTGAAGGGATTTTCTAAAGGTTTACTAATTCCATTATTAACCACAATTCAACGTTTATAAAATTTTGTTTAAATGATGATACAGAAGCATTTGAATTGGAATATATATATATATATATATATATATATATATATATATATCAATAAAGAGTAGTTAGTCGTTAACCATAAGAGAACATGAACCATTACAAGTAATTTTATTGTTTGTTTTCTATTTTGTTTTCGTCTTGAGATGGTGGAGAAGATTTGTAGCTCAGATGGATGATTTGGGTGGAGTTTTGTTCTCTGAGCTAGATGGTTTGGTCGTGGAGCTTTTATCGTTCTTCTGAACGACTTCTATCTCAAGTTTGTGCTAATGATGTCTTTCAGAAGAACGATGAAAACTCCACGACCAAACCATCCAGCTCAGAGTACAAAACTTCACCAAATCGTTTTCATTTTCTTTTTCCTCTCTTTTCTTTCCTCTTCTTCTTTTTGGTCATTAAGATTTGGAAAGGAATACCATATGCAAAACCACCAACACAAAAGAATAATTTAAGATTTCATCGACCTATTCCACCAATTCATTCTAATGAAAAATATGATGCAACTTATTTTCGATCATCATGTTCTCAACCAAATTTCAATACATTTAATGAATGGTCAAAATATTCCTATGAATGGTATAAACATTTTACATTAGAACAAATGAATCAAGAAGGATTCAATGATCAGGAAGATTGTCTTTATTTAAATATTTATAATTTATATGAAATAGACGTTGGTTTAAATTATAATAATAATAAACAATATCCAATTATTGTATTCTTTCATGGTATTGATCATTTAATTGGATCATCAAATTATTATCCTGGACATGTTTTAGCCCAATTAGGTTTAGTTGTGATTACAGTAAATTATCGATTAGGTCCATTTGGTTATTTAGCTATAAATAAACCATATTTACAAAAGAATATTAATATGAATGATATTAGTGATCATGATCATGATCATGATGATGATATTGATGTTGATGTAGATGTCGATGTTGATGATAATGATGATGAGGAAATATTAATGGGAAATTATGGATTATGGGATCAAATTAGAGCATTGGAATTTATTCATGAACATGCTGATAAATTTCTAGGTGATCGTAATCAAGTAAGTTTAGTGTTACTAAAATAAAACTTTTTTATATTTAGATTATTAAACTTAATAAAAGGAACTAGATAAATTTGTGAAAGTTATTCAATATGATATTACTTTTTAACACAACATGAACTTAATAATGGAACGATTGAAAAGTAAAAGAAATCGTCGTATAGCAGTTGTAAATCTGTGGTAGGAGTTTACTTCTGTTATAATATGTGGCTTGTGTACCCTGTTAATCGTTCCGTCCTACTTTATGGCAGTGAAATATGGCCGGTAAGAGTAAAGGATATTCGTAGTTTACTAGTATTTGATCATAGGTGTCTTCGAAACATTGCTCGTATATCCTGGGATCATCGAGTAAGTAACGCAGTTGTTAGGAAATGGGTACTAGGTAAGGATAGCAAATCAATTGATGAATTAGTGAAATTTCATCAGTTGAGATGGCTGGGCACGTGTTACGTATGCCCAACCACCGAATGCCTCGACGTGCGATGTTTTTTGGTGTAGGAGTAGGTTGAAAGAAGGCTAAGGGAGGCCAGACCAAAACATGGCACAAATCCATGAAGTCGCTGACAAGTGGACTGAGCCATGTTGGTAGGTGCAGACTACCTGGTTTTGGACCGCGAGATGATAGCAACCGATGGTTAGAGACTTTGAATGACATGGATCAAAATCGTTTGCAATGGCGCAGGTGCATCCACTCTTTGTGTTCTCCCAAATTCTAATCTTCTGAATCCTCCTTGTCTCTTTTTTTCTCTTCCCAAATCTATTTCACTGCATTATACTCTTTAAATAACATCTCCAAACCCTAATCTTTCCGATTACTGCTTATACTCTTAATACCTCTACCACTACTGGATTTGAATCGACAGCTGAATCTCTGTGCCAATGTGGTGTGGCAACTCGAACTGACATACGTACGTACGAAGTTCTACGTTGTTACTGGCTGACTGACCCTGTTAATGTATAACGTGATATTACTGCCAATTAGAGAACAGTAAATTATCGATCGGACCAATGACACACAAAAGCTGTGCGAGCAGTCTAGAGTACTTATCGCTCCTGCTTCCTGCCTAGCTCAGCTAGTTAAGTCCAGAACGCCAATCTCAACCTCTGCGATATGAATCATTTATTTCAGACATACTGGGTTTATATACCAATCAAACAGAACACATCGTACCATAAAATGGAAAATAACATTTGTACAAGATCTAGCCAAAAGTGACTGTGAATGTGAGAGACATTAATTAATAAACTGGACATAACTTAAGAATGGTAAATCGTATAATAATAGTGCATAGATCAAAATAAAGCTCATAACAAGATGGAATGAATATAAATAGTTTAGTTATTTAACAATTATACGATAAAAATGAACGCATAGTATTGGTCCATAAATATATCCCAAAAGTTACTATTCATTGTGCTTATCGGGATATAACAACTCCAAACTAAACAAACTCCACAAATTAAGTTGAAGGTGTTTTGTGGTGATTGGTTCTAATTTTTAGACTGTATCCGTCATAGACTGATCTTATTTGAGGTACCACTGAAAAACAGAGTGTATTGGTTTGTAATTTCATACCAGTATGGGAATCTTCAGCTCTGTACTCTAACGAACTCACTGGGAATCGAAACTATAATATTCAGATATCATGGCGAACAACTAATCATTGGAACCACTAGGTTCGACTCCAATAAATCAATATGAACCTCAATGAATTTGTGATATAGTGAGATTATTATCCAATGAGAGTGGGGACAATTTTTCACTTCGGACGTGCCTGCTCACTTGTCTGTTATTTTCGAAAGGTATTTGTTTGTTCATATACGTTATGTGTTTTTTATGTCCTTTACACAATAGATCACTGTAATCGGTTATGGTTCAGCTGCTGCTGATGTTGCACTACATTTATTGTCAGAAAAATCAGGTCGTAGAAATCCACCATTATTTCATCGTGTTATTCTTATGTCCGGATCTGATCAAATGGAAGGTGGCTTTGTTCAAAATATCAACGAATCGGAGGCATATGCTAAACAGTTGGCTTATCAGGTAAGCATTAGAAAGCTTCATGAGAACGAGGTAAACGATGTAGTGTTTAACGGTGAAAAGTGTCCCTGTAAGAATACATCGATCAATGAATATTTCGCTGTAGTATACTGCAGTCGACCTTTTGGTAGGGGTACCATTAAAGTAGTTCCGATCGTTTGATTTTTTAGAATTTTAGAGTTTACCTTGTGATTTTAAATGTAACTGAAAAGTACAGAAAATACTGCCGATACCAAAAACTAGTTTGTTGAAAATTCTTGTCTATTTTAGCTTTTTTACATTGTCATTTTCGTTATTATGAAGTTAGTTATTCATCAGGTATAAAATATACACTCTATCTCAAAAATGATTAATGACGATAATTTCATTATTAGCTTTATTCTTGTTTACTTCTAAATGAAAAACTATCCGGATACATCATCAAATTAATCAAAATATTTTGAGTAAATCTACTTAAGCCTAACGTAATTTATGCCTAGGTAGTGACTAATCCATGTTTGTCTGATCTTTATTTCTAATCTAACTCTATCTGTCACGTTGCAATATCCCGATGTGGTGTTACATGAAGTATGTTTTAATGTGATCTGGATTCGGATCAATCAATAAGTATCAGTTTCCTTGAGACCACATGTACATCTTCGTGACGATCTCTAACTGACACAACGCTTACATTCAGTTTCCTGGATCCTCCGACCAGTGAACACCTCAACAAAACATACACGTTGTCAAGTTACTCCGGCTCGTAGGTGGGACATTATAACTTGATCAATAGAACTCAATCAGCAATAGCGGGTTAGATAAGCATATTTTTCGTCGTTAAAGGAACTTGATGCGTATTTATGAGTTACATGATTTTAATCGCTGAAAAATTCCCATTATATTAAAAAACACAATTGTATGAACGAAGAATATTCTTTTCAATAGTATCTCATCAGGTTCTACAATTATAAATCCAGATTAATAATCCATAAAATTGGCCAGATTTAAGGCAAAATACATCATCATTTGGAAATTGTAATATGTGAATCAGGAACTGTTTGTTATATAAAATAAAATCGTTAATGTTGGGGCTGACTAATATGAAGTGTTAAATTGAATCAGTTTATAAGCGAAATGAAATTGTGAGATAAATTATCAGAATAAATATGGTCAACATGGGGTAAGAGAGAAAGAGAGAATATTGTGATTACAAATCGGAAATTAAGTAATATGTAAAATAATTAGGTCAAATATAGTAGATTCAGGGGTGGATATTGAATAAATTCCTCAAAAAGGGGTTGTCAAGTGTAAAGACAATAATAGTAATAATAACAGTAATAATAATAATAAGTTTGGGACATAAAATGAACATTAATCAGATTACGTCACCACATGATTATTCAACAATGAGCCGCGATGCCGTGATGTAGTCGGTACATAATCGATCTTTACAAAATCTAGCTTACTGATCTAAACGTTGAGTATCTAGTAAATTTTTCATTTGACTTAGCAATACTGTATTGAAAATTTTGTCTGACACTGACAGCAGTGTGGTACTTTTGTAGTTCTCATACTGAATAAAATCTTTTTTGAGTATTTTGATGAAGCGTCACACTTTCCTGTCTGTCAGAACTTGTTCTTCCTCCTAAATCTTTCTGAATAGAACGTTGAGGATCTTTGCAGTTACTTTTATGTCTGACGTCAGTGGTCCAGATGGTATTTTGTCTTATCCTGTTGCTTTCTCACTCTTTGTTTTTTTGATGGCCATGTTGTTTCCCTTTAACTGTTGGTGGGGTGACATCTGCAGGAAACTCTGTATGTACAGTTTTTATGTACGATGGGTTCAGTCGGGTCGGTCTATTCAGGAGTTATTTGAAGTGTTCTACCCACCTGTTTTGCTGTTCTTGAACCTCAGTGACTAGTTTGTCATTTTTGTTCTTGACTGATCGCTCTGGTTTACCATATTTTCCATCTAGCTTCTTCGTCGTATCATTTAGTTCTCTCATATTTCATTCTCTCTCAGTATTTTCTACTGTCATTGGTAGGTTTTCTACATATCTCCACTTATCAGTTCTAATGCTTTTCTTCACTCTCTTGTATGCTTCTGTGTATTGAATATGTGCCTTAGCTTTTTCTTTTTTTCTTCAATTGTTTTTGGTTGGTGTTTTCTTGTTCTTCCTTCTTGAATCTTGACCAGGGTATCAACAGAGATCCATTCTTTACGATGGTGCCACTTACGGCCCAGCTTCTCCTGGCATAATGAAGTAAATGCATCTTTAATGGCTTGAAAGTTGTTCTCTATTGTCGTTTTTCTTCTTCGAGTAAAGTTTATAAGGCTCGGAACTTATTGCTTAGAACTATCCTGAATCTACTGAGTTTATTCGTATGTTGAATAAAGGTTGTATTAAACTTTTGTAATGCTACTTATCCGACTGTTCAACGTTTCTTTAGCTTCAGTTTCGTCTTGGTCACCATCAAGTAACGATCTAAAGCTATACCAGCTCCAATCACGGTTCTATTTTCTTTGATGAACCATCTTAATTTTTATTTTTATCAACTTAATCGATCTGGTTCTCTCTAGTGTGGTCTGATAAAACCAGTGTGGCTTAATATGTAGGTTTTTTTGGGGGAAATAGTACCACCTATAACGTGTCGTTGTAAGTACATATATCTCTCAGCCTCTGACCATTATCATCCTTTTTTTCCAGTCTACATCGCTCCATAATGACCTCATACTTAGTGTTGCTCATACAGACCTAGAGAATCAGGTCCCCCACCAGGATGACCAAATCTTTTCCTGGTTACTTCTGTACAATAGACTGAAGCCTTTTATAAATCTGATATTTATCATCTCCTCTTTTTTCATTGTTGGGTGATATTTATTTTAATACATTGCCTCTGTTTTGAATGGCACTTTGATATGAGATTCCCATCCTATAAGCGATTTTTATGACTCTTCGAAGATCAGTGCAACTCCTTGTTTGTGAGACATTTCCAGTTTGGGACGATGGGTTTCACTGATTTCAAGTACCACTACTTTGTATCTTTGTACTTCCGCTACCATGCGACTGGTCCAACTGGTCTACCACATTTTACGAACAATCTAGCCGCTTGTATTAGCTATTGCTCTGGTTGTCAGAAGGAGAAGAATCTTGACTATCACTATGGGGTGACATATATCTTCTATATGTAGAACATTAAACCTACAAAGGAGGATTTAAATGATCTAAATGATTTTCTGTGGTTAACATTTTGTAGCAAGATTCTTTTTCCAGGGATGAGGTTTCGAATACCACTTCCGACTCTCCTCCTTTTCTCAAGCTTGAAACCGAGAAGTAACTTCAGAAGGGCTTCAGGTTAGGTTGAAGAGTCTCATACTGTAATAAAATAAATATCCACTGATCGCAGGTTTTGGGTCATATCCAAGGCGGTTTTAATGTACTTCAAACACCATTTACTAATTCCGAAATTTTTACTTAATGAAATTCGGTAGTTTTCACATTATTTTCTGTTACCTTTTAGATAATCTCACTTTGTCTGACTCCTCCACGCAATTTCCTGTATGATTTTTAAGACTTCTGACTTTATTTGTTTCAGTGATATTTTTTCAAACATCACTGCTGAAGAGTCCCATACTAGAACGAAGCAGCCGTTCAGTGCTTCCAGGTTTACATGGCGGTCTAGATTCAATTGACTCGTAAATTCAACTAATAAATTACTAAACAAAATACTGATCTCACAAAAATGATAGATGTCGTGGTTTTGCAAATATATGCAGTGTAATGTAAATATAAGCCTTACTATATCAAATGTAGTAGTAATATCCCTTCTCCACACCATATATTGATAATGCTTGATCTGACTTTATAAGTAAATCCATAAATGTTTGCATCGGATGACTTAACAAAAAAAAAACTAAAGTTTAACACTTTTATAGGTTGGTTGTGATGTTTCTTCAAGACGTTCAATGATAAATTGTTTACGATCTCGTACATCTACGGAAATATCAAATGCAGCAGCTAAAACAAGGATTCATCGGCCTAATTGGTTAACAAAACCATGGGCACCAACTTTAGATCATGATTTTATCATGAATACACCAAAATACTTATGGAACAATGGTCTTTATGCTCATATACCAGTAAGTGTATATTTTTCAGTTGATTTGTCGCCAATGTGAAATTAAATATTATATAACTAATTGTTTAATTCATTGTAGAAGATAGTTCGATTATTCGTTATATCATTAGCTGTTATGATGTGCAAACTTTGGTGTTTGGAAGTCAAAGAGATAGAAAGAATATTTAATGTGAACCAAGGATTTGATACAATTTGTTAGAATGAATAAATAATACACAAAATCTCAATGGTTGAGATCACCAGTCAATTGAAGCTAGATCACCATGGAAAACCTGGAAGCACTGAACGGCCGTTTTGTCCTATTGTGGTTTAGTGGTTAAGCGCTCGCGTGCGAGACTGACAGGTCCTGGGTTAGAATCTCACAAGGTGGGATCGTGGAGTCGCACTGATAAGGAGTTTCACACTAGAATGTAACGGCCGTCCAGTACTTCCAGGTTTTTCATGGTGATCTAGCTACAATTGACTCATGATCTCAACTATTGAAATTACTACAGTCTTCACAAAACCCCTTCTAATACACAAAAAATTTGAGGATAATAGTATCAAGGGCGTAAGAAATTAACAGAAAATTTTCTACAGAAAACCTTTGTTATCTGAAGAAAAGACTGAGATAAGTAAACAGAGTATTTGAAGTGGTTTTTCATTTTACGGTACTTTTGAGATTGTTGAAATTGAAGTTTCACATTATGAACTAAATTTGGTTGGAATCATGAAATACGGAATAGTTGTTTTTTCGCTCAATATATGCATCTGAGGCACATCAGAAATTAAATTTGTTGTTCTAATGTTCTCTCAGTGTGTCCTTACCCTGTTAACTACTGAGTTGCCATCTAAAGGTTTACATTTTTGACTTCAGTCACTTCGTGGTGCTGGACAGCAATTATCTCATGGTCGACATTGCTGAACTTTACTGGCTACAGATTCTCACCAGAGATTCGGGAATTTCAACTCGAACTTACTTACTAGTGAACTAATGACTATTATTTGTCCAGGTGAGCTATAAATTCAGCAGTCAACACAACGTCCTATACAAAAAATAAATTATATGCTTACAAATGGCAAAATTCGAGTGGTAATTGCTGAATTTCTAGTGAAAAATCGTAACAAGAAAAGTTCGACGACTTTGCAATTGAAGTAGTTACCCACCAACGACAATGGGTTATTTCTGAATGAAATCTCGAAATTAGAAATGTAAACTTTTGAATTCGAACTCAGTAGTCTGAAGCTTAAGAGTTTACTAAGAGGCCTTTAGATTCTAAGTTTGATTTCCTATAGGATCTCATACTAAATCAGAACAACTACCCATTACTAATGATTATTTAACCAAATCATGTTAATGATGGAAAATTCATATTTTGGTTAGTCATATGATTTAACTTGAAAGGTTGGAGGTAGTCGGTAAGAAACTCTGCTTGATCTAAATTTTATGCTAGCTTGCACTCAGCAACAAAGCACTGGTACAATATCAATGGGGCTGATGATCTTTATAGAATTCTCTCTTTGATTTTCCAGCTTCACATCCTGGAGTATTCGGGATGCGAATGACATCTTGTTGGAATGTAATACTCAATTTGGTTGACCACTGATTGGTGATCATTGTTATGTTTATCCAGTGTTAGAGGACGTAATGTCTAGTCACTTATATTGTGTTATGTGCTACTGATGTCGACAGATGTAAGTAGTATGTATCGTCAGTCGAAAGTGAAACACCTGACAGCAGAAGGTTAATAAGGAAAGAGAACGATAACAGACAATGATTACTGTGGAAATGAAGGAACAGTCAAGTTTGAGTCAATTGATTGACATTTTGAAAATTAAATATTTAGTTCATGGGTCTCAGATTTTACTAAGACGTTTTGTAATTTTCTGTTCAAATACATTCGACCGTCACCATTTGTGTTCTCGTTCACTACAGTACTAGTGTTCACATAATAGGGTCCATTTAACATCAAGGACTAGAAAAAAAAAGGAGATTTGCCACTATCCAGTGATCAATTAGTTATATCTAAATTTAAATAATTATTAGAAAGTTCTATGCCTTACCAGTAACCCATTATTTTGTATCTTTTTAAGATTGTCTCTTTAGAATAAAGCTAACAATTTCCCGCCGATATCTTTCATTGTTTTCTAGCTTATTGGTGGCTTGGTTGTAGATGATGGTGCTTTTCATGCATTAGCATCAATTTATCGTTTGGATGTTCCACTTACTTGGAATTTAATAAACAGTACACAAAATAGCGCTTTCGATTCCCACGAATTATTGAATCCAAATACTGAATTTTCTGGTATGTCAATTGATTTAATGCGTTCAGGTTTCATGGAAATGGTGAAAAATGATTTTGCACTGGTAAGTTAAATAGTTCATTACGTAAAGTTTCGATTATTTAAAAGATGATTGTTAAGGTGATTTTATTTCATTCACATAATGAAGAGAACATCAACAACACGATTCGTAGAATAATCATGCGTTTTAATTATCATAAGTTTACTATTTGTTAGGAATTCAGTAGTATAAAATCGTAAATAAAAATATTGAATCCATGGGGACCACGAGTTGTGGAAAACTCGAGCATTAAGTCTGTTTTGATTAAATTTGAATGCTCTTGAATAATAGCCATAGAAAAAGTTGTAACTTTCAGGAAAAAGGTGCTAGAAATCTAAGGAGTCCCTCCTCTATTTACACTTGGAGAATATTTTCAATTTTTACCGAATTTGTAAAGATAATCTTTAATCCTGCCATCCAGTTTTTAACTAACGATTGAGAATGGCACTGATTCACTTTTAAATATAAGGTTAACCAACATTGAACTCATTATTAAACATTGTATAGGTGGATTTATGGAGATTTTATCATGAATCTACAACTTACGATGTATTTTTTAAATCATGATTTAATAATTTTGAATTATCTAATTATTGATATTCCTAAAGGGGTTTGGTCATTCTGTGTTGGGATATGTGCATTCTTTGTACATTGCTTCATCACAAAGATCTTTTCACAATTTTTATAGTATAGGTGGGTTGTTGCTGGCAGTGGTATCCACTAAACCCAATTCGTTCTTTCTAGGATTCCACTGGATGTATTCGCATCTCAGTGTGATGATGATCACACTAAGATTCAAACCCATTACCTTTTACCGCAAACGCCTAACTCGTCAGCGAGTGGCACACGGAGCTCAGATAATATCTAACATGTTTAATGAGTACGATATTAATATTATTAATAGTAAGGGTTTGTATTTTGCCAATGTTGAAATTCAAGCTTGAATTTTGATTAGTTTAATTATAGAAAATGCATCTAGCTATCTGAAATCAGCGACTCAGTGAACAACGCATTGACATTAGAAGTGAAAGATAAGAAGTTCAACTCTTAATTTAGACAATAACGTTGAATATAGATCCATTCAGCTGTTAAGTTCTTTAAGAACAACTTATCTCTTAAGTGTGTAATTTCACGAGATTGTTATATCAATGATTTACTGATTACAGAATGAGCTTTCTTTTTACCATAATATTAGTTATGATATCTTCACATCAAATATGGAACCTGAAATCAAACGAAATACTTGCATTTTCATAAAATATGATATTAGATCTTATTAGAGGATCATATTTCTATGGGAATATTATTCTATAGTTTCATTTTGATCCACTTTCTGAAATTGTAATTCAAAGCATATAAAGAAAAAATTTGTCATAACTTTGATTGAATACCACTGTATTGTTGATTCGTCTATCTACTATGTTTTCTTTAATAAATCAAGCTTTTTGTCTATGGTACATACACAATATTCTCATTATTGTTTGCGTCTTTTGAACATTTAATTGAATTCAATTCAAAAGGAATAAGGATAGATATATATAAATGCTCCTTTTTCTCTTTGATCTTGTTTCATTGTTCGATTCAGATAATAAGAATAATATTTAAAAAATATTTATCCCCTCTTTCAGGTATACATAATTCTAATTGTCGATTAATTTAGAGAGAATAAGAATGAAGATTTGAGTAGTATAACATGAATTGTTTTTGTTTTTGGTTAAATCCTTGTTGGCTACTTCCTAAAATACACCAAGACTGAATTCATATCATTATTTTATTGTTCATACCCAGGACTACAATCGATCAGTCCCTATTGGTATGTATACATTTTGAATGGATAACTACAACATAGTGCATTCATTATGTTATCACTAATCAAACCTAGGACACTTAAGCTTCAGGAACAGTTCTTAAACTTTAAACCACTAAGTTGACATCGAATATTTATCATTTATAATTTTAATTAGCAAGACTACAGAATTCTAAGATTGATCTAATAGGAGATCGTAAATGCCCATTAACTAGGACGAAATTGGTATTCAATGCTTCCTGGTTTTAATAGTCATATGACTAATTGTATACTATAAGTTAAGCTATAAACCTGAATTATTTATTCCATAACTTTTGTTTTGACCAACCTTACTTACTTACCTACTTACTTGCTTACTTACTTATCTACCTACCAACCTACTTACTTACTTACTAACTGTAGAATAGTACCTATTCTCTCGTTAAAATCATCCAAAATTAGAATAATTCATCAACGTGTAAATTATTACAGAATTCAAAAGTAGGAGATAAATGTAAGGTGTATATTTGTACTTCTACATATAGAGGATAAGAGTATTACTTAAATCAATCAACTATTTATTATGAGTGACCATATGATGATGATATGACTGTAAAATTGATTATTACATACAACCACGTAATTTATTCACAAAAATACTTTAGAAGAAAAAAATAGACATTTATCATTATCATGGAATATACAACTTAGATAATAAATAAAATTCTATGTTATACAGTCATGAATATAAATTATTGTTTATACTTAAGCAATTCAAATATTCAATACTTAAATAAATGATAAAATTATAAGCAAAATATGAATAGTGACTAGAAGTGGAATTCATGACGAGAGTTTTGTCCTAGTTGGGATTCATCAGCTAGATGTACTTGCATTTCAGAGTTGATGTTCACTTTGGCACTATGCATAATATGAACATATAGCAATAAGAGATTGATCGATTTTAGTCCTAAACATTAATGGAAAGATTCAAGTAAACAATACGAATTGAATTTAAAACTTTATTCTATTGTACGAGCTTGTGGCTATCAGGACTCAGTAGCTAAATGGGTAACGTGATGGCGTTTGGAGAGAACAATACTGGGTTAGAGTCTCAGAGTGAACATCAAATGTGAGATGCAGGTACATCCAGCTGACGAGTCCCAAATTGGATGAAACGCGCGTCCTGAACTCCACTTCTAGCCACTATCCATCTATGCTTGTTCATTAACAGTTGTCTAAGCAAAATACTCCGGATCCGTTGGCCGGACACTATTAACAGCAACCTACTATGGGAGGGAACAAAACAGATCCCAGTGGAGGAAGAAATCAGGAAGAAGTGCTGGAAGTGGATAGGACACACATTGAAGAAAGCACCCAACTGCGTCACAAGACAAGCCCTCACATGGAATCCTCAAGTCTAAATGAGGAGAGGAAGACCAAAGAACACATTACGTCGAGAAATAGAGATAGACATGAGAAGAATGAATAAGAATTGGATGGAACTAGAAAAGAAGGCAGAGGATAGAGTGGGTTGGAGAATGCTGGTCGGAGGCCTATGCTCCATTAGTAGTAACAGGCGAAAGTAAGTAAGTAATCAAACATTAGTCAATAGACACAATCGAAATTAATGAAATTGATAAGGTCATAAGCAAAATGATAAATAACTGCAAAATCAGAGTTCAATTTAGAAATGAAAACAATTAAAATAGAAATGCAAACAACGACCACACAATAACATACAAAAACTGATCAAATTTCTGGTTTACAAAACATACTATGGGGAGATTCTAATCGCACACTTCTATTTAAAGTACATGCTGATGATATTGTCGGGATGGATAATGAAAATTTCACATATAAATTATCCAACTCAGAGAACATAACATCTCTAATATATTACAGTTTTTATCTGTATCAACTTAGGTTAAGTTGGATACATATTGTTATTTGTATTAAGAACAATAGTGCAACTGTCTCATTTGTACTTTGAAACTTTACACCATAGCACACTCACCGTCGTAACTATGAAAGACAAATTATCACTATCCATATGAAGTAAATGAAACACATCCACTATGACATGTACAACATTTGGAATGAATAGTTTTACCAGCTTGTATATATCACTACAAGGTATGAGATACATAATATTAGTCACTACTCAGTAGTTAACCGATTGTAAACATCTCAGTCTGACAGTTAATCAGTAGTTGTCTGGATAACTCAATAATAACATCTCAAACTATGAACCTGGGTGTTTTGGATAGTACCTTATAGGGAGCACCAGTTTCCTCAACTTTACAGGTTCATCTTATAAATGAGTGCTAACTAGCACAAAACCCGAGTCAGTGGTTTCCTGTCGACTACTTCCAATCACTTAACATATGAAGTTCATAATGAAAATACTTCCGACTAAATAAAGAATCTAAGCAAATATTACCAGTTTTTTAACATAATTAGTGTGATTTTAAATATAAAGAGACGGATTATAAACTTTGAGAATCTCATAGCGCTTAGTGGCTTTGGAATATCTGACTCCAATTTGGATCGTGTGATTATCGTTATTGGCTAATACATATAATCGATCCTCATAAATAATCGTCGACTTAAATCACGTTAGTGAATAACAGAATTAAATAATTCAAATACGAGAATGAGGTTTGAATACGTTTATTTCGTATACTCATTGACCTGGATAGAAAATTAGAGGAACGAAGAAAAGGAAGTGGAGAGAAGAGAGCGAAGCGAAATGATGCTCGGTGGACAAGGCATGTAAGATAACTCGTTTTGATCAGGTGTGACTCAATATTAATAGACAGACAAAAATTAGTTACAGACATGTGATGAATACGATAAGAAATACACACACACGCTCACATAAAAACAGTTATTGTTGATAAGCGAATAAGTAACAAGATCAAAATGTGGTTTAAGAAGAATGAATAGATTGATCTGTTTAGAAACTAGAATACTACAAGCCCACCAAAACTAACCATATACATTTAAGTTTGTTGCTTTTTTACAGTGATAGATTCTTGATTTGGAAAGTCTATTTTTTCCACATTCACTAATAATTTTCAACGTCATAACTGGCGTCGACCAAGATCGGTATAGTTTCACTGAAAAGTTTTGTATAATAAATCACTTATATAATAACCAGTATTATTATTATTATCAGTGTAACGCATGTTTCCATTCTAAATGTTCCACTTAAATAGGATCCTGTTGGTATTACAAATTCATTACTTTTTCAATATACATACTGGCCGGATAAAGAAAATGCATTTTCACGATGGGAAATGTATCGTTCTGCTTGGACAGATCGTTTCATAGGTTCTGGACTAATTCAAACACTTCAATATCATTCAAATCCAAAATATGCTAAAAAGAAATTAGAATCAATAACCAATCAATATTTACCAATTAATCATACTCAAATGTATATTTTTGGTTATAAATCAAAGAATGATTTATGGAGTAAAATTATTGGTGTTTATCCTGGTTCAGAATTACCATATATATTTGGATTACCTTTATTACAATTATATAAGACAATGGAAGAAATAAATGAACAATGGCCAATTGATTTAAGTATTAAACCACCACGTTATCAATATACCGATCTTGATATTCAAATGAGTAATTATATGTTATCATTTATATTGAATTTTGCAAAAACTTCAAATGCTACACCACAATCAATTCGTAATTTAACATGGGATACTTATCGTATTGAAAATAGAACATATTTATGGTTAAATTTAACTGATAATATTAAATTATCGGAAAGTCATCGTTCAGATTTAGAATTAAAAGGAATTGGTGCTGGTTTTGATTTAAGACAAAATTATCGATTATATACATATTCATATTGGACTTATTTTTATTATAAACAACTTCAATGGTTGCCAAGATATTCATTACCAACACCGATACCAATTGATTTAGAAGATTATCGTTTAGCTACATTTTCTTTAGCTGGTTTATTATTTATTCTATGTATTATTATTATGTTATTATTAATTGTATATTGTAGAAGAAGAAAATTGTTAATATCTTAAATTTATTTCATTGTTTTATTAGCGAGACTATAATTTATGGACGAATCAATGAAGTATAAGATAATAGGTCTCGGATTTTGGATAAATAGCGTCTTGGTATTTGTTATATTCGGTCATCGCTGATTGCTGTGCCGGAAAAAAACGCTGATCACTTATACTTGGAACGAGGGACCATGGTAATTCCCACGATGCGAAAGTAAGAACACAAAGACTGATATAAGTGAAGATTTATTAGCCCCAAAACACTATGACGACGACGAATCATCATAGTCTAAAATACACTGATTTATATATTAATTGTACGCCCATTTTGATTAATAATTAGGATTAAATCACATACTCAGTTATAACAAATCACTTACTAAGCATAGTTCATGTCAAGTGAATACAAGAATGTCGTATATTATACAGAAGAAAATATCATACTGGGAAAACAAACCAAATACTACACCGAATGATCAACACGTTGAATCAAAACGGATGTACTGTTGAATAAAACTGATAATGAGCAATTCAATCGAAAATTGACTTTTTTTCCCATCATATTACCATTATAGCTGATATCAGTTCGTGATGTTAAAACCCAAAATCTAATTCCTAACTTTAATCATCAACTGTAAATCATAATTCTAATTCTTCATATTGGTTTATAACCGTCATTTGATCCTAGATATTAGATGGACACTGTCAAGGTCAGTCTAGCATCTCTCAAAGATCGTCCATAACTTATAGTCTCACCACTTTATTCATGGGCTTTGATGAAAATGAAGATTTGTAATACAGAGAAATGATTTTAGTGAGTCGCGTTCTTTAATTTCAATGAAGCTCTAATCGGCATTTTCAATAAAATTATCAAAATGGACTTTTGATAAAAATGAGCTATAAGAATATCTTCACAATTTGTTATCGGATTGTTCTATGAACCTTGAATTTGATTGGTTGTTGTTGACATTACCCAAAGATGATAGAACAGAAACTAATCAAATTTAAGTAAAAGTAGAATAAACTGTTATTCATTCACTTTTATTCGAAGTTTGTGCTTATCTTATTGTTTAAAGTGACAATCAAATCTTCATGACTAAACCATTTAGATGAAATAACTTAATTCTAACGAAATTGTTGTGACTTTATGTTCGGCTAGTTATCACGTGATCTATTCATCAATCAAAATACGACTTATACAATCTTAGCACTGTGCCAAACCAATGATGTTCGACAGGTATGGACAGCCTAGCGTCCTTATTGGTCCTATGTTCGCCTAGCCCGTCTACTTGAGTCCAGAACACCAATACCAGGTTTGACTATGCGAACCATATATTTCAAACATACTGTGTTTATATATCAAACAAACAGGCCACAACGCACCATAAAATAGAAAATAACATTTGCACACAATAAAGCCAAAAAGTGGCTGTGAACGTGAGAGGAAGTAGTCAATAAGCTGAACATAGCTTAAGAACAGTGAATCGTATAATAATTTATAGGTCAAAATAAGCTTATAATAAGAGGAATATAAATATACATAATCTAATTATTGAATAGTTATATCATAAGAATGTATAGATAATATTAGTCAATTAATGAGTCTCAGAAGTCACTCCTGATTTAATCTTTGCTCGGATATAACAGAAATAATGAGACATTTCATAGAACCTCATATAAGATATAAACATAAATTAAAACGTCCACGATGGAGTTCACTACAAGGCACATAATAAATGTACTAGAATTACTATTTGTTTTTGTTAGTTACAAGTAAATATATATCAATATTACAAGTAATACTTAAGTAATCTGTTTAAACATTACTCAAAATGAGGTTAGAAAAACTTTATTTTACATGAATTAAATAGAATCAATCTTTTGTGACGAAAAGCATATTTTTTAATTGAGATCATGAACCGATTGATGTTAAACTACCATTAAAAACCTGGAAGCACCGGACGACCATTTCACCCTATTGTGGCACTCCTCAGCAGTGCACATCCACGTGCCCCCCCCACGGGATTCGAACCCAGAGCCTTCTATCTCGCGCGTGTACGCTTAACCTCTAGACCACTGAGCCGGCATCCAGTGGTGTTAATGTCTAAACTCAACCAATCCATGAAATTGCGCGACCATCTTCCATTGTACTGAGGTTGATACCTGTCTCTCCCCGACATAGATTAGCTCCACTGGTCACAGCTTCGTATTAGAATTCCCTCACAAAGCTAGCCACTAGTGAGCACATGGTAATTATCAGTATGAAGTTGTGAAGATTATTACGTTTTTGATTGAGATCATAAACCAATCGATGTCAAACCACCATTGAAAATCTGGAAACACTTGACAGCCGTTTCGTCTTATTAAAGGACTCCTCAAATTTTCAATGGTGATCTAACATCGATTGATTCATAATCTCAATTTAACTAAATCAACTAAACATACTACTTACAACTGAATATGCTTTTAAACTCTATACATGTTCAGTAGTTATTTATGGGTATATTTTATTATGAAATAAAATATTTGTCAAAGAAATCAATTTTATATAATTTCAGTTTAAATATTTTCTAATGTAAACTTTGTATATAACCTGGTTGGTTACATGACTGGAAAATTATTCAACCATAAAGAATAAAAATATCGATTTATTCAATTTATTACATAACATTTACGTTATTCATTTACCTAATGATATAAGATAAACGGTTACTATTGATACGTCTCATAGAGTAATATAGTAATATTCAATTTTCTTTTGTTGTTATTCTTGTTAACAGAAGTAGAAATTCAATATAATCGTTATAATTTAGTTATCTTAACTTATAAATTGACGTCAGTGCTGTCAATTGACGTCCAGTACTTCCAGGTTTTCCATGGTGGTCTAACTTTAATTGACTCATGATTTCAATCTGTGAAATTTCTAATATCTCCACAAACCCCTTCTGATAATCATCAACATATGCTCACTAGTGACTGACTTCAAGAGATACTCCTAGAGTTCTAGTGAGAAGCCGTTACCAGTGGAGTTCAACTGGGTCTGTTGTGAGATATCAACTCACTGAAGACCATGGTGTACGGTGGCGCAACTTCGTGGATTAGTTGAAGTTAGACATTAACGCCGTTGGATGAAGGTCAGCTCAGTGGTCTAGTGGTTAAGTGCTCGCGCGCGAGACCAGCAGGTCCTGGGATTCGAATTCCGCGGGATGCGGGATCGTGGATGCGCACTGGTGAGGAGTCCCATACTAGGACGAAACGGCCGTCCAGTACGTGCAGGTTTTTCATGGTGGTCTAGCTTCAATTGATTCATGATTTCAATCTGTGACATTGAAAACTAGAGAGTGAATTAGATACTTGGTTAAATTTAATTCGAAACTTTCAAATCATGTATATATATACTACATTAAGATAAGATGAAATCAATCCTTTACAAACATTGTAGGAAATGCAATACCTTTGAATGATTGAATAAGAGTTGAAAAGCTGATATTTTACATAATGTGATTTATCCTACTAATGGAACGATTAAATAACATTGATGATGTTTTCAAGATTTCAATTGAAATTGTTGGTGTACAATTGTTAATAGTTCAGAATGAGAACAGAATATTGTTATATCCCGACAGGAATAATGAATGGTAATTTCTGGGATCTGTTGGTGGACCAATACTAAACGTATATTTCTATTGCGTAATTATTAAGTAACTAAACTATGCATATTCATATTCCTCTTATTATAAGCTTTATTTTGACCCATAAACTATTATTATACGTTTTTACCATTCTTGAGTTATAACCAGCATGTTAATTACTACATCCCTCATTCACAGCCACATCTGGCTAATTCTTGTACAAATATTGTTTCATATTTTATTGGTACGTTGTGGTCTGTTTGATTGGTATATAAACTCAGTATGTTTGAAATATAATGATTCATATTACAGAGGCTGAGATTGGTGTTCTGGACTTAACAGGCAGGGCTAGGCGGAAAGCAAGGCCAATCAGAACTCTAGGCTGCTCATACGGGTTTATGCGTCATTGTTCCTATCGATAATTCACTGCTCTCTAATCGGCGAACACAAGTTATAACCAATATTTATCGATTGCTCTTTGATATTCAGTAGTTTTCCATCTGATATCAATCATGATAATGTTGATAAGCTTATTTTAAAAAAAAGTGAAAAGTATTAAAATGAAATGCTTGGGATAACTATGTTTTCAGTTGTCCCTATAACTCTTGATAGTAAGTTCTTGATTCATGAATTGAATCTTTAAGAAAGCTTAATAGATTAGAGGTTCTCTAGTTGTATATCAATAATATTTTGAATAAGTTTATAATCTCTGATTTATTAATTTTTTCGACTAACTTATGACGTTTGATCCTTTTCAGTAATTAATCAATATACTTGCTTTAAACATATAGTTACACTCAAAAGAAAAGTAGCTTGAAGATTTAACTTGTAACGACGTCACTGATGATATTTTCATACAATATTTATCAAGAGTTTGAAAATTAATCATTTGGAAACATTTGTTTTATTGAATTATATTCTGTCTCCGCGTTTACGGCATACAGATTGTCAAATTATATATGTCTTTAAGGATATGAGCTACTCTTAAAATTTGTAGGGACATTTGCTAAATATAGTACCAACTAACTAAAGTCACATTCCATTAAGTATGGAACTTTTATTGCTCGTAGCCTCGTGTCCTATTAATATATAACGTAATGATATCGCCAATTAGAGAACAATGATTTATCGACCAGATCAATGACGCGTATACCCATATGAATAGTTTACAGTCATTATCGGTTCTTCTTTCTACATACATCTGCCTGTTACAGTCCAGAACACCAATCTCAACTTCTGCGATATAAATCATGTATTTCAAACATACTGGGTTTATTCACAATTGATTGATCACTGGGTGGTGATCAATGTCATGCTTGTCTAGTCCTTATTAGTGCAGATCGAATGCTATCGATCATGTTGCAATGTGGCCACCAGTCTAGGTGACTCGACACTGCCTCCAACCACCATCTAAATACTGGGTTTATATACAAACTAAACAGAGCACATCACATCATAAAATAGAAAATAACATTTGTACAATATCTAGTCAATAGTGACTGTGAATTTGGGAGACTGTAATTAATAGACTGGGTATAACTTAAGAACGGTAAATCGTATAATAATATTCTATAGGTAAAAATAAAGCTTATGATAGGAGGAATATGAATATGCATAGAATAGTTACTTAACAGTTATACAATAAAAAGATATGTATCGTAATTGTCCATAAATAGATTCCACAGTTACCATTCATTATTTTTATCGGAATAGATACAGTGTTCATATTATCATTACTGCTTTGAAATGTTGTTTCTTTTTAGGACATTTTTCACTTTTTACGGCCAGTTTGATAAATTCACAAATGTTCGTATAGATGGTATTGTGGAAATTGTCGAAATCACCAACTATCTAGACCACCAGGGAAAACGTGGAAGCAATGGATGGTCGTTCTGTTCTAGTATGTCACTTTTCAGCAGCCTGCCTACAAGTATAGAAACTTAGAACTTTGGTCTCAGGAGTTGACTTCTAGACCCGTGGACTAGCACCCAGTGATGTACATGTTTAACTCCCGTTAACTTATAATATTGTATGACTGTTATCTATTCTCTGAGGTAAATAAATTTCCTATTCTTGACACAATTAAACTCGATTAGTCACGGCTTCTTACTAGAGCTCTAAGTATTACAACTTTAAGCATTACTAAATAGTCTCATACTAAGACAGAACAGCCGTCCAATGCTTCTAGGTTTTCAATGATCAGTCAATAATTTAAATTAGAAGAATTTACAAATATTTGTTTTTATTGTAAAATTTATAAAATCTTCTAAGAATATCTACACACACACACACACCTACACAGTGATCGGTACGAATTTGTAATCTGCTGGAAAAAAGTTTTTTTTGTACAGAGTAAGATTTTATGCACTTGTACATACAAAGAAAGTAAACGACCACCGTGAATCAGTCAGTAATTATTTCTAATTTATTATTATTATTATAACTATTTTTAAAATTTGAAGTTCTAAACAATGTCGGGAATGTTTCAACTATTACATAATGGGTGGGCTTATATATATATATATATCTGTGAAGTGAAATTTTCCTTTCCAAAGTAGTCATTTTTGATCCTATAGAGGTTCAAGTTCAATTTAATTATCCCATAAACAGTAGTCAAATTTAAAACAATAATATGGAATATCAATTGAGATTTCTCAATAAAGTAGACTTCAAAATATAAAACAATTCGTATGTAAGCAAAGATGGTTGATGGCTAGTAGTGGAATACAGGAAGTGCGTTTCGTCTTATTTGGGATTCGTCAGCTGGATGTATCTGCATCCGAGTTGGTGTTTATTGCGGGAAGAGGTACATCTAACTGACGAGTCCCAATTCCACTGCTAGTCATCATCCATCTTTGCTTATAATGCTTGTGAATTGAAGCAATATTGAGGCCATTAGGCAAGTATGCACATATACCAATAAGAAACTGATCAATTGCAGTCCTAGACATAAATGGGAAGATTCAAACAAAGAATATTAAGTTAATTAGTATGTAATGGATATTTGAAATAGATTTTAGGTCAAATGAAAATATGAGTATATTATTGAACTAGTAACAATTTTAGAAAATTTATTAACCATCAACTAAATTACAGAAAACTCTCTCGTGCGAAACTAACTGGAAGCTTGCTTCATAATGAGTTCCTGATGCTCTAATGGGAAGTTGTGACAGATGAATTTCATACAAATCGGAGTTAAAATTGTGAATGATCACTATACTAATTAATAAACTGATCAAAATTGGAAATATATACCATTGGATATATATAAGAATGGGGGTTTGTTGAGATTGTAGTAATTTAATAGTTGAACTCATGAGTCGATTTAAGCTAGATCACCGTTAACAACACGGAATACTGGGACTCATCAGCAGTACGCATCCACGATCCCACACGTGGGATTCGAACTTAAGACCTCGGGTCTTACTCGCCGACGCTTTACCTCTAGACCACTGGGCAGGTATCTAACATTGTTAATGTTTAACTTCAACCGATCCACGACATTGTGCGTTCGTTTAGGTTTTCAATGGTGGTCTAGCCAAAATCGACTCATGAATTCAACTATTATATATATTGGTAAATATATACTATTTGTGGTCAAACAGTTTATTCAATGATGGTTAAACATTTTTAGATGTCTTTAGTTCAGCCTTTTTTAACACAGTCCGACTTGTTTACCCAGTAAATAAGATCATATACTCGTAATTGTCAGCTGTAGAATACATGGTTTATTCAATTCTAAAGAAATTATTATTGATCTCTTTGAATTAATATGTAGGACTTGTAAAGTGCCAGGGAAGAATTTAAAAGTTGCAGTCTGACTATGTCATGCCTGTCTATTTATAGGAAAATACAGTGATGAAATTAATTACGTATCATATTATTACCATAAACAAATCATACAAACTTAAATCTACTGGGATGTATTGATTCACACCATTTTCAGCATAAACATTTTTAGTAAAGAGTGGGGGTTGGGCTTCGTATTTTCTTATTACGTGATTCTTTAGTGGTGAGCACCCATGACTCAAACATCGGTTGAACCTAGAACCTAAAGAATACTGAGTTGGAATCCACTGGTTTACATTCCTAATTTCGGTTAAGTCATGTAATTGCTCGATCACAAGCCAATGTCACTGATGAGTGACTGTTTCATAACAAACATAGTTGAAGCCTACTTGTCACTGTTTCCCACTAGGATACCGGGGGTCATGGCTCAAAATTAATCACTATTGAGCGCATGTACCAAAGAATTATTTGGATTTTCAGTCTACATAACTAGCTAACTGTAGCTAGGTAACTATTTAAAACTAAAAAGCACTGGACAGCTATCTAATCCCGGAATAGAGCTCCTGAAACAATCGTCATTTTTCTCGATAAAGTTATATTCATAAAGAATGCTTATTCAGATTACAGTATCACATTCTATAAATAGATAGTGTTTCAGAGATCATTATCTATACTGTTATGATTCAGCTTCAAAGAAAACGAAAACTACTTACGTACTGATTTTGATCCAGCAATATATTTCATTATCACTATGTGTGTCTGTGGGTAGGTGTGGAGTAGATCATCAAACTTTGAACCATTGATCTAAAGGCTAAGCACTCATATAGAAGGTTGGATAACCTTGATTCAATCTATGAACCAAATGTGAATTCACATTACCAATTAGGGGTTCTATACAATGATCAAATAACTCTCTAGGGCTTTCTGTTATTCAATGGTTGTATAATGAAAATGAATAGAGAAAATTTAATAAAGATCAACATTATTTCAATCTCATTTATTTAGGAATTTTCTACTATAATCTACTATAATCTAAAATACCATAACTGAACACATAGTCATTTTACCTCAATATATTGAGTGAAATATGAGTTTGAACGGCCTTCTTTCTTTGTCGTCGTTGTTGTTGTTTTCGTTGCGTAGGTTATATCATCATTTTCTTTTTAATCAACCGGATAGATCACTCAATTAAAAAAAACAACAACAGAATCACAATGATATCATGTTTTATTTATCAATAATAATTAAATCTTGATCGTGAAACAAATGGGTTTGTTTTCATTATGAATATCAAAGAAGTAAAATTAAAATAGAGTAAACAATAAATCATTAAGCTCAAAAGATCTTACGGGAAAAAGAAGAAAAAAAACAAACAAATAAACAGAACTTAAGAATTTGAAACGATTGGATAGTTAGATATGACATTGAAATTACATTGAATATACTTTGAAGTAAAAAATGTATTTTACATGAGAGATCAACGGATAAAGAAAAACAAAAGAAAGTCATAGATAAATCTGTGCATTTTCTGAAAAAAATTCCATATCTATTGTATTGATATTGTCATTATGAAGTTTGCCTGTTACCCCCTATTGAGCATAGGTCACTGACCAACATTCTCCAACCCACTCTGTCCTCAGCCTTCCTTTCTAGTTCTATTCAATTGTTGTTCATTCTTTTCATATCTGTCTCCATTTTTCGGTGTACTATATTCTTTGGTCTTCCTCTCCTCCTTTGGCCTTGAAGATTCTACGTGAGGGCTTGTCTTGTGACACAGTTGGGTGCTTTCCACAATGTGTGTCCTATCCACTTCGATCGTTCCTTCCTGACTTCTTCCTCCACTGGAATCTGGCTTGTTCTTTCACACAGTAGGTTTTTACTGACAGTGTCTGGCCAAAGGGTCGGAAGTGTTTTACGTAGACAACTGTTAATAAACACTTGTATCTTGTGGATGATGGCTTTGGTAGTTCTCCAAGTTTCCACTTCATACACTAGAACTGTTTGTAAACTGGCTTATATCTCTCTTATTCATCAACAGCTAGTTTAGAGATCATTGTAATGAGAAAAAAAGGATTTTAAATGAATGAAGAAAAACTGATTACTACAGAGGACTTGTGAAGCTTGTTGGTTTCTGTATTTTTATATCATTAGCTGATCTTAGTTAAACACCTATTGTAAATTAGAAAGTAGTAAGCAGTTGTTTTGTTCCAATATGGGATCTGATATCTCGGTGACTGTTTGTATCTGTGATTCCACTTAGGGTTATATCTTTACATTAATAATCTTTTTGAATAGTTCCATTTTCAGTAGATGTAGACTTGGACTCTACTGTATGAAATACAGGTATCTAATTTATATTGCTGTTATGCGATTACAACACTAACAATTGGGAGTTAATGAAAGACCTGTTTGATTTTACATAAGAGCTAATCTCACCCCTTACAAAGTCAAAAGTATGATACAGCTTTTCTGTATACATATCTTATCTATAACCCAAAAATTATTAGTACATACCAAAAAAAACTAAGCAGCCATTAAGAAAGTAGTGAATTTTGTCTCAGTGTGTATGGATCATCAGTTCATGCTACATATATATGAAAATATAAGGTTATTGTATTTAATCCAACCAAATTTTTCAGCAGCCTAAGATCTTATTTCAGTTTGATCGGACGAATGATCGTTACCGAATGATTGCTGCCAAAATAAACATCCTGGCTACCTTCGTATATAATCATCGACATAACTCACCTTAGGGAATAACGGATTAAATAAGTCAAATACGGGAATGGATTTCTGAATACGTATATTTCGTACAGTCGTTGATCGGAAAGCTTAGCAAAACGAAATGGAAAAGGTGAGTGAGTCAACTCAGTTTAACCGTGCGTGAATTGATAATTTATAGTCAGACAAAAATAAGTTGCAGACATGTAAAGAGTAAAGTAATTAATACGATCATATAACAAAACAGTCAGGATTAATAAGCGAATAAGTGAAAGGGTAAAAATATGGCTTGAGAAGGATGAATAGACTGATTTGTCTAGAGGATAGAATAACTTATGTGAGCTTGACACATTATCAGCTCCTACAAAGCCCCTCTGTAGAAAATACCCCATTAATTTGAAAAATGTCTGTTTTCGAAGATAACACTAAAGTGGTTTGTGAATAACTTTAAAAAGCAATGATAATATAGTACTATACCTGAAATTGTACAGTGTCATGTGAGAGGTGAACATCTACACGGAAGTGTCATTTATGTAACAAAATTACATGAATATCGTAAAGAGGTGGATAAAAAAATGGAATTTTACGATGTGATTATGAGCAAATTAATAAGCGCACAAAAATTTAACATACATTTATGTAGTGACTGTCTGGATGATAAAATAACACATTCCTATGAGCGATCCAAAATACCATGAAAACAATAATAAATTGTTAATCATTAATGAGTATAACAGTGGAATAAATCGTGAAAATAAGTGGGGGTAGAATATAACAGAAAATGGTCTGTGGTATCCACACAATATAAGGATAAAGGTAGCGAAATATGAACATGTTCTAATAAGCCGTGGTAGAGTAAATAGCACCGATTAACAGTTAATGGATTGGAATTTACGTACATGAAGTTTATATGAGATAAAAATAATCCAGACGTTAGATGATAACTACATTGATGGGTGATATTCATTGCTGTAATGCTATTGATAGTAATCATAAAATGCAAAGTCAGTATACGTTGTCGTTTGAGTTATGACAGATGCATAGAGTTATCGTTAGATATATATTAGTAGAATGGGCAGATGAACAGAGAAGTCATTGCGGAAACGAGATACGCGGAGTTGTATTAGTTTTTGATCGCAAAGTCTAGTGTGATTTGTGTGGTCTGAGGAAGATGCCCTCGATCCCGTTTGTTAAAAAACCGTACTAACTTACTTGCTTACTTACATCTGTCACCCCACGTGGAGTAGCATAGGCCACCCACCAGCATTCTCCACCCAACACTGTCCCAGAGACCCCTTCCAGTTCTTTCCAGTTGATATTCATCCTTTTCATATATGCTTCCTATTCCTGACACAATGTGTCTTTTGGCCTTCCTTCCTTCCGCTTCCCTTCAGCATTCTAAGATGGGGCTTGCCTCGTGATGCAGTTTGATGATTTCCTCAATGTATACTCTATCCACCACTTCCATCGTCTTTTCCTAATTTCCTCCTCAAATGGAACTTGGTTTGTCCTCTCCCACAGTAGAATGTTGCCGATGGTATCTGGTCAACGAACATTGAATATCTTACATAGACAACTGTTTAGAAATACTTGTACATTTTTGATGATGGTTGTAGTAGTTCTCGAAGTTTCAGCTTCGTGCAGTCGAACTGTCTTGACGTTCATATTGAAGATTCTCACTTTCATGCTGCTTTGAGTTTCATATGTTCTTCAACTGTAGGAATTCTGTCCTTGCTTCGCTTTTACGTCTGCATCTGATCGGCCTTGTTCATCGGTGCTGCCACCCGGATACATGAAGGATTCCGTCCTTCTCAAAGTTTCTCCATCAAGTGAGATTGAATTTGTGTTCTCCGTATTGTATTTCAGGATCCTGTTTTTCCCTTGTGCATATTGATGCTTACTGCTGTAGAAGCTGCCGCTACACTTTTGTCTTCATCTTCATTTATTCGTGTGTATGGGATAAAGGAGCTAGGTCATCTGTGAAGTCCACGTCGTCTAGCTGATTCCGAGCTATCCATTGTATCCTGTGCTTCCCCTTAGATGTCGGGGTATCCATAATCCAGTCAACCACCGGACTAAAGAGAAAGGGAGAGAGTAAGCAACCTTGTCTGACTACGGTCCTCACTTAGAATGCATCTGTCAGCTGTTCTCCATGCACCACTTTGCACTGTAGTCCGTTGTGTGAATTCCATATGATGTTAACGATCTGTTCAGATACACCATAAAACCAAAGAAGTTTCCATAGTGTTCTATTGTCCATACTGTCAAGCGCCTTCTCATAATCAAGGAAGCTGATGTATAATGACGAGTTCCACTCAACTGGTTGTTCAACGATGATCCGTAGTGTTGCAATTTGGTCTGTGCACGACCGATCCTTACGCAATACAGCTTGTTAATCTCGAGATTGGGCGTCCGCTACGTCTTTCATCCGGTTCAGAAACACTCTGTTGAAGACTTTCCCTGGTATTGATAGTAGCGTGATGCCTCTGTAGTTTTCACATTCACTCACATCTTCTTTCTTTAATATATTGATGAGGTGTCCTTCTCATCAGTCTATAGGCACTTGTTCCTCCTCCCAAATCTTTCTGAATAGAATACGGAGCATGTTTGCAGTTACTTCTGTGTCTGAGTTTACTGCTTCGGCTCGTATATTGTCAATTGCTACTGCTTTCACACTCTCGATTTGTTTGATGGCCATCCTGATTTCTTATGTGAGTTTGACATAGTACCAACCCCTACACTTTCAGTGTATTTTTCTAGTTAAACCCTTTTTTAAAAGTTTTTTGGAATTATGAAAGCCCTTGATAATGAACATTTTTTAAAATTTCTAGTTATAAAACTGGGTAAGTAGCTTAATGTAATCTATTCAAAGCCAATTACTTTTATGCTAAGTGGCACTCATTACCAAGGCTTATGTGCAAGCCTGAGAGTGAATATCCACCGTGGGATTCGAACTCAATAGTTCAAATGATGTTTGATGGTTGACCATCAGGTGACTTTCTATAAGGTGGTGATGTATATGCTGATTGATCGGTATGTAATGATTTGCGCTTATCTATCTATCTATCTATCTATCTATCTATCTATCTAACAAATTATTAATACCCTGAAGAAGTCCAGACAAGTTTGGTGTACGAAACTTTGGAATTATCTAAATTCCACTCGCTAAGATTATTTCAAATATTATTTTTACAAATAATGTTTAGGTGAATAGTATGAATCTTTTTTCACAATGTCAATTTCTTCCTAGTTATCAATATAGATTCTATTTCAATTGGATATAGGTAGGTGGTTATAGCATCAAGGAAAAAGCGTTCTAAAGAAACGAATCTCAGTAAACGTTAGATTTTAGAATTTTATTCGACAGAATGCAATAAAAATACTAAATGTGGGAGATATAACGTTTACAGAAGATGCAAAGTTCATACATTTTGGATTTGATTTACAAGTAATATTCTACACTTCAGCTAAAAACAACCGTTTTAGGCAGCATAAACTCTGAGTATAATCATTCAGAAATTAACAAAATAAACGGTTATAAGTGTTCTTCAATTACTGGACATAAACTTAATATCAAATTTCTTAAATCACAGTCAAAGCTTTAAGGGAAAGAGATGGAAGGAATTTTTTTTAATTTTCCTCAGTATCTTCATGAATTTTGATAGGACAATATCATTTCGACAGAGTGAAACACTAATTAAAGTACGATGACTGTAGCTAATAAACTACTGTAATGTAAAAAGGAACTAACAAAAGTCAACTTAGCTTCGAGAGTTTCAAGTTTAATCAACAATATAACAAGAATTTTAGAGTAGTAACCGTAAAAAAACTTAAAGTTATAGGGTTAATTCAAGAATTTTTCTAAAAATTCTAATCAGAAAGGATAAAGTTGCATCATGTAACGTTTTTCAACTACTGTAATCCCCTCAATGTTTTAAATCTATAAAATGTTTATTTACTTTGAATCTTAGTCAAATATGAAATCAATTGGCTTATAGTCAATTCATTGAAATTAACTTTCAATGTGGTCTTAACCAAAATGAGTTTGAATACAGCACATCAACTTGAGTTGGAAGTTTGAATCATTAAAACACAATTCCATTACCAACATAATATTACAATTTTGATGAATCCTTTTGAAAAGTCATTTTGTAAGTTAGACAGTTTAAAGAATGTAGATATATGAAATACATGTTAACATGATCACAATTGGTTGATCACTGGGTGGTGATCAATGTCATGCGTTTCAAGTCCTTATTTAGTTCAGATCGAATGCTATCGACCATGTGAAGCTGGGTGACACGGGGTCGAATCCACTAAGGAGCACCAGTTCCCTCAAGATTACAGGTACACCTTGCTGACGAGTGCCAAGTAGCACGAAACCCGGGTCCAGGGTTTCCTGTCGACTACCTCCAACCATCATGTAATCTCAACATGCTAACGTGATTTATAAGTGATATATATATCCTTAAATAATAAAAAGTCATTTATATCTGATTCTAGAAATTTGCTGTTGTCTTGTCATTTTACTATCCACAGATTTATGAAATCATATGAGAATTGATTGTAATTCACATAAATAATCTTATCTTTATCCTATATAATACGGCATTGACTATGTAATTGAGGTTCTATCTCCTTATCTTGCATTACTCATTCAATGTACAATTATCGTTATCAAGTTAATTTGTAATAAGGCGTAAGATCTTTATAGAAAAAAATATCAAAAACAAGCAAAACTATCAAATGCAGCCAAACTCCAGTCTTCTGAAGTTTGCTGAAGCAGTTGCTATCAGACGCCAAAAGCCTGATTTGTGTTCAAAAGGAGATGATTATTAATCTTTCCTTGCCTTGGTGACTAATATTCCTTCGCTGTATCTTAATATATATATATATATTTTCTTTTTCTTTAAACTGTTTCTTGCACTTATTACATCATTTACCAACTGAACTCTACTCATTTTATTCCTATATCAATGTTTACTTGTTTCTAGCCGTTTGAACTGTTGTCACAATGTCCTTTTACATAAGGTATATATTTACAATATCCAGTCTATTCAATTTATTTACACCTTTGCTATGCTATACGAATATGTCTTCAATATAACTTCCAATCAAACTCTTTCATGTAAGTCATTTAAACCCATTATGTAATTATGATTTATAAATATCACGAGTTGTAAGCAGTTGACGAGAACCAACGAAATCAAAAAATGAATCCATACTATTCTGCTAGAATGTTTTTTTCTTACTCTTTTCAAAATTATTATTTATTATTTATTTGAACACATGAATATTGGTACAAGAGAGCGCCAATATATATGCGCCACACAAAACAATGAGAATTCGAAGAGAAATAGAAAAAAACTAAGGAGCGCAAAAGAAAAAGAGAACAATAACGAAGAGATTGGTGTAAGGTAGTGTGGTAGTAACGAGGGAACGGAAAGGTACAATCAGAAGAAATCTTTCAGGTAAGGAGACACAACCACTTTTTATGAAGAAAGTAAAAGAAGGTTACAGCAGGATCGCCACTGGCTTCTATTCTGAGCCATATCTGATAACGTCTCTAGCCACTGTGTAGCACCATCTCTCGGACCCCAACCAGGGAGTCGTGAAGGACCAACACAAGCCAGTCCTTTGCAGCTTTCTTTCATGCCACGACACCATGTCATGCACTGACCACCTCTCCGCTTCTTCCAACCAGTCCCAGAGTCGGCAAATAATGCACGACGTGGAATTCTCTGGGACGACATTCGGAGAACATGTCCAAGCCACCGAAGTCGGTGTTTCAAGATGGTGACACCAATTGAATTATCATCTCTGTGCCCGAACACACGATGCCGAACCTCTGCATTACTGACATGGTGTTGCCACTGAATGTCAGCAATCCTTCGGAGACAGCGATGATCGAACACAGAGAGTCGTCTAACGTCCTCAACTCGGAGAGGCCAGGTTTCACAAGCATAGAGCAAAACTGCTCTCACCGACGCGTTGTAGATCCGACCTTTTACAGCCAGACTAACATCACGAAGGCGCCAAAGGTGGCCCAGATTGGCATAAGCCGCTCTGGCTTTCACTATTCGTGCATTGATCTCATCACTCACACCCCCACCAGCACTTATGCAGCTACCCAGATACACGAACTTCTCGACTACGTCTATCTGCTCACCATCCAGGGTGAGTACAGGATTAGAATCCTGCCAGTCTTGTAGAAGTACTTTGCACTTCGAAGGTGCAAAGCACATACCATACCTACGGACACTGATTGCCAACTGATTAAGTGCGGATTGCATGCCTTGGGCATTATCGCACAGTAAGACAATATCGTCCGCATACTCAAGGTCGAGAAGTCTTTCTCCAGGCAACAGATCCACACCACCATTACTTACATTCATCAGAGCTGTTTCCAGAATGTCATCGATGGCAAAGTTGAAGAGGAATGGTGAGATTGGGCAACCCTGCCTAACCCCACTGCTCGAATGGAACAATGGAGAGAGGTGGTTGTATGCCCTCACTCTGCCTGAGGTGTTTTTATATAGGGCTTTTAGGATGTTAATAAACTTCTCAGGCACACCCTTCTTCAATAGACAATCCCAGAGAACAGTCCTGTCCAACGAATCGAAGGCAGCCCTGATGTCAAGAAACACTACGATTGTTGGCCTTTGAAAAGTATGGCGGTGTTCTAACATTTGGCGGAGGGTGAAGATATGATCAATACATCCTCGACCAGAACGAAACCCAGCCTGCTCCTCGCGAGTCAATCTTTCTCGGGTTTTGAACAACCTACGAAGAATGACGGAAGCCAATAGCTTGGACGCAATCGGAAGTAAACTTATCCCCCGATAGTTGTTACAGGAACGACGTGAACCCTTTTTAAAGATAGGGACAACTATCGACTCATTCCATGACGTTGGTACACTCTCTAGTTCCCAAACCTTTGTAAACAACGTCGTCAATTCCTTAGTCAAAAAGTCACCACCATCTTTAAAAAGAGCCGGAGGTAAGTCATCTGGGCCAGGTGATTTGTAACGCTTCAAGAGTTGGAGTTCCTTGCGGACTTCCTCCTCATTTGGTGGATCAGTCGTCACCGGCCATGGAGGGCAGGACAGTCTGACCGATGTTGCCGGAGCAGCAGGCCAGTTGAACTGCCCTTCGAAAAATTCTGCCCATCGTCCAAGACGTCGATGGATGTTAGTGATTGGCATCCCATCATCCTCGCAGATTGTTTCACTCACACCAGACTTCTTGCTGCCAGTGGCTCGGATGAGCTGGAAGAGCTTCCGGTAGTTACCAGATGCAGCTGCTGCTTCCAGCTCATTAGCACGCATCGACCACCAGGCTTCTCGGTCCTTACGCAAGCTTTGCCCAATTTCCTTACGTAACATCCTTCGTTTATGGTCAAACTCACGGTCACCCGGAGTAGACCGACGGGCTTCAATGAGTTGTAAGGAACCAGAAGAAACCCAGTGCTTAAAAGCGGGACGTTTCGCAAACCCACAACTGACTGTTCCCGCCATTTTCATGGCGTCATGCAATTGCAACCAATGCTTTTCAAAATGCTTAATAATCATTATTATTATTATATTAACCTGATTGGTTATGAGATATATGGGAGAAAATTATTTCATGTCATTCTATTGGTCTATTTTTAGGGATCAAATCACAAATCAGTACCATTTTTTATTTTATATTATTGACTTAAAATGTGACATTTTTCTGAAAATGATAATGAGTGTCTTTGTTTTTTTTGCTGTTGTTATGCTATCAAATGTTAATTTTTAATTCTTATTCTCTTTAATAAAACAAGTACAATTTTAATGATCAATTACCCATTAAACCCATTTCATTCTTATAAACCATCGTAGTAAAAAGAGGAAAAAACAAGAATGAAAGAAGATGATTCACAAGATTTAAATACTACTTATATAGAAACTGATAATCATTTATATAAAACATTATCAACAATAAAAAGAAGGAACAAAAAATATCGATTTGATCCATTTTGGAAAAAATCAATCCATGATTCACAATCATCTCTACCATATTATTATTCTCATACAAGATCAAGTTATTCATCAAATGAACCAATTCAAATGAAATCAGAAAGTAATCCAAGAGTTTCAATAAATCAAGAATTATTCATGAAATCAAATAAAATGAGATCAACATCTGTTATATTATCACCTATAACAAAACATAATGAAATAACAAGAATAAATGAACCATTAGTAGTTGTAAAATATGAAAAACAATCACCTATACATAATTTAGAAAACATTCATCCTATTGTAGATAATCAACTTGATAAACATTATTATCATTATCATCATCATCATTGTCATGATGATCCTCAACAATCAATCCATTCATGGAGTAATAAAATGAAACATAATTGGAGATCAGAACCATCTAGTTTATTTTTGAATTTGAAACGTAAAGATACTTTTGAAAATGTTCATCATTCAATGAATTGTCAATTAAATGAACAAATTTATAATCATTCATTCAATCATTCAAATATTCCTTATTTACCAATATTATATAATAGTTTAGATAAAATTCATCATAGAACATTTAATTCCATCAATAAATTATATCATTGTCATAATCAATATACTACTACTGATGAAAACTTAGATCATCATAAAGATCAAAATTCTAATTTACATTTATCAAATATTCATCATCAATCACCTAATTATAATAATATACCCAAATCATATTATAATCAATCATTATCAATAAATCATAATAATAATATTGATTTATTGAATTGTAAACAATCAATAACTGAACCATTAATTAAATCAATAATAAATGATCCATTAAATACTAAACAAAATCATATCAATTATGAATTATCATCTATACCATTAAATTCACAATTATCTACAATGAAATTATTCAATAATAATAATAATAATCAATCAAAACGTGCATTAATTAATGTTGGCGGTATTAAACATGAAATATTATGGCATATTGTTGATCGTTATCCAAATACAAGATTAGGTAAATTACATCATGTAACTAATTTACAAGAATTATTAAATTTATGCGATGATTATGATCCTATTAATAAAGAATATTATTTTGATCGTAATCCAATCATATTTTCAATGATATTAAATTTTTATCGATCTAAAAATTACATTATAATGATATGATTTGTGTTATGGATTTTAAAGATGAATTAATTTATTGGGGTGTTAATGAAAGTTTTATAAAAGCATGTTGTTCACATCGTTATCATCAACAAAAAGATTTAATTGAAGATGAAGTTAAAAAGAAGAAAATTGTCTAAGACAAACAACAACTATTGATGAATTTGGTTCTGGTTGTTATGCAAATTTAAAAAGACAAGGATGGAATTTATTAGAAAAACCGCATACATCTAAAGCAGCTAGGGTAGGATTTATTTATTTTTCATGTTATTGTTGATTATAGTTATATGTTAGCATAGATATTAAAAAGAAGATATTCTTAATTTTTATATATAATTATTAGTATAGAGTTGTGGAGATTGTTGAATTTTGATCGAGATCATCAATTGATCATGGTCAGATCACCATTGAAAACCTTGTAGGACTGGATGGCTGTTTCGTTCTAGTATGGAATTTCTCAACAGTGCGCATTCACTATCTCGCACGCAGGAACTGAACCTAGGACTTTCGGTCTCAAGTGGATACTTAACCTTCAGATTACTGAGTCCAGATCCAACGGTGTTAATTTCCGACTGCAATTAATCCACGATATTGTTCGACCGTCTTATGTTATATTTAGTGAGTAACTGCCTCCCATCTGGCACGGATCAACTCCACTGGTCATGGCTTCTCACTAGAACTTCGAGGATTCCCTCTCCAAGTTAGTCACTAGTGAGCACATGATCATTTCCAGTTTATGGTTGTCGAGATTTTTGAATTGTATTGAATTCATGAATCGATCAATGTAAGACCATCATTGGAAACCTAGAAGGATTGGACGGCCGTTTCGTCCTAGTATGAAACTTCTCAACAATGCTCATCCAGTTATTATATATAACTTACTGCATGTCAAGTTAAACAGATTTATTCACAAATGTATTTTTCACATGTGGCTAAAATTAGAGTCTAGGATATGTATTCTATTCTGATTAAAACTAATTTAATGTATGTATCTTAAGTTGTGTGTTGATTTTCACGTTAGGACTCGGCTCCGGTACTTAAAGTACTTCTTATTAATATAAACAGTTCAGGTAGCTATCAGTTTGTTTAACGCATAGGAACCTAACTGTAAAAGTTTATATTATCTTGTGGTTAATATTCATATATACTCTAGATGTGATGAACTAGTTTACTTGAATTCGAGTGTTAGACAGAATGAAAAACACAACTGAGGCATCCACCATTCATAATACTGAATCGTATCCTATATATATATAGAAAACTAAGTGACTGACGGAATGTATACTCATCCAATTCCCAGAACCAACAATTCATTCAATAAATGATATTTCATGAGATTTTATTTAAGAAACAAACATCGTGTACACCACTTTACAATATCAGTCTGATCTTTTGTGAACAATAATATAGATTTCATAGTTATACAATATATTGATAAGTGAGTGATTTCATAGTCTATAAGTTTTCTTTACATTTACATTATTTATTAAGACAGTCATACAAATTAGTAATTACACAAATTTACAATTGATCGATCACTGTGTGGTGATCGATGTCATGTATGTCAGGTCCTTCTTAGTGCCGGTCGAATTCTATCGATGAAGTTGCAATGGTGTCACCTGTTTAGGTGACTCGACATTCCGTGCACTATGTTGAGATAAGATGGTGGTTGGAGGTAGTCAACAAGAAACATTAAATCTAAACTTCAAACGAGTTGGTTCTCATCAGGCAGACATACTTGTAACTTTGACAAAAGTGATACTTCCTAATAAAATTCAATCGTTACAACTCAATACTACAGTCTGGGATTTTCCTAATGATTACGTGCACACATTGCTGATGAGTGCCAACACCAAGAAATCTAGGTTACACAGGTTTCTTTGCCCCTATCTTCAACCAATTAATAAAATTCATCATCAGAATACAATTAAATATCAAAATGAGCAAATAACATACTGAACTAATCCATAATCCTATTATTGATCGCTTTCTATTTGAGAAAAAACAAACAAGTAACTGAATGATTTTCACTCTAATCCATATAAAAAGTGTTATATGTATAAAGAAATCGTATTAGATTAACTAAAAATAAAAAATATTTTTTCTTTGAATATTGAATACCTTTAGTTCAAGAGATAATTTACTTCCTTACGTACGCCTGTTACTCTCAGTGGAGCATAGGCCATCAACCAGCATTCTCCAACTCATTCTGTCCTGAGCCATCTTTTTTAGTTCTATCCAACTGTTGTTCATGCTTCTCATTTCTGTCTCCGTTTCTCAGCATAATCTGTTTTTAGTTTTCCTTTTCTTTTTTTTGATCATAAGGATTCTAAGTGATATCTTACCTTGTGATACACTTAAATGTTTTCCTCAATATGTATCTTATCCAATTTCTTCGTCTACAAACAAGTTGAAATAAAAATGCATATCTATACATGATTTCTTTCTTTTTCTCCATAATATACATAGATCATACATTCATTTTTCTAAGTTAAACTTACTTTACTTCTCTATAATCTTTCTATTTTTTTTATTCATTCACATACTACTGATTAAATACGTTTTTATTCAGTAATCTATTGTTATTCTGTATTTTATTTTTGTATATTTTATATAATAAACCTAGATCAAACTAATTTCATTCATCTTATTATAGAGGACATTCAATCTTTGCTTTTAAGGATTTGCATAAATTTATTACAACACAAAAGTCAAAAGAAGAAAAAAGGAGGAAAAAATGGTGGAGAACAGTCGGCAACTAAAAAAAAAACAAAATAAACCACAACTCATTTATTTTAATTAATTGTATTTATTATATAGATAAGTTCGCTAGTCAGCTTATAATGAATCTTAAAAGTCAACCAAAATTTATCATGGAATAATTAGTGAATAGTTCTTTTTTCTAGTATAAGGATTCATTTAAAGTGTTTTGTTCACAATACGATCAAGAATCATATTTAGAACTGTCATGTTTTATTGCAACAAGTGCTTAATATCAATTTCTAATGTTGCATAACCATCTTTTAATACAGTTGGTGTTTCTGATTGAGATCATGAACCGATTGATATTAGACAACTGTTGGAAACCTGGAAGCATTGGACGGCCGTTTAACAGCCGTCTAACATCAACTCTATCATCATTGGATTGCGGCTCAGTGGCCCAGTAGGCTAAGCGTTCGCGCGCGAGACCGAAGGCCCTGGGTTCGAATCCTGCTCGCGGGATCGTGGATGGGCACTACTGAGGAGTCCCGCAGTAGGACGAAACGGCCGTCCAGTGCTTCCAGGTTTCCAACAGTGGTCTAACATCAATCGGTTCATGATCTCAATCAAAAACTTAATAATCTCCACAACCCCTATACTAACAATTGGTGTTATTCGTTCAACTCCTAATTTGGTTGAATTCCATTGTTCACTACTTCAATATGGAAAGTGTTTCTCAAAAAAAATAAATAAAACAATAAATAGTTCAGTACTTATTTATTCTCAATGGTTATTTAAATAAACCATAAATATCAAGGTGTTTGGTTTTGTTTAAGAATAATAACAGTAATGATTGTTTCAGATTCTACATACAGAAATATTAATTAGGATGATACTTTTTTTCTTTTTTATACACTTTTCATATGTTCTTTTTTGAATTGTACCATGTAATCTCTAAGGAATAAGAACTAGTAGTCTGTCATTTCTTTCCATTTTCATAAGTATTAATAGGATGTAAATGAGATTTGGTTTTTGTTTTTTGTTTTAAAAAAAATTACACAAACAAATTCAGTAGAATGTATGATTTATAATAAAAATTTAAAGAGTATTTTAATGTGTACTACTAATGTCGACAAATATAAGTAGTATGTATTATCAATGGAAAGTAAAATGTCCGACGGCAGAAAATTGAGAGAAAATTGAAAAGAAGTGATTAGGAATAGAGAATGATTGATATGGAAACAAAGGAACAATAAAGTCTAAGATAATTGTTGGATATTTTGTAAATGAAGTATTTACTGTATGGTTGTCAGATTTTATCAAGATATTCTATAATGTATTGAAATACATTTGGTTGTCTTCACATGTATTCTCATTCATTATAGTATGATTATAGTAGGAGATTTTATTTTCCTTAGTCGTTTACAGATAATGTTATTATTATGTATACACAAAGAAGGATTATTATTTGCAGGTTATTAAAATATAAAATGTAACTATAATACTATTTTTGTGCAAACTGGTGACTAAATTTGAGAGCGAATTGCCGGAGTTTTGAACTTGGTTCTTGAACCAATCAATAAACTCATTTAATTGATAGATTTAAAAAAAGGATGAAAATAAAGGTGAAGGTTTTATAAATGATATGATGCTATGACTTGTTCATCAGAATATCAGTTGAATTGTAACACTACACTAAATTCGATTAATGAACTCATATAGTTACTTCTTAATTACTTACTTACTTACGCCTGTTACTCCTAATGGAGCATAGGTCTGGTCTTCCTCTTTTCCTTTGACCTTCAGGATTCCATGTGAGGGCTTGTCTTGTGACGCAGTTGGGTGCTTTCCTCAATGTGTGTCCTATCCACTTCCAGCACTTCTTCTTGATTTCTTCCTCCACCGGGATCCGGTTTGTTCTCTCCACAGTAGGTTGTTGCTAATAGTGTCTGGCCAACGGATCTGAAGTATTTTGTGTAGACAACTGTTAATAAACACCTATATCTTCTGGATGATGGCTTTGTTAGTTCTCCAGATTTCCGCCCCATATAGTAGAACTGTTTTGACATTTGTATTGAAAATTCTGACCTTGGTGTTCATTGACAGTTGTTTCGAGTTCCAGATGTTCTTCAGTTGTAAATATGCGGATCGGTACATCCAGCTGACGAGTCCCAAATAGGACGAAACGCGCGTCCTGGATTTTACTGCTAGCCACTATCCATCATCGCTTACAAAAAGCTTGTGAATTAAGGCAATATTGAGGCATACGCACAACATGCACATATGCCAATAACAGACTGATCAATAGCAGTCTTAAACGTCAATGAGCAGGTACAAGCCAAACAATACCAAGTGTACTTTTATCTTGTTTAAATGTTTTGTTGCAAATTTTCAAATATTGAAAAAAATTTAGGAAAGATTGAATAACTGTTTCGTCCTATTAGGCACTTCTTGAAAGTGTATACCTATAAAAATATTGCTGATAAAACTAAATGATTATTTAAGAATAGGGATGTAGTTTGACAATATCAAGATAGCTTCGTTCTAGTATGGGATTCCTCATTGGTGCTTATCAACGATCTGATCGAGGAACAAAACAATCAGACCATGAAATTTATTAAATTTCCATAAAACCCGTATACTAATAATAATCATACGCACCCTAGTGTCTAGTTTCATGATCCTGTATCCCAAGTTTCCTTATGAAGCCGTGGACATTGAAGTTATACCATGTTAGATGTAAGATATTCACCGCATGTAATGGAAAGTGATTACACAATATTGCGGAGTGATTGAAATTAGACATGTACACCACTGGATTTCAGCTTAATAGTGTACAGACTAGGTTCCAACGTCAAACTGTAGATCCTAAAATCGAGATAATGTTATTGACTTTAAAATGATACAGAAGCTTTAAAGCTTAGGTTAAAGCATTTTCTAGTCTGGACAGTTTGATTCAAACTTGTACTTATGTCCAGAATAGCAATGTCATTTTAGAGATTAGAAAATATTACATCACAAACATAAATATGTTTAGAATATATTTCGTTTAGAAAAGTTATCAATCTGTTTTAATGATTTTAAGATGAATAGGCTATAGATCTATAGACTCTTGTAAGTCCGTATTCTTCAAAAACTGATAATAAATTCCATTGATTAGCAATAAAAAAATAAAGAAATTTCTTCCATACCGTTCGCTTTTAGATCATATGTGTAGCATAGTCAATACTGTTAATCTCACTATGTTCATATGTTTTGTAAAAGAGACTAACTTTGGACTTAATATTAACTCAAAGAATAAAGTAAGCACCTAATGTTGTAACTTCAGGACAAGAGAAATGTTGTATAAAAATTTCCCATATAGACCAATTAAACTAATAAACAAACCTAAGAAATAATAGACAGATGTTCGGTACAAACTAACTTTACCTAGTGAAATATTGAAAGTCAGGAAAGGATTATTTGATTACTTAGCCATGTTTATCTGACCCTGTAAGTCTAGATTGAATTATGTAGATCAAGTTTTCCTCTAGCCACTTCAGATTTCAACACAGTGTACGCATTGATGAGTTATTTAGGCTAATAACTTCACCGTAACACAACCGATGTGATTCGACTGGTAATAATGGATTAGACAAACATGACATAAGTCACTATTCAGTGACTAGTCAGTTGTGAATATATCAATCTACAGGAGATCAGTATGACTTCAATTCAAATCTAAAAGAGAACATCAGTCCCTTCAAGAAAACAGGTATACCTTGCTCATGAGTGTCAAATAGTATAAAACCCAGGCTAAACGATGCGTCCTATTGAATACCTCCAAGCGTGTAACCAATCCAAGAAGCGCCCTACATTCTTTCCGTTCTAGCCAAGGACTCACAGCACTGTATACACACATACACCTCTACATACATGTGATACATCCACATTCAACATTAAACGTAATTAAGTGATTGATTGAATAATTAAAAATATCATTTTCAAAAACTTTTCTTCGATTGTTCAAAGGTGTCAATAACTAAACTGTTATAACTTGTGGCCTTAGGTCTTATTAATATATAACATAAAGATACCACCAATTAGAGAACAGTGATTTATCGACCTGACCAATGACGCGTAAATTCGTACGTGCAGTCTAGATTCCCACCGTTCCTTCTGCCGGTTAAGTTCAGAACACCAATCTCAGTCTCCGTGATATAAATCATTTGTTTTAAACATACTGAGTCTATATAAAAACTAAACAGACCATATCGTACCATAAAATAGAAAATAACATTTGTACAATATCTAGCCAAAAGTGACTGTGAATGTGAGAGACACCAATTAATAAACTGGGTATAACTGAAGAATGTTAAATTGTATAATAATTGTTCATGGGTCAAAATAAAGCTTATAACAAGATGAACATGAAATGTATAGTTTAGTTATATACTTACTCACTTACTTATTCACTTACTTACTTACTCTTACTTACAACCGTTACTCTCAATGGAACATAGGTCTCCGACCAGAATTCTCCAACCCCCTATGTCCTGAGCCTTCCTTTCTATTACTATTCCATTGTTGTTCATTCTTCTCATGCCTGTCTTCATTTATCGGTGTAATATGTTCTTTGGTCTTCCTCTCCTCCGTTGACCTTGAAGATTTCCAATGAGAGCATGACTTATGACGCAGTTGAACGATTTCCTCAATATATATCCTATCCACTTCCAGCACTTCTTCCTGATATCTTCTTACACTAAAATCCTGTTTATTCTCTCTCCCACAATTTAATTAATTAACAATCATACATGTATATATATATATCATATTAGTTCCTAATTAGTTCTCAAGTATTACCATTCATAATTCTTGTCGAAATATAACATAAACTACAAACAATGAGACTAAACTTATCACACGTTATAAAACCTGTTCTCATTTTATTTATTTATGTATTATGATATAAAGTAATTTTAATTTCTATGTAATGCAATTTATGATCCATTTATAAATGAATAACAAAACAACATTAAACAAATAAGAAATGAATTTATGATTATTATTATTATTATTGCTATTGCTATTTTAGACTGATTAAATGATGGTTGCGTTTTCATTATAATTAAATTAAATTGGTACATTCTTTGGTTGGTTTAAAATTTTGTTCAGGTTACCAAAAAAACAAACAAACAAGCCAATCAGACAAACAGGAAAACTTATCGTGACTATTAGAAAGAGTAAAAATATTTTATGTATATATATATATATATATATATATATATATATATATACGATTTTATCGATAAACAAATTATTTATTTTAAATGAATATCTAGGAGAGGGACGGCTGTTGGTGATCGTGATGGTGGTGGTGATGGTGATGGTGGTAGTGGTGATGATGGTGGTGGTGGTGATGATGATGGTGGTGGTGGTGGTGGAAAAGTTTTTTTTTCACATTTTATTCAACTTTAAAGATTAATTAATAATATCCATTTGATAATAAATATTTCAACTTATTACTTAAATTATCAAGTGATAGGTATGACATAGATTAATTTAAATGAATAGACAACTTTGTTGTGTTTCTTTTGTTTGTTTTTTTTAAAAATATAAATCTCAACGGTCAAATTCATAACCATTTTATTTAATAGTTGAAATAATTACTATTAGTTGATTAGAATAAGATGTTTACATATAAACATATCGATTTTGAAGTTTTATTTAATAGTTTTTCTATTAAAATATAGTTAAGTTAATCTTTGTTGAAGGATAACTTCAGGAATATTAGTTCCTTATGAATAGTTTATATCGTCGACTTTCTGTTTACTATATATATATATATATATATATATATATATATATATATATATATACGCACAAAACCCCTTCTGATATTAATCAACATATGCTCACTAGTGACTGGTTTCAAGAGGTATTTCCTGGAGTTCTCAGTGAGAAGCAGTGACCAGTGGAGTTCAACTGGGTCTGTTATGAGATAGTAACTCACTGAAGATAGTGGTGAACGTGTCGCTCAATTTCGTGGATTGGTTGAAGTTAGACATTAAAAACGTTGGATGCCGGTTGGCTCAGTGGTCTATAGGTTAAGGGTTTGCGCACGACATTGATAAGTCCTGTGTTCAAATATCTCGGGATGCGGAGTCGTTGATGCGCAATGATGAAGAGTCTCACAATAGGACGGAACGGCCGTCCAGTGCTTGCAGGTTTTCCATGGTGATCTAGCTTCAATTAACTAATGATCTCAACCATCAAAATTACTACAACATCCACAGAAACCCTTCTGATATATATATTGATTGGGAATATCTTGTTGGTAATCCATTTCAAACAATACAAAGTTTGGTTCTTTATTTATGATATTGTGTAAGTATAGCTTACATTATATTTAACCTTTTTAAAATGGGGTTTTCTTAACAATTTTAATGTAGCCACATTCTCATGGAAGACATTAGCATTAAGTCAGCCAGGCTAATATCTATCAGATTTAAATGGGTATATTCATAAATCTCTAGACTTGAATCAACCACATGAAGAAGCATTATTTTCATAGGAGGATTTAGATACATAATATTATTAAATGTGAATTAAAAGTATTTGGAGTATAGTGTTCATCACTTACAAGTATTCGTTTATAAATACAACTGACAGTAATATTAAATTCATGTGGTGGAGTGTTCCTAAATTTCATAGTTAATATCATTAAATGATCTAAGTGAAACAGCTTTTGCAAGCCTGAAAATACTAAACAACTGCCTTGCCCTAGTATGGGATTCCTAAGCAGCAGCTGTGACCTTCCTATCAAGGATTCAAACCCAGGACTTCCAATCTGGAGTCTGGATGCTTAACCTCTAGACCAACGAGCCAAAACTCAGTTGGTTACAGTTTAGTTCGACTCATTTAGTAATACGATACAACCATTTTCTAATATAATTAGCGAGTAACTGCTTTATGCTTTACATTGGCTTGACTCCACTGGTAACGACTTCTTACTAGGTCTTCGGAATTATCTCTCGAAATTAGTCAGTGACGAGTACATGGTTGGTTACTGGTTTATGCAGATTCTTGGAATTTCATAGTCACCAACACTGAGTGATCGTCCTAGAATTTGACTAATAATATATCATTCTGATCAGATGATTAGTCACTCAATTATTAAATTTAGCTAGCTTTCAGAATTTTCCACAGGTCAGTGACTACAGAATATACTGATACCTCCATACCCGTTGTAAAAGATAGCGACTATCTAGACTATGTAGCTGAGTGAATAACACTTGAAGTGCTTAAAGCGAAAAGTATTGAGTTTATGTCTCAATGTCATCATCAATACACCATAATTCAGTTACATCTAGCTGATGGGTTTTAAGTAGCATGAATATGTACTTTAGACTCCACTAATATTGAACTACCAAATATAATAATACAAATGATTTGTTTGAAGGTATTCTGTTTCCAGAAAAGTTCATTTAGCACAACTACAATATGTGTGTATTTTGTATGTACAGGAACGCCACACTTAACACTGAATAAATGTAAAAAAACTACAATTTAAATATAATACTTTGAGGTAGCCCGAGTCTGGCCGGCTCAGTGGTCCAGTTGGTTAAGCATTCGCGCCCGAGACCTAAGGCCTTGGGTTCGAATCCCGCGAGTGGGGTCGTGGATGCGCACTGCTGAGGAGTCCCACAATAGGACGAAACGGCCGTCCAGTGCTTCCAGGTTTTCAATTGTGGTGGTCTAACATCAATCGGTTCATGATCTCAATAAAAAAATATGTATTATATAAATAACTTCGTTAGGACTCATCTGTTAATCTCAACATAAATTCACAAAACAAGTCAACAATTAGTTTAAAAAATTTTGGAATTCATATCTTCCACTCATAGTTGAATTAAATTAACTTTATATAATTTACTAAATAATATTATCGGTTGATTTTCTATTGTTTGTTTGAGTCTTCCCAATGATGTTTAAAACTGCAATTGATCAGTCTCTTGTTAGCATATGTGCATTTTGTGCGGATCGCCCCGTTATTACCTTATTGTTAGTGACTAGCAGTGGAATCTAGGGTTCACGTTTCGTCCTATTTGAGAATCGTCAGCTAGATGTACCTACATCTCAGAGAGGATGTCCACTCTGAGACTCGAACCTAGTACCGTTCGCTTCAAACACCATCACGTTATCCATTTAGCTACTGAGTCCTGATAGCCACCTGCTTGTGAAATCGGGTGAAGTTTTAAACTCACTTGGTATTGTTTGCTTGTATCTTTTCATTGTTGTTTTAGGATTGCAATAGATCAACCTCTTATTCGCAGCTGACGAGTCCCAAATGGGTCGAAACTCGCGTCCTATATTCCACTGCTAACCACCATTACAACTTTAAAGACGAAGAATTGTATTTGTAACATCTCAGCGGATGAATCTGAAGTAAATTCAATGTTTCATTTGATCATCTAGTCCAAGCTTTTTCAAGGAAATATTACAACTTTAGTTCTTTATAATTCATTCAATTCATTTATTATGTTTTATTCTATGAATTAATCATATTCATAAGCTATTCGTTATCAATGTACAGACATATAGACGAAAGAAATCAAGTTATCATTATTATTATTGTTATCTGATGTTTATAACTATATGTAGTAGTTAATGTCTGAAAATATCTAAAATAATATTTTCGTAATAATATCAAATGTAATAGTCACAAGATATTAGTAGTATCTTCCTTTTTTTCTAGTTTTCTATACATAAGAATATGTTATCAGTGAATAAGTTTAAGTTATCTTTTGTAATTAGAGAAGATTCAATGTCCTGCGGTTGAGCAGCATATTTAGACAACAATTATTATCGGTTTATATATATATATATACAATCTATATAACTATTCATTATATTAGATAACTATGAATGATCTAGAAAAATATATATATACTTCGTTATCATCTGACGATTTCTTAAATATTAAGAAAAAACATATCATGGTAAATATATAAATGAAATCATAATAATCACGAGAACATCTTTGAACACACTTACTTAGGCCTGTTACCCCCTATGGAGTATATGCCACCGACCAGCATTCTCCAATCCACTCTGTTCTGGGCCTTCATTTCTAGTTCTAGCCAATTGTTGTTCTTTTTTTTCATTTCTGTCTCTATATCTTTGGTCTTCTTATTGTATTTTGGCCTTGAGGATTCTACGTGAGGGCTTGTCTTGTGACTCAGTTGGATGCTTACCTCAATGTGTGTCCTATCCACTTCCATCACCCCTTCCTGATTTCTCCCACCGATGGAATCTTGTTTGTTCTCTCCCACAGTAGGTTGTTGTTGATAGTGTCTGGCCAACGGATCCGAAGTATATTGCGTAGACAACTGTTTATAAATACTTGTACATTCTTGGTGATGGTTGTAGTACTGCTCCGCGTTTCAGCTCCATACAGTAGAACTGTTTTGACATTTATATTGAAAATCCTGACTTTGGTGTTGGTTGACAGTTTTTTTTAGTTCCACATGTTCTTCAGTTGTAGATATGCTACTATTGCTTTGCCGATCCGTGCCTCCACATCTTCATCAAATCTACCATCTTCATCAATGATGCTATCTAGATATGTAAAGGATTTTACATCCTCTAAATCTTAGAACATTAAGTCAATTGTTTATAAAAAGCTATACAATTCACTCAAACTGTCAACTAGATATTCGGACCAGTTAATTAACTGACAGTGATCACTATCATCTGTTTTAATCAACGTGTTGATCGTGTTAATCGCTCCGATTGCACATTTGTCACTACACGAGGAAACTCTTCATCGCAGTATATTTTTTATGATGCTTTGTATAGATGCAATTATCGAAACAAATGATCCTGACAAGTAATATGATCATTTGGTATTGTTTGCTTGTATCTTCCCATTGTTCTTCATTACACTTAAACTCAAATGATTGATGTAAATGTTCAGAATCTATGTCTATTTATTTATTTGAACAGATATATATTAGTACAAGGGGGCATCAGATACATATGCGCCACACAGATCTCATTTGATCTATGTGAGGGCTGTGATACTGTCTGCGTGTCCAAACCGAATCAGATGGTTTTCATATGGGTCACACCCGTAGATTTTGACCTAAAGGTCTGATCCATAAGGCAGTGGAGAAACGTCAAGAGATATAGTCCCATAGTTGCCGGTGACCAATGATTGGTTCATACGCCATTCTTTCACTCGGGGTACTGGAGTTCATTTGCACCATTGGTTTGGAATCAGGGTTTTCCAATTCCCCTAGATGGACTCTCCATGTCCATCAGCCTGGTTAAAGTGCCGGACATTCGCTTTTCGTCCTCTCAATTTCGTAAACAACATCCCGGCCACGAGAAGGCAATGAGTAGGACTTCCCTGGCAGAGGCTATATACGCTTGGCCATGTGAGAGCATTTGAAGAGTGAGAGCAGACTCTCCTCACTCTCGGCCGTACCAGAGCATTTGGGGGAGAATTTACATTTATATAAAGATATAAACCAACAAACTTGATAAATCTCAAGCTTGACTGAGACATTCGTCCAGTTTTAACTAATATCATTTAATAATAAAAATAAACATCAAAATTTGTATATGGTGAGACTATAATTTATGGACGACCTTTGAGCAATGCTAAAGTAACCTTAATAGTATTCACCTCAGAAATAAGACCAAATGAGGGTTATGTACAGTTGACGGTCAAGATTAGGAATTAAATTTAGGCTTTTCATCACGAACTGATATCAGCTATAATGCTAAAACCTTATTTTGTCAAATGAATGAGTGAATTTCGCGCCACAATCCGATACCTCTTATCTCGTACTTGATTGGTTCGTCCATAAATTATAGTCTCACCACTTAATATGATTTGAAGTATTGAATAATATATTCATTACAGAGTATTCTATTTATATCGATAGTTTTGTAGTGAATGAGAACATCAGTGAGGATAATCAAATGTATTTGAGTACAACATTACAAGATATCTTAGTAAACTCTGAGAACCATACAATAAAAATACTTCATTTGCAAAATGTCAATCAGTTTGTCTGAAACTTTCTTGTTTCTTCATTTCCATACTAATCATTCTGTGTTCTGATTTTCTTTTCCTTGGATTTCTTAATCTTTTGCCTCCAGGCATCTTAATTTCGATTGATGATACATACTACTTGTATCTGTTGATATCAGTAGCATACACCACAGTTTCACCATAATTTAACAAATGTAATCTGAATAAAAGTAAAGAGGATTGAACAAAGAAAATTTTCTTCTCAATGAAGTCTGATAATAAAAGCCTTGAATCAATTTATGATGTAATCGTTTCTATCTTTCTACATTTTGTATATAATTATAAATATGAATGTACAGTTTATGTAAATGATTTTGTAATAGATGGTGGGGAAGATTTGTAGCTCAGGTGGATGATTTTGGTGGAGTTTTGTTCTCTGAGCTGGATGGTTTGGTCGTCGAACTTTCATCGTTCTTCTGAACGACATCATCAGCACAAACTTCAAATAGAAGTGAAGTGTTTGAAGTTTGTGCTGATGATGTCGTTCAGAAGAACGATGAAAGTTCGACGACCAAACCATCCAGCTCAGAGAACAAAACTCCACCAAAAAGATTTTGTAATAGCTTAAGTTGGTTGGTCAAGAGTTCACTTCAAACAACTAAGCATATGTTAAAACAGTATAGTTCAAGTATTCATTCACTTCCTTATTTTGTATATTTATTATATTATTTATTATATTTCCCATTATTTTATAGTGAATGTTGATAGGCTTTGTTTATCTGAACAAATAATCCCACACTCCACTGGACTGCGCGAAGATCTAAATAAACACCTATTCACTAGTTGTCTGGTTTCTTCTATCAATATCACGTCGGGCTCACCAGTTTCGTGCCTCTATGATTAAGTAATCATATTTATCAACAACTCGATTAGTCGGAATACATATTGTGATCCATTTTTGCTGTTGTTGTTGTTGTTGTTGATTTGTTGAAACATAACAATTTTCTGTTTATAAAAGAAAAGAATCTTTTCTTAGATTAGAATGAACTTTATTATCATTTATGACCACCATGATATTATTAATTACCCTACATATGAATTATATTTTGCATTCAACTATGTTTCATCTTCAGTCATCATATTAAATTGTAAACAGATGCTTTTTAAAAATAACTGATATTATTATTACTATTAGAAGGGGTTTTATGGAGATTCTAGTAATTTTATATTTGAATTCATGAGGCAATTGAAGCTAGACCATGATGGAAAAAAATTGGAAGTACTAAATAGGATTCCTCAGTAGTGCGCATCTACGACCCCGCCTCGCGGGAATCGAACCCAGGATCTATCAGTCTTGCGCGCAAACCTTAATCTCTAGACCAATGAGCCGATCGGCATCCAACAGTGTTGTTAATGTCTAACTTCAACCAATCCACGGAATTGAGCGACACATCCACCATTGTCATCAGTAAGTTACCATTCACAACAGACCCGGTTGAACTCCATCGGTCATGGCTTCTCATTAGAACTCAAGGAAATACCTCTTGAAACCAGTTACTAGTAAGCATAAGACTACCGTGGAAAAACTTGAATGCACTTGATGATCGTTTTATCCTAGTATAGAATTCTTCAGTAGTTTTCACTGACGACACCGTCCCCCGAGATTTGAACCCAGGACTTATCAATAACTCGCGCGATATTTATTAAATAAAACAAAGAGTTGATTAGATGTACTACTTTTAAATGTGTATCACTTATGATTGTTTTGAACAAACAAACAAAAGGAATAAAGTATACATTTTTACATGTTTTTAAATTTTGACAAAATCTACATCGATGAAGTAAATTCTTAAAAGTCGGTCTTTTATGATTATTTAAAATAAAATAAAACAAACAAAAAGTATTTTTTTCTTTTATTGTACCATCTGTAAACTATAAGTTCTCTTTCATACATCAACAGATTTTATACATAATATTATTAATCGGATAATAATAATATTAAAGAAGCTAAATTGAGACTTCATTGTAAAAGTACAATCTGTAGGTTATTTATCAATAAGGATATCTTCTTAAAAAGGAAGAATTGTAGTTGTAAACTCTCATCGAATAAATTTGAAGTAAATCCAACATTTCAATTGACAATCTGGTCGAAGATTTTTCAAGGAAATCTAATCCGACTACCAAGTGAAATGTTGGATTTACTTACTTACTTACTTACGCCTGTTACTCCTCGTGAAGGAGCATAGGCCACTCACCAGCATTCTCCATCCAACCCTGTCCTGGGCAATCCTTTCTAGCTCCGTCCAGTTGTAATTCATCGTTTTCATATCTGCTTCTATTATCCGACGCAATGTGTTCTTTGGCCTTCCTCTTTTTCGCTCCCCTTCAGGGTTCCAAGTTAGGGCTTGCCTCGTGATGCAGTTTGACGATTTGCGTAATGTATGTCCTATCCATTTCCATCGTCTTTTCCTAATTTCCTCTTCAGCTGGAAGTTGGTTTGTTCTCTCCCACAGAAGGCTATTGCTGATGGTATCCGGCCGCCTGTAGCTCTAATAGGGTTACTGCCGGTCCCAAGCCCGTGTAAAGGAGGAGGGTTGGGCATGGGGTTAGCGTCCCCATCCCGTAGAAAACTAACTCGCTAAAAAAAACGCTTACCAGAAAAAATAATCCAAATGTTGGATTTACTTGTAATTTATTTGATGAGATTTTACACATACAATTTTTCTTCTTTAATGTCTTACATGAATTCGATGCCTAAAATACTGTGAAACTATTCGAAAGTTCGTAACTTTTTTTAAGATATCCTCTTATTGAAATATGTTTGTCTGATTTTATATATTTGTAGGATATTTTCTTGTTTATTACAATTATTTATGTAACTTTCAAGAATTCTCATTTATTAATTATTATCTTTAGTAAACGGAATTACTTACTTACTTACTTACGCCTGTTACTACTCGTGAAGGAGCATAGGACACCCACCAGCATTCTCCATCCAACTCTGTCCCAGAGAATCCATTCCAGTTATTTCCAGTTGATATTCATTCTTTTCATATTTGCTTACTATTCCTGACACAATGTGTTCTTTGGCCTTCCTCTTTTTCGCTCCCCTTCAGGGTTCGAAGTTGGGGCTTGTCTCGTGATGCAGTTTGACGATTTGCGTGATGTATGTCCTATCCATTTCCATCGTTTTTTCCTAATTTCTTCTTCAGCTGGAAGTTGGTTTGTTCTCTCCCACAAAACGCTGTTGCCGATGGTATCCGGCCAATGGATGTTGAGTATCTTGCGTAGACAACTATTTATAAATACTTGTACCTTCTTGATGGTGGTTATAGTAGTTCTCGAAGTTTCAGCTCCATACAGTAGAACTGCCTTGACGTTCGTATTGAAGATTTTGACTTTGGAAACGGAATACAGCCCATTAAAACATTAAATAAGAAAGATTGATTCAGTGAAGAGTTCTCTTTTTGGTAAATTCATTTTCAGTGTTGTACAATCGCATATATATATATATAACCTTTTGCCACCAGACATTTCACTTTCGAGTGATGATACATACTACTTATATCTGTCGACATCAGTAACACAAACTGAACTTATTTTACAGGATGGTAATAATTACAATAATGATTATAATGAACGTCTGTTAGACATGGTAACAGTAACATGGAATAAAGATATTAAAAAGTTGTTTTTTTAAACAGGGAAACTAATAATAGTTTGATTGCTAAGGATTTATTTATTCATCATAAAGATAGGGAATTCATCACTGGAAAAAGATGGCTCAGTAAGAGAACATACAATGGTGAAATTGAGATTAAATGTAATCAGGAGGGTCATAGAAACAGAAATAAACCAGTTAAGAGTAAAAAAGGTTCAAGGAGAAGTTGGAAGGCGAAATAGACGGTTGTAAACAAAGAACAGTATGAAGAAAATCAAATTATGAGACATTAAAACCATGGTAGAAGAAAAGGTTGTACCAATCTCTTTCGGATACACAATTCCGGTTTTCTTAGATGTATGGCTATCGCTATCGACAATGTTTGGAAGATGCAATAAAATTTTTTTGGAAGACTTCTACTTACCTTATAGATGAATTTGAACACAGAGTTTGTCTTGATTGAGTGACCTGTGTTCACAAGGTGTTCGATTATTGAACTTCTTATTGAGCCGTTTCCTTCTGTTCTTAGCCACTCCGAATAATGTTATATATATACATATGTTTGCAGATATTTTGTTATTTAAGTGATTAGTATTTTAGTCAAATATCATGAACCGATCTCAGTTAAACAACTAATTAAAAACAAGAAAGTTCTGAAGAGATTTTTTGGCTACTAGCAGAAGAGTCGTCAGTAATATATATTTACGATCACACCAGTAATCTGATCTACGGGTCGACTGAAGTTACAAATTGAAACCACTGAATCCTAACTCAGTGATCTCAAACTTAAGTGCATACAATGAGGTCTGGATGTCCTGGATTCGATCCCCGACGATGTCACAAATATGCACTACTGGGAAATTTCAAATTGAAAATCGAACAATCTACATGATCCCTTAACACGAAAATGTAATTAACAGTCTCCATTCTGTTTTGAATTTCACATTAAAACTTTCACAAGTGAGACCACATTATTTGACTTTACTGAATAACAGGTGATGTTTGAGATGATTTAGAACAGAAAAAGCTAAGGTTATACTACATTTATGTCTACTAATCCATTTGAATAGATCAAAACAAGCATATGCTTAGTAATACGAGAAAAATCACCTAATAGTTATATCAAATCTTCAAACGGTTGCTTTTAAGTTTTTCAGTATTCACTGATACAACTGTTTATTTATCATAGTCTTAGATTTTCCGTCGAATTCTTACGGAAATGTCAACAACTGAGAACAGTAGCTTTAAATACATTTAGTAATTAGAATAACTCTTATAAGTGAACAGTGTGGTTTCTAGTTAGATCACATGATTTTCCTAAATTTTAATGATGATAATGTTAATGCCTATTTACCCAAGTTTAACCTAATTCATTAATTGAACTGTTGATTAGAATGTTGATTATTTTACATTATTCAGATCACTGCTAGTACATCTTGCATCTTACCATCAACTTGTACTGTATATCTATTATATGTAGTTAGTTACATAATACAATTCAACGTAATCATTCACTTGTAAATTGTCATAACTTTTAATATTTTTGTATATCAACATAAATATTACTATATATATTATAGTAAAGCCTGATGATGATCTAATAGAAAACAATACTGTTCGTTGTTATATGTTTTACCCCAATTTTCATGATGATCTTTAATATGAGAAATAATCACTTACATTAAATTTCAGGAGTATATTCGCTCACCGTATTAGGAAAATTCAATTCAATGAAGGGGTATTTATAATCATTTTATATACGCATATTCACATATGAACACGTGAACTTTATCATGGTTAATTCGACTAATATTTACCCTTACTCAGTATAAATCAATTCAAGGTGTACGGTTTCTATTGTTTACACAAGAGGTTTTCTCTTTCATATTTATGATATTACATTATCATAATACTTGTGGACAAGGTATGATCAAATCAATTGTATCGCTTAGCACACTGTATGTAATTAAACGGTTCATAGTACGGTTTGTTGACATAATGAGAAATAAAACGGTATCATCCTGTAATAAACAATTTTAATGCTCACTTTTAGTAGTAATTATCGCTTTGATTTCCATTTTTAGCCACCTCATTAATACTCGTAAATAGATATTTTCATTCCTTACAAAAAATTCTTATTTACTAAGCCGGCGTAAGTAAGTATTCAACCTTCTTTCGTATATAATGTCTCATCATGATATACATCATGACACTAATTTGACATTATTTAGGTGTCTACACAACCACATTTAGAACCATGGCATTATTTATGACAACTTTTAGTTAGTTCATCACGTTTTTAATATTCAATAAGTATGCTATATTCTCCACTTTCAACCATTTCTTCATTCAAACAATGGGCAATTAATGCATATAAGCGTGCAATTTCACCGAAGAATTCACTTCGACAGTTGACAGATATCCACAGTTATCTGCTTAGAACACATCAGTATAGTCCATCGTGAAGTACCAGTTGAAAAAACAGAAATATAGTGGAACTCGGGACTTGAAATGAAATATTTAGTGAAAACAGCACATGACTATGTAGTATTCACTTACTAAGTGAACGACAAATTGATTTAAACCGTTAAATACTACGTATTGAACCACTGAAAACATAATGGATAACTTTAACCTCATAACAATCCTCACTTACTTATACCAGTTACTCCAAATGGAGCAAAGGCCACCGACAAACATTCTCCAACCCACTCGTTTCTGAGCCTTTCTTTCTAGTTCTACTCAATTGTTGTTTATTCTTCTCATGTCTGTCTCCATTTCTCGACGTAATCTGTTCTTTGGTCTTCCGTCTCTCGTTTGACCTTGAGGATTCCAAGTGAGATCTTGTCTTGTAATGCGTTTGTATGCTTTCCTCAAAATGTGTCCTATCCACTTCCAGCGTTTCTTCCTGATTTCTTTCTACACTAAAATCTGGTTTGTTCTCTCCACCAGGAGCTTCTTTGAGGCTACTGCCAGTCCCATGCCCGTCTAAAGGAGGATGGTTGGGCATGGTATTAATGACTCCATCCCGTAGAAAACTAATTCGCTAACTAAACACTAGCCAGAAAACACTCATAAGAATAAGTATCAATAAATTCATTCTATAGATAGGTAAGTCTTTAAAACTTTATTTCTTCTCACATACTCAATATGTTTTTCATTATCTAATGTTAACTAAACATAAGTTTAATCAAAATATAAGAAAAGTCTTTAAAATCACTAACTTACTATATTGAATATCAGTAGGAAATAAAATAAAAACTAAACTGAATAATATGAGATTTCTGAATGTTATTGTTCTTTTTTTTGTTTTGTTTTTCTTTGGTTATTAGATAAGATCAGTTCATATGATCAAGTTTTACTAGTTGTAATTGATTTCTCCCTCTTATTCTTCTTTTTTATTCAATGAATAGTATCGTTTTTCTTGGAAAAAAAAGATTTTCATTGTTCATCATTCTTTTTTTAACTAACAAGATTTTTATAAGCAAAGATGGATAGTGGCTAGAAGTGGAATCCAGTTTGACGCACGTCACGTCCTATTTGGGAATCGTCAGCTGGATTTACCTGCATCTCAGAGTTGATGTTCACTCTGGGACTCGAACCCATTACCATTCGCTTCAAACACCACCACGTTATCCACTTAGCTACTGAGTCCTGATAGTCACTTGCTTGTGCAATCGGGTGAAGTTTTAAATTCACTTGGTATTGTTTTGTTTGATCTTCCCATTGAGGTTTAAGACTGAAATTGATCAGTCTGTTATTACTTAGTAATAATGTTACCTTTCTAGATTACTTAAAAGCTTATAGACTTTTGCTAAACAAAATAAGAAAAATAAAATAAAATTTCAATCAAAGATTACCCTATAAGTATAGAAAAAGTTTATACTATAATTAGAAGATATTTACAAGATATACTCTGAGATAATGGGGAAAATTTGTAGCTCAGCTGAATGATTTTAGTAGGGTTTAATTCTTTGAGCTGGATGGTTTGATTGTAGAGTTTTTATCGTTTTTTTTTGAACGACATCATCAACGCAAACTTCAAGATATACCCAATATTCAATTCATCAATAAGGAGTATTTATGTATCATAATGAAAATAATGTTACCTATAGCATTTGAACTAGAAACGATCAGTCATAGACACTGCCAGTAAGGTAGTTAAGTATGATTGATTTATTGAAAAAAAACTGTGATATGCACAAACTGATCATTGATTTTAGTAATTAATGTCCTATTATCCAATTTATAGTGAGTTAAGTTGGTGTATGATATATTCATGTTCATAACTAAAACTAAAGTGTAAACTAATTTCTATCTTGATTCTATCCACAAAATTTTGATTTATTTTCTGAATAATCTGATTGTTCTGTTATGAGTCTGTTAACAGTCTGAAGTTAAAATCTTATATTTACCGTTTAAGTATGGATTACATAAAAGCTCTTGTTTATCATAAACACTTCAAAGATAATCTCGAATAAAAATCGAACATGTAATTTTTGCTGAATTATTCTATACACCATGATTCTATTTACTGTAGAGTGTTTTTATCATTTAGATAATTTAATGTTCATACACTGATAGTTAAGGTACAATCATTACATAAGTCATAGATATACCAATGATAGTGTAGTGTCGGTTATTATACTAAACCCATATACCTTATTCTAGCTTTCGGACAGCCCAATCTATTTATTCTACTTGAGTCACATTCTGACCTTGTTATCTATTCGCTTAGCAATCTTGACTGTTTTTATATGAGCGTGCAGGTGTGTGTACATTTCTTATCTCATTACTCATCACATGTCTGTAACTTATTTATTGATTAACTCTTGGTTAAATGGGAGTTGGCTTACCAGCCATCTCGACTCTGCGTCGTTCCTCTTCTCTTTATTCCATTCACTTTATATACAAAATATATGTATTCACAAGTCCATTCTCGTTATTCGACTTATTTAATTCCATTATTGACTAACGCGATTTAAGTCGATGATAATATACGAGGATAGGTGATAACAAACATTCATACGATCTAATTGGAGTCAGATCCACAGGCCACTAAAATAATAAGTCGTGATTGGTTAATTAACAAAGAAAAGCATTCAGTTATGATAAATATATGAGAAACCCTATGATATTCTTAATCCCTCCCCTTTATTGAATTCAATGTGCAGTACTCTGAATTTCATTATGTATTTATTTGGCTTAGATTATCTGATTCTCAGTTATTGATCGGAATTGTGTAATGTATTTCATTTGATTGAATACCATGATATAATGTGTTAAAACGATTATCTATAGTAGTATTGTATTATCCGGTTTAATATTACTGGATTATTGTATCTTGTATCGGTGGGTATACAACTGTTTTCTCTGTCTTGGTAGATTACCTAACAGTTTCATTAATTATTACTAAATTGACATTTAGAATCAACTGGTCTATTGATAAATTCTTACGTTTTTATTTAAAATTCCAATAACTTTTCATTCACTTTTAAATGATAGTTATGTATTCGACAATGACTACGAGTGAAATAATAGTCTTAGTGTAGATTTTTTTTCTCATTGAGGATTTTTTAGATGAATGTATCTGCATTCAAACCCTTATGTGTTTACTATAACCCAAAAACTATTAATTTATCGTATGAAACAACACGGAATTATTCAATATCATGTTAAATGACAACATTTATCAAACTGGTTAGTAGTTACAAAACGCTTTTTTACCTTGATGTTATAGTTTGTGCCACACAGTTTTTAAATACTAACGATTGAATATCAACACTGAACTATAGGTAAGGTAAGAATAAAGAATAGAGATAAACCAACCAGATATCAAGTAGGGTTTCAAGATAATAGTATAAAGATAAAATATGCTTGTGAATGATCAGTCTAACGGATGTTCATTTGCACTAAAATGTAAATAATAAAGTACTTACAAGAAAAGTTATCGGTTTCCAAGACAATTTTATGTGATTGTAAACAATAAATAACTAAGCTTAAACTATACCATGTCTCAGTCGTGGACAAATAAGTGAGAGACCACTGTATATAAACATCTTAACAAAACACCGATAATATTATAAGCAAAGATGGATGGTGGCTAGCAGTGAACTAAGGCACGCGCATCATCACTTATTATAACCGACCAGAAACAAGTTGTAGCATTTGATTTTTATTGCTGAGTTAAACATGATATGTAGATTAGGTGTACCGTAATGATGATCTCGTGCAGCTTATCAACTAATTAGAATTCAATTAATATAGATGAATAATTTTCACAGAAAACTTAGATTCATCGGTATAAACATCAATGTATGTGATATACAAGAGCTTGTCCAGATGACATTAGTTTATCCTATATTTAGAGTCTTTGTATAGATGAAGATATATCTTCTAATATGAGTACGTTGTCTCAACATAGAGTTAATGAAATAATTCCTACAAACTATTACCCAGTGATTATAACCAATACAGTCTCCAATTATCCTTGTAAACTCAGCCCCTGGGTGCATATACCATACATAAGTGAGTAATTCTCTTGTATCTATTTGGTTTTAATCATTAGAGAACCTGTAGAGACTCTAAGAAACACCTTTGTTAATGACTAGCATTACAGCATCTGTGTTCAACAATCATTTGTTGTTTGAAATACAAGCTGTATCAGATCAGGTGGTTCTTGAAATTTAGCTTAAGTATCATATCATATTCACCGTGTAATTGCAAAATATTTGCTTATTAATCTTAGACATCTTAAGAATTAGTTACGGACAATTGTTATTTAGTTCCGGAAAAAATACAAACTATGTGCCGTTTGGTTTATAATTTTGCCTTACAATTAAAGAAGCGCTCTCTTAAAACTTTTTGGTTCGTCAGGTAAGTATACTTATACCGAAAACAAATGCAGAATCTTAATAATATTTGTTTAGCAAACACATAAGCTGATATTTAGGAGCCAAGCAAGCATTGTTAAGCATACCTGTAGTAGTTAAAGTCAATAAATGCACATATTGGTTAATTTATTAGCTCAATGAATCGTAGAACTTTATGTTTAAAGAATAATAGTTTACTTGAGGTTTTCACTCGTAATCCATACTTACTTTTGTAAGTAGTTTGTCCAAAAGATGAGCGAAACGACCTACGAGGTTTTTGTTTAAAACTAGTGATTTCTTGCAATATTGAAAACTGTTTTAGCAAATAACACATTGAAGAAAACAATTAGTGGGAAATGTATTATGAAGAAAAAAATGGATAACACGACTAATGATGAAACAGCTGAATAACGGTGTTAAATTGCAGATCTCACAAATGTGCTGCTAGAAATGGGAAGCATTCTGAAGATACTAAGATAGATGTATCTTATAAATTAATTTATTCTACTTTTTGATGAAGTTTTGTTCTCTGAGCTGGATGGTTTGGTCGTGGAGCTTTCATCGTTCTTCTGAATGACACCATCAGCTCAAACTTGAGGTAGAAGTCAAGTGTTCGGATTTCTCCACATATGACACACAGCTTGTCCTGTAGACCTAGATCTCAATTAATTATTGTTGACCTTTAACCTGTCATTGTTTGTTTCTTTATCTTGGTTGCATATCCCATTGATTTGATTTTTGCTCCTATATTTGTCCATAATTTTTCTGATTGGCTGATAAACTGGATCGATTTCAGTGTGTTTGTTGATTGCTGATTGACCTGAGTGCCATGCTTTTAAAAATACTCTCGTGTCTTTAGAATTGCCTCTATCCAAGGTCTCAACATCTTTCCAGTTGAATGTGTGTCCACAGTTGTCTGTATGCATTGATATAGGTGGGGATATGTCATGGAGTTTGACCGCTAATTGATGTTCATGCAGGAGAAGATGAAAAGAGCGTCCGATTTGTCCGATGTGGTATTTTTCATAGTTGGAACAATTTACTTTGTGGTCGATGTTCGGTTTTTCTTTTGTCATTTTGTCCTTTGGTTTGCATAGGATTGATTGAAATGATTTCGTTGGTTTGTGTGCTACACCTATTCCGAATGGTTTGAACAATCTTGTTTTAATTTCTGATATACCTTTTATATATAGTAGGATGATCTGTTTGTTGGTTTCGGTGCTTGATTTTGTTTCTGTTGATGCGTGTGGTTGGGTAGCCGTTCTTTTGAAAAATAATCGTCAGGTACTTACTTATTTAGGTCTGTTAACCCCAATGGAGCATAGATCGCCGACAAGCATGCTCTAACTCACTCTGTCCTGGGCCTTTCTCCCTAGTTCTATTCAATCGTTGTTCATTCTTCTCATGTCTGTCTCCATCTCTCGACGGAATGTGTTCTTTTATCTTCCTCTCCTCCTTTGACCTTGAGATTTCCATGTGAAATCTTGCCTTGTGACGCAGTTGTGTGCTTTCCTCAATGTGTCTTATCCACTTCCAGCACCTCATCCTGATTTCTTCCTCCGTTGGGATCTGGTTTGTTTTCTCCTCCTTGAGCCCCTCTAGTTGGTTGTGCATGGGATTAGTGACCCCATCCCGTAGAAAACTGACTCGCTAAAATAACGCTAACCATAAAAAAAACAATTCAAATCATTTCTAATGTGTAAATAATAATAATTATTGTTTGGTTTGCTGTAAAAAGAAAAAATACCCAGTGTCCTTTCAAAATGATCAATAAACCAATATGACACTAGCTAGGTTATACTACAAATGCTTGGGTAACATATCAGTCAAAAGGATTATGTTATACATGTGTTTAATGTTCAAAGCTTGAATTTCCTCTCCATTTTTTTTTCAGTTTCCTCTTAGTTATTTATACCTTGTATATATATTATATTGTAATAAACTGTACGAAAATAAATGGTACACAAGTACTCTAATCATCTTCCTTCCTTCTTTCTCCCTCTCTCTCTCTCTCTCTTCCTCGGTTTTCATAATCAAACCGATAGAGAGAAAGCAACAAATCGAATGAAAATAAGATACACCATGTTATTCGTATGATGATTTATTACTAAAGAGAGATGTATTGATTTTTTTTTCTTCTTAAAAAAGATACTACCATTGGTATTATGCTAATCATTATACAGGTGTAATTACTTTTATCAAGTAAACCATATTGGAATCAATAATTCCGAACGGGTTTTTCACTTTTTTTTCTCTCTCTCTTATCTCTGTGATATATTGAAACGGATATTATCAATATGATATAATAATAGTGAAATCATTTGATTAGATCGTTTCTTTTCTTTTTTGATCAGAAATCGATTTTTTTTCTTTTAGGCATAATTTATAGTTTGTTTAATAGTAATAGCGTTCGTTTATTTGAATACTGATTTATTTAATAAATGAATTGTTGACTTATTCGATGATTAGCTAATGTAGTATAACAACTCGAATTGATGTACGAACGTACGAAGTTCTACGTTGTGATTACTCGTACTTTTGGCTGCTTGTGCGATATATTCCCCTGTTTCGAACATGGACTTTTCTCTTTAGTTAGCGGAGCTGGGACGTATCAGAATAGTTAACTTATTGGTCTTTGGTTACATAGGCTTTGTTCCGTTCGTAGGCTAGGTGAACTCGTAATCGCTTCCATCATAGCAAAAAGTCATGTTGTAATTGAGTAATGTAAATGGATTGTAATGTAATAATTAATAATTTAGGATCATTTATTATAACTGAATAATTATAAATTTAATTTGAATCCTTACAAAATTGAATTCAATAAACATATTTTGTCTAAAATAAGATGAATACAATTAGATATGTATGATAATCAGTGTGGAACACAATGTTGTCGTTTCACTGAATCCAGTGTTATTCATTAGACTACTGAAAAGCTACAAATTTGTCTTTTTAATAGTCGATTTTCAGAAATGAATTGATCTGTCACCTTAGATATGCGTCTTGAATATATAAATAAATTCGGTTGTCATCAAGAGTCTGTTATTCTAAAGAACATCAAACTTGTACAAAAGAACATGAGAATGAACATATAGTCGTTCTGTTCAAACAGAATCATATGTGCCAAAATTTATGCTTCCAAGTTGAACAATAGAAAATTTTAGGATCTTAGCACGATGATAGTTAAAATAAACACTACAAGCAGTTACGATATTGTGAATAGACAATATAGAAAGGACATTAAATTCAATTTTGAAATTATTTCATTGAAATTATTCATCGTAATTGACTGGTTTTTTCGTTCTGTTTTCTCATTCTCTCAAGTTATAAAATTCCTACTACAGAGACAAATTTAATCTTAAGAGAGATGTTAGGTCCAAGTGCAGTGGACTCTACCTACAGGATTGTTTGTAAGTAGTACATAACAGAACGTGATATCGGAGTTGCAACAACTGTCGGAGGGAGTGAAGAGTTTCAGTACATTGAAAGTACGGCAATGGCAGAACACTTGTAACCAGACAATTAACGGTTCAGATGGCATTACACATCGGGGGATGAAAACGGAGGATTGAAGACTATGTATGTGTATTATGTAAGCAGTTTGTAACCTCAAGAAAATAAATTTCCCTTCTGCTTATTGCTGTCTATGATTTAATGTTGCGGCAAGGACCATGACGAAAACGCCTTAGACGTCTGAAAATAGAGAAATCGGTAGCTATATCGGACAGTTTAAGGCGATAGCTAAGCTTGTCAGCGTGAGAGAACCAAGGGCAAAGACGACGATTTTTTGGACACTACTACGTGGTGGGGTGAGGGCGGAGTTCGATGGAATATTGGGATGTTATCAGTCCTTGGATACTGATGGAGTTTGATAGCCTGACTGACTATCACGAGGCGTTACAGCAGCTTAGATCCACGCGTCTCACCGGACGGAGATTTGCTTGTATTTACATCTACGTTAACCAACCTACTACGTTGTGCGTTACCAGCACTGACCGGAGAATCAACGGAGCATTTGTTGGCATCTCACCTCCCTGAGAGTGTCCCTGCGGCGAATGCCTTGCGCCCAGTGAATATCTCGGGAACGGCTCGAGCAGCCAAACCGCTGATGAGTTCTATCGCATCATCGGTAACAGAAGACCATAGAGATTTGATCTCTGTAGAAGAATAGATTGAAGACCTACGCGAACAAGTGGCGGAGATACGTTAGATGCTCTTATTGAGGGAAGGTTTGTCATTAAAAGAGTGATTAACCCAGAAAGCGGAAAGAAAGCTTATTTAAACGTTACAAAACCCCATTTATTTGTAAAACGACTATTAGGGTTGACAAGTTAATCAATAGGTTTGGCGGACATTTTCGTTGAAATAAATGGGTATGAAGCACAATATCCTTTCATCGTAACCAAAAGGATACAACAAACTGTATTAGAAGCAGATTTTCTCAGTAAAATGTGAGGTGTGATCGATATAAAGAACAAAAAGATGATCAATAATCATGGATAACTCATCATACACAAAAGCAATTGGACAGTAGATGTACAAACAACAACCATAAGCGAACACAAGGTATCATATGTTGAAACATTAGTGGTAAAATGTAGAAATCTATTCACTGAAGATGGTGAAACCTATGGGTATTGTGACAATGTGACACATGAAATCCTCGTAAAGAGTCACCGAAAGACAACATTCTATACGCGTCGGATTCCTATTCATTTAGAAACGCAAGTGAATCGTCAGGTGGAAAAAATGTTGAGGGTCGGAATAAGTGAAGAAGCAGGCAGTTCATACAATTTACCTGTTCTCTTAGTAAAGAAGTCCAATGTTTACTATAGGTTCTGTATCGACTTTCGAGAACTGAACAATATGACTGAACTGGAGATCGTGCACTGTGCCAACGGTGTAGAAACCTTAAACCTCCTACAGCAAGCTAAAGTGTTCACAGTATCAGACCTCCGACCAGGATATTGGCAACTACCAATAAAAGTAAGCGACAAGTACAAAAACGGCTTTCAGTGTGGGACAGAGACAATACCAGTTTAAACAAACGTCAGTTGAGCCAGTAGGTGGCTGTTTGCTCTCAGATAACATTATTGCTTCGAAATCTTAAGAATGTCGAGGTATATGGAGATAATCTAGTTGTATACAACCACATGAGACACCTGGAGGCAGTCCTGAAATGAACCAAAGAGTTTGGCTTACCTATTAACAAAAAGAAATACCAGACAGCTTAGACAAATATTATCCTGTTAGGATATTAAGTTGGGTAAGCGGTACTAACACCGCTTCCCAAGAAAATCCTCACAATCACAGAAATAACAGTGTCCACCTCTAAAAGAAATTTGCAATAGTTCATGGGGAGAGCAGCGTGAGAGCGCAGCACCATTCCGCTGACTTTTGAGTAACGAAAAATTCATGTGGACGGGAGTGACGCCGAGGACCTTCGATCGAATCAAACAGCTACTAGATGACAGACACATAACTCTGAAATTACTCATCCCTGGCGAACCACGAACACCAGTGACTGGGGCGTAAGGGTGGTGATGAGACAGGACAACGGAGTTACAGAGTACACCAGCCGCGTTTTGATGCCCGACAAACCATCGAAAAAGAATGTTTAGAGATCGTTTGGTTTGTAGACAAATGGAGATCATCGTGAAGTGCTATTTGAAAAACACAAATACAGTGAAAGTTGAGAATTGAAGCGAAATATACAGTGAAAACAGCACTGGAATAAGTAGCATTCACTGACTGAATGAACGACCAAATAGTTAAAACCGCTCAATACGACACATTTATGGAACATTGAAAACAGATGGATGACCTTAAGCACGTAATAAATGACACAAATACTATTTTTCAGTGCCATTTTCTAGTTTATTCTCCTCTTTAATTTCAAACTACGTCACTAATAATAAGAGGTGTTATTTAGTCGTTTCATCCAGCTATTTGTTGCCTTCTTCTAGCTCCTAACCTTTTAAAATAGTTAACACAGATTAGTAGCGCTTTATTCACAACCTTAAGGCTGATTGACCCATTCTTTGATTATCCTGTTAAGCCATATGTTTTTTAATTCTTTATTCCCAAAGAAATATTTATTGGTGAAGATTGATTATCCTTGTGAAGAAAATTAATTAAGCATTTGATACATTCTAATGTGAAACTGTTTAGCTAAATGTCATACTCAAATAGTATAATTATAGTTTGTTGATATATCTTCATGTTCGTAATACATGTATCACACTTTTAATAAATAAGAAGTTTTAATATATAAATATAACTGACAGTAAAATTGTGCAACTCTAAAGCTAATTGGAATCGATGCCTCCTTTCAAGGAATAAGACTTACACTAACTAATAGATTAATTAAAAGGATTTATCAACGGTCTATCCATTTACTGTGATATTCATCAATCAATCATACATAAATTGATTTATTTGATTTAAATAATAAATTGAACTAGACAATGTAACCTTAGTTACTATTCAATGATTAATTGTTATAATAATTATACATAGTTTAAAACTATTAATACAGACAATGAGTTTTTTTACTAGCACGATTCATTTATCATCTTTCTAGATTTAACCTAAAAGAATTCGACCGTAAATCATATTTGATTTACTTCAATAATGGTCTAATTCAGTCAGTTAGTCAGTCAGTAACAACGTAGAACTTCGTACGTATTTACATCAGTTCGAGTTGCCATACCACATCAGCACATAGATACAATTGTCGATTCCAATCCCACAGTGGTCGATGTAGTAAGAGTATAAGCAGTAATCGGAAAGATTAGGGTTTGAAGATGTTATTGAAAGAGTATAATCCAGTGAAATAAATTTGGAAAGAGAAAAAAGAAAGGGACATGAAGAAGTCAGAAGATTAGAATTTGGGAGAACACAAAGAGTGGATGCACCTGCGCCATTGCAAACGATTTTGATCCATGTCATTCAAAGTCTCTAACCATCGGCTGCTATCATCTCGCCGTCCCCAACCAGGTAGTCTACACCTACCAACATGGCTCAGTCCACTTGTCAGTGACTTCATGGACTTGTGCCATGTTTTGGTCTAGCCTCCCCTAGCTTTCTTTCAACCTACTCCTATACCATAAAACATCGCACGTCGAGGCATTCGTTGGTTGGGCAAACTTAACACATGTCCCAGCCATCTCAACTGGTGAAGTTTCACGACTTCATCAATTGATTTGCTATCCTTACCTAGTACCCCGTTTCCTAACAACTGTGTTACTTACTCGATGGTCCCAGGATATACGAGCGATGTTTCGAAGACACCTATGATCAAATGCTAGTAGAATGTTTTCATTGCATCGGTTCCAATTATTCCTTTAAGGAATTTTTAAGTGAATAATTAAAACAATACATAGAAGATTTATTCGAATGGAAATTGTTTGAATGTTTCATTGTTTAGTTTAAAGTAATTTAGTTTCTTAATACGAAAAAGAGATTAGGTAAGGAATAGAGATGATAAAGACTGGGATTGTTGACTCAAATCATCATAATTTTCATTATGAATTTTGATAAATCTAACTGATCGCTAGATTCGGTTTTAAAAGTTCTACCAGTAAACTCCAGGCTAAATTTACGCGGCAACTTGAACACGAGAGAAAAGGCATGAAATATGGAAGAAATGTTTTACTCCAAAGTTCCTTTATGTACCGAAAATTTAGGGTATTTACAGCATTTTAGATGGTCATTTGCTTCTAGAATGTTCTGGAACGCTACTAAACATAGTAACAGGATAGGTAATTATCCAATCAGAAATATGACATGTGGCTTTTCACTTTCTGGGTGTTTCTAGTAAAACTTCTATTGAATGCTGATTGGATAAGTTGTTTGTCAACGATATTAGAGACTCTTTTGGCTTTTTTTAGAGGAATTTTTCCACCGATGAAAGATAGTAGATTAATTTTTTTAAGAAGATAGAGTTATCTATTTAGATGATTCAGAGAACAGAATTAAAATACACCTACTGAGTAATTAGCAATATACAACCATCCGAACTTTATGGATAGGATATGAGATATTTATAAATTTTCAACGAGTATACTTAGATCATGATACTGTATTCAGAACTATTCATATATATATGTTTTTCAAAGTAGATTACTTTTCTAGGTCGAAACATGAAATGATAACCCTTGTCCATTGAAATGAATAATTTTTTTTAGGAAACTATCTAAATGACCAAGCTTAACGCAAATAAAACATAAATAAATGTATACTATATAATGTACTCACTTGAATGACTTTATTTTATGATGAAAAAAAAACTCAGTTATTCCGCCTTTTATCTTTTAACCGACTGAATGTATAAGTGTTGTAAACTAGATTCTTTTAGTTAGATTGAATGAAAACAATCTAAATAAATGAAATGATGGTGTACATCATAGATCGATCTTAGTTACACAGAAAATGAAAACTAGAAATAGTAAATAGTCGTTTTGTCCTAACATATGACTGATTCATCAGCTGTAAACATTCATGTTCTCAACAACAGTCAAATTCAGAACCTTCAATGTTTAATATGTAATACTTTAATCAATTCGTAATTATATGCAGTCATATTCCAATTCCATTGGGAGATGAATGCCTTACCCCGACTTAATTGAACTTCACTGAAAACAGATACTCACCAGAACTCCGTAAATTACCTCTTCATATTGGTTACCTAAAAGTACATAATTTCTATTAATATAGGGTGCTTTGAAGATTGTAGAATATTTATAGTTCACATTATAGATTGACTATAGTTATAAAACCACTTTAAAATCAGGAAGCACTGAATAGTTATTACGTTCTAGGTTAGGACTATACAATAATGCAGATCTACAATTCCATTAGGAATCAAACTCAAAAACTTCAATTTTCACGATGAGTGCTTAACCATTAAGAAAAATCTGAATCGTCATATATTATTCGATAGACCTTAAAAACCCATCATATGAAACAATATTAACTTATTCACTTGGTGTTGTTTTACTTATATCTTCCCATTGTTATTTTGGACTGCAATTGATCAGTCTCTTGTTGGCATATGTGTATCTTGTGCGGATCGCCTCGATATAGCCTTAATTCACAAGCTTTTTAGGCAAATATGGATAGTGGCTAACAGTAGAATCCAGTTTGACGCACGTTGCATCCTATTTGGGACGCGTCAGTTGGATGTACCTGCATCCCAGAGTTGATGTTTATTCCGGGACTCGAACCCAGTACCATTCGCTTCAAACACCATCACGTTATCCACTTAGCTACTGAGTCCTAATAACCACTTGCATGTGCAATGGAATGAAGTTCTAAATCCACTTGGTATTGTTTTTACTTATCCATATTAAGATAAATAAATTTCTCCTTAATATGAATGATTAAAAAAGGGATAAATGAATCATCTTCAATTACATACATGAGAAAAAAACAAACTTGATATTACTTGAAGTTTCTTTCTTTCTTTCTCAAATAAGGCTTTTACATGAGCCAACCTATTAATACCTACTTGTAAACTCCTTGAAATAGATATATATAACAAGCTAGTCTTAAGCAGTAATATTCATACTGAGATCAACTTACTCAATAAAAAGAAAACAATTAATGATTAAATAGATTTATTTTTATTGTTTTAAGGTAAAACTTAATTACAAGTTAATTAGTTTATTTATTTATTTATTATTTATATTCGTTTTTATGTTTCTATTTTAAGACTTTCGATTGTTCTATAATAAGTTTATTAAGATAAGTTAAGCCATTGTTTTAAGAGAATACAACTGTGTGTGTGTGCGTGTTTGAACAAATGCAGATAAAGACAGCCAGTGTAGCAGCAGTCTCTGCATCAGTAGGCTTCAACATACACAAGGGGAAAAACAGGGTTCTCAAATACAACACGGAAAACAGCAATCCAATCACTCTTGATGGCGAAACTCTGGAATATGTGGAATCCTTCACATACCTGGGAAGCATCATCGATGAACAAGGAGGTTCAGATGCAGACGTAAAGGCGAGGATCGGCAAAGCAAGAATCGCATTCCTACAATTGAAGAACACATGGAACTCAAAACAACTTTCAACCAATATCAAAGTGAGAATCTTCAATACGAACGTCAAGGCAGTTCTACTGTATGGAGCTGAAACTTCGAGAACTACTATAACCACCATCAAGAAGGTACAAGTATTTATAAATAATTGTCTACGCAAGATACTCAACATCCATTGGCCGGATACCATCAGCAACAGCGTTTTGTGGGAGAGAACAAACCAACTTCCAGCTGAAGAGGAAATTAGGAAAAGACGATGGAAATGGATAGGACATACATTACGCAAATCGTCAAACTGCATCACGAGGCAAGCCCTAACTTGGAACCCTGAAGGGGAGCGAAAAAGAGGAAGGTCAAAGAACACATTGTGTCAGGAATAGTAAGCAAATATGAAAAGAATGAATATGAACTGGAATGGATTCTCTGGGACAGAGTTGGATGGAGAATGCTGGTGGGTGTTCTATGCTCCTTCACGAGTAGTAACAGGCGTAATTAAGCAAGTAAGTGTATGTGTTTAGTTTTGATTATTTTATGAATATTCATGATTTTTAGTGTACTTCTTAATGTGTGGGGCTCTATCATATCATTGTTTATTCTTGTTTTTGTTTCTAATAGTGTTCAAAAAATCACAGTCATCAGAGATAAAGTAATAATAGGTTAGACTGAGAAGCTGACTAATACATATTTAAAACTTACAGAGAATACTTTCCTCAAGTATTCAGGTATCATGAATGATAAATGTCAACTAACATGAAATCTAATTTCAGGGTTTCTTACTGACTATATTCGAAAACCAATATCAAAATATGTTACACATGATGTTCAGTAAAATGGATTAATAGTTACGAAGTAACATAATTGATAGTATTTATTTAACACTAAAGGACTAAACAGAAATGTTACTGTTCACCAATGAATGATCATTTTGTAAATAAAACGTCATGCCTCGACACTAATATATAAATGATTTTTTTTATTATTATAATATTGCCTGTTATTCCTAATGGAGCATAGGCCACCGACCAGCATTCTTCAACCCACTCTGTCCTGGACCTTCTTTTCTAATCCCATCTAATTGTTGTTCATTTTTCTCATGTCTATCTCCATTTTTCGGCGTAGTGTGTTCTTTGGTCTTCCTCTTCTCCTTGTGAGGGCTTGTCTTGTGACACAGTTGGGTGCTTTCCTCAATGTGTGTCCTATCCATTTCCAGCGCTTCTTCCTGAGTTCTTCCTCCGCTGAGATCTGGTTTGTTCTCTCCAAAAGTAGGTTGTTGCTAATAGTGTCTGGCCAACGGATCTGAAGTATTTTGCTTAGACAACTGTTAATAAACACCTGTATCTTCTGGATGATGGCTTTCGTAGTTCTCCAGGTTTCTGCCCCATACAGTAGAACTGTTTGACATTTGTATCGAAAATCTTGACCTTGGTGTTGGTTGACAGAGTTGTTTTGAGTTCCAGATGTTCTTCACTTGTAAATATGCTGCTCATGCTTTACCGATCCGCGCTTTCACATATGCTTCAGATCCACCATGTTCATCGATGATACTGCCCAGATATGTAAAGGTTTTTACATCTTCCAAATCTTCTCCGTCAATTGAGATTGGATTGGTGCATGCTGTGTTGTATCGGAGAATTTCGCTTTTCCCTTTGTGTATATTGAGAGCTACTGCTGATGAGGCTGCTGCTACACTGGTCGTCTTTTCCTGCATTTGTTGTTGCATTTGCGATAGGAGGGCCAGATCATCTGCGAAGTCTAGATCGTCCAGCTGCATCTTGGATTTCCACTGTATTCAGCGCTTCCCTTTAGATGTTGACGTCTTCATGATTCAGTTGATCACCAGGAGAAAGAGAAAGGGTGAATATAAATGATTAATAATAATGAAATAACTCTCATTAAGTAGTTGCATCACGTAATACATATATGATATTACAGTAATTATAAAACAACATTGAGTAATTGAATGAAATGGATTATATTAAACAATGTAATTATTCAAGAAATTAAACAGTTACTACATTACATAATATGTAAAAAATAGAACTAACAAAACATATCGATGAAAGATCAACATTATAATAGTTATGTAAGAGTCAATAGACGAATGTTGAGAATATGTAAAAATATAAAAATGGAAGAAATTAGAAAATCGTCGATACTCACTACTTAGGAATCCCATACTAGGATAAAATGGCTGTTCAGTGCTTCCAAGTTTCCCATGGTGATCGAGCTTTAACTGATTGGTAAATTCAACTATTGAAACTAGAAAATTATTTGAATATTTTTCAAAGGAAGGGTTTAATCTAAATTCAGTTAAAAACTCACTCCTATACTTATTACCAAACTAGAGAATGTGGTTATACAAACGTCTTTTGGATGAAAAGGTTAAATTTATGAACATGGATTCCGACTGCTCATTTTCTCAAATCAATATGATAATTCAGTGTAAAATTTACTTTATTTTCAGTGTGCTATTTTATTCAGTATAACATTGGTTTGCCTCAGTGTAATGACAAACATTCAATATATGATATTCGTGTATTAAACTAAAGTGAATTATATTCAGCATGACAAGTAGCGTGTGTTTTTGCCATGAATTCATAATGAAATAGGTGTATAAATCAATATACAAATGAGTGCATTTTTGAATAGAATCATCGTCATATTTTGGAGGTTAATAAATCTTCACTTGTACCAGTGTTTTGTGTTCTTACTTCGCGTTATGAGCATTGCAGTGGTTCCTTGTTTAAAGTATAAGTAATAAGCGACTCGAATTTAACGTTAAGAGATTTATTCAACTGAGCTTGATGTCCTATGTCCATCAAGTGAATGAGGACTTTTAATCACACTTACTAGTCCTTTGCTTAACTAAGACGGATGGTTTTCTATTATACGATGATAAACTTGCCGAATTGTACGCCCTATATAACTGGCTCCACAGGAACAGTTGAGTCGGTAAATACACATTTATGTGTCAAATTCAGACAATCTGTATTTATTGATAGTTTTTATTATCGAGTGGTTGTAGAAGACTCCATTCAGTTCGGTTGCAGTAAATGTTTTCTGTACCGTCTTTCTTGGCCTTTGAGTTACAATCTCCTGGTAGCATCATTTAGGAATTGTAATTTTAAGAACAGTACTGTTTACGGAACGGTAGATACGTCCTGTTCTCTTTTCATCACATTCATGTGTTTGTTGACAGATTTCGCTGGATATCCATCCTTATTAAGCAGGTTACGAATATTATTGGATTCATCTACAATTATATTATCAAAACAAGTCATTCTAGCATGATGAATTAGAATATTTACATTTTATTTTTGATTGTTTCAGGATTATAGAAATGAGTATATTGTTCAATTGTAGACTTTCAATGTATCCCTCTTTTTAATGTTCCATCTATTCTTCTGTTTAGTTGGACATCTAAAAACGATATGCTATTATTCTGTTTTTCCTCAAGTGTAAAAATAGTAGATAAATGAATGCTATTAAATACACATAAGTAAACCGACTTTCTCATGTTCTTTTTCTAATGTTATGAAAGTATCATCTATATAACAATAGTAAAATTTGAGATGATTGATTATGTCTTTAAGTGGTCTATGTTCCAATTGTACAAGAAAAAATATCTACCAGGAGAAAGATCGATAGTAGCTCCATAGCTATATCAACCGATTGCCTAAAATATTCATTGTTCAATCAGAAGTGAACATTGATTGTATAGTTTTAAATTTCTCAGTTTAATAGGGAGGTTATCATGGATCAATTAGTTCAAATACTGAAGTATAGTAAAGAGAATCGGTCACAATATTTATGATTATACACGTGGATACAATTGACGTATATATGTATATAAACCAGAGTAGAGGAGATTGTATTATAAATTGACAGTTGATGAGAAAATCCTTAATATTAAATTATGAATAGATTCTATATTTTTTTAACCTTTTTTCAATTATGTTTAAATTTTTCAAAAGGAATAATTTGTACAAAATTATTGATTTTCCCCTGGAAACTATTTAATTCATATTCAATCAATATAAATCAATGGAATTTTTTTTACTACACTCATTTACTATAAACAGTAGACTTTAGTTTTAATATTAAATTAATCTATATCAATTTCAATGGTTATGATCATGAGACAGTTGAAGCTAGACCATCATGGAAAACCTGAAAGCACTGGATGGACGTCTCGTCTTATTGTGGAACCCCTCAGCAGTGCGCATTCAAGACCTTGCCCCCCCCGCGAGATTCGAACCCAGGACCCACTGGTTTCGCGCGCGAGCACTTAACCACTAGACCACTGGGCCGGCACTCGACGGTTTTAATGTCTAAATTCAACTAATTCACGAAATTGAGCGACAAATCCACCAACAGACCTGGTTGAACTCCACTGGTCATGGCTTCTCACTAGAATTCCAGGATATAGCTCTTGAAGCCAGTCACTAGTGAACATATGTTGATTAATATCAGATGGGTTTTGTGGATATTGAAGTAATTTCAATGGTTAAGATCATGAGTCAGTTGAAGCTAGAGGAGTGCTATAATAGGACGAAACGACCTTCCAATGCTTCCAGATGTTCCATGGTGAAATCACTATAATATCCACAAAACCTATCTGATATTAATATATATCACTGTATTTACTGCATTGTACAATGTTTATTATAAAACTATAAATCAAGTAATATTGACGGATTAGGTGAAATAATGAAACGTTGAAAGCTCGTTTAATTATTCATCAGTTCTAAACTATTTTAATATTGATTAAAAGAAAGTGCTCAAATAAAATTGATAATACAAAAGATGAGTTGTATTTACAATTGATTGATCAGTGGATGGTGATCAATGTCATGTATGTCAGCTCTTAGTGCAAATCGAATCCTATGAACCAAGTTACAATGTGGCTACTAGTCTAAATGACTTGACATTGCGTACGCTATTTTGAGACAAGATGGTGATTGGAGGTAGTCAATAGGAAACCATAGACCTAGGTTTCGTGCTACTTGGCACTCGTCAGTAAGGTGTACCTGAAATCTTTAGAGAACCGATGCTCCCTGACGAATTCACTCCCGTGTCACACAGCTTCATGGTCAGAAATATTACCACTGAACATCAGTTTTCCCAAAATTACAGGTACACCTTACTGACGAGTGCCAAGTAGCACGAAACCTAGGTCCAGGGTTCCTGTTGACCACCTTCCACCACCATCTTAACATGAGTTGTAAATAGCAGTGAAATACACAGCACGCGTTCTAATTGTGTCTAGGATTTGTTAGAACCATCACGATAAGAACAAACACTAGATCTTAGAAAATATGTGATTCTGTTGCATATAATATTGTGACACAAACGTTTGTTTCTTAACTGTTTATTCTATAAAAACAACATCAGTTGTGGATGGTACAGTATTGTTATGGGAAAACAAATTCTTAATACATAGCTATGAAATAATGAAGGCGACTTGTGTTTCGGTTGTTTATTTTGATGATTTGATTCTGTGAACTAATTGATTTAACCATGAAACTTTCATTGTCTTTCTGAACCTTTATCAACGTAAATCGGTTAACCTGTCAGTTTTATGCAGAATAATTTAAATGATAAAGTAAACGTCATGACTAAACCGTCCAGTTCAGTAAACGAAATTGTGACAAAAATTATGAGTTTAATTTTTCTGAATTTAAAAGCAACTGAGTATCACTAATCTTCATCAATATCAACCATGTAGTTTACATATTATGTAATGAAACTGTTGTTTCATTTCATCATGTAAAAAGTTATATCGTACATGTTTTGTTTTCATGCCTCAAATTGATGCGCTTGACAATAATATTAAAACATAATCCAATTAATTATATTTATTATTAGGTGCTATTATCCTGATGGATAATGACGAATGTAACATGTAATGATAATTAGTTTAACATTATTCGAACAGTTTAAGATTAGTATTATTAGCGCGCAATCAGGATGGAAAAAGTGCCTCAATATAAAAATATGATTGAATGTAGAACTGTTGTTTCGAGGCATTTTTGTTGTCGCTGTTCAGAAGAAAGACCAGGCAAACATCTTGCATTATTTTATTATTTATTCAGTATTTGAAACTCAAATGATTATATTACAGAAATTATATGATAATGTCGTAGAACTGAATTAACTACTTCTATGAATTTGGTGTTCATTGTGTTGGGCTAATGAGATATGGCAACTTGGACGATGCATATATATGCCTGGTCCTATGTTGTAGGTGACTGAATGACTAAATGTCGTAGAATAAATAATATATCACAATATATTCGGAACTAGGATATTTATTGAACATATCTCATTCATAACAGTAGTGATTTCATTTGTGATGCTAATGAGGTGTGGCAACTTGGACCAATGCATATGTGTGGCTGGTCCTACATTGTAGCTGACTGATTGATCCAATCTATTAAACACTTTTTGTGACATCAATTACGAAATAAAAGGTCAATATGTAGATCTATTCCAAACAATATAAATCAATTAGTTATTTAAAATTTAAAATTAAATGTGTTTGTACAAAAACAATTTTTTAGTTTATACTCATTAGAAGAAATTTAGTTTTACCATAGTTTAGTTCATCGATGTTCATGGAAATGTATACCTAGTTTTCTCAATATTATTCTACTGTTTCAAAAGGTTGTATTTTATCCATTTTGTATATCTCATTATTATTTATGTTAAATACTCCTCATTTACACTATTAGATTGTGTTGGGGACGTTAGATCCCCAGAACTCACTTGGGAAAGGACGTTATTTTGTAATTTTATTTAGAAAATTTGAAGTTTTTTGTTTTCGCGCCAAAGGCGCTCTTGTCACCTTCATGTCGTATTTCCCACTGGGAAATATCTTAAATGCTATTGGTCCGTTGAGTCTTTTAGTTTGCTATTTGGTAACTCTCCTCAAGGACGGTTTAGCACTGTATATATACGTTTTGAATTGTGTTTGTTGTTATCGCTCGTTTCTGGCTGTTTGCAGAATCTACTTTTCCACTCCAAACTTGGACTTCTCCCTCAAGTTAGCGGGGCTGGAACGCATCAAGTGAACTCGTGTTTGCTTCAAACCTAACAGATTGATAATATTCATTTAACTTGATGTTCCTAATTCATTTGTGTGATAATTCAGTCTCATAGTTACTTTTTTAACGTTTTGTAGCTTAACTAATGATTCCAATAAACATAGGGAATAACATGTCTAGTAATATGGAAATTCAGTAGTGGCGAGCAGTGAAATTCAGAACACGTATTTCATCATATATAGAATATACTTGCATTCCAGTGTTTATGTTCACATTGAAAATCCAACGTAATTACTTTTGTTCCCAACAGCAATGTGTTTTCCACCAAATGATTAAGTTCAGATAGATATTACAATAATGAATATATTAATAAACCTTTACAAATGTCCTAGAATATTATTAAATATAAAGTTTATTTTAGAGAACCTTGAGAAAGTCAACTAATATGATGTGGTATGGGTTACTTATATCCACACAAGTAATATATGAGGGTGGTCAGGTATAGAATGTATATTTCAGTAGAAGGTCGATGAGGAAAGAACGAGAACAAAACTCAGTGGGTATGAAAACATATGAATAATGAAATCTGAGACAATGGATTGATGTTTGCAACAAGAACAGTCAAGTTTGAGATAATAGATTGATATTTTGAAAATTAACTATTTAATATATGGTTCTCAGATTTCGTGTCAAATACATTCGATTGTCCCCACTGGTGTTCTTGTCACTATAGTGACATCTCCTCACATAGTCAACCATATAGATCAGATGGAAATTCGAATCACTTCTCATTTTGATATATTTCACTGAACAAGATTTTCCACAGTTTGAAAAAAACAGATTCCTACCATTTGAAGTTAAAAAAAACGGAGTACGTAACTACTGAATGATTTTGTATTTTCACTATAATCGATCACAAAACGAAAACCAACGTTACATCATCAAGTTCATGATACTATTCAAATTCTACTAATTAGATTTGTTTTCATGCGTTCACAAATACCAAAAGACTAATTTAATTGACTGAATAGTTCAATGATAGTAACTTAGATACTAGATTTTGGAAGTTTCATGCCTTAAAAGAGCGTTGTTCGTTTCATGGGTACACATAAATCGTTTATTTATTCAAGTGAACAACAAAAATACAACCTATGGACATATATTTCTTGTATCTTGTCACCAATAACATTCACCTTGAAGCTAAGCTCGAGGTATAAGTTAAGATGATAAATTAATAAACGAATATCTTTTACGGTAATCTTTTTTAAAGTCATAAATTAAGAAAATTAAAGACGTTGTTGGGAGTAAATGTTTAAATATCCCATGATGTTTGCTATGTAAAACATATATATATATATATGCTACTTATGCTGACAGATATAAGTAGTATGTAACGGAAAATGGAAGTGTGATGTCTGCCAACAGAAAATTGAATTGGAAAGAACATGAAAGAAAACAGAGAGTAATTGGAATAAGAAAAGAATTGAAAGAAGCACCAATCATGTGAAGAATAACTATGGAAGATATGCAAATAATATATTTAATGTATGATTTTCACATTTTAGGCAGGTACTATTTAATATTGAGTTGACTTGGTGTTGTTTTACTTGTATCTTCCCATTGTTATTTAAGACTCCAATTGATCAGTCTCATGTTGGCATATGTGCATACTGTGTGGATTGCCTCGATATTACCTTAAGTCACAAGCTTTGAATATTAAATTTGTTTTTCACATCTGGGTTTTCGACCACTATTTGGTATAATTCTTATCAAATGAATAATTAACATAATACCCTCTCTTAATTCGATTGCATTCATTTATTATGTAAAGAAACAATGATTTATAAGTCTAACTTGATTCATTTCGCATAATTGCACAATTAACGTCCAATGTCAGTAACGGAAAATTGACTTACATACAACATATTTGAATACCTCTGATCAAATTTTCTCAGCAGGACTCCTGGAGTTGTCTTTTAGAATTAATCATTTGTAAGAGCTTAGTTTGATACCTGAAGTCCTTGAGTTCTATCTTCGAAGTGTTTTTAGATGCGCACTGTTGAGAAGTCCCATACTAGTATAAAAGAGCTATCCAGTGCTTACTGGTTTTTAATGGTTGTCTAGCTAAGTCCAGTCGGTGTTGTTAACCGGAAAAGCCAACTACATTTTTGATTTGTATTCATCAAACTACTAATTTTTCTTTACATTAATATGTATATATATAACACCTTGTTACTGTTTTCATCTATTTCATTCTACACAGGTGTTTGCAATCGTTTCAATAATTTTTATCCTTCTATCTACAATCAGTTTAACGTTGAATACAATGCCTGAAATACAACTTAACACTACATTGATCAAATATATTGAGACGGAGATACATACTGATACAGATTATAATAATGCTACTACATATCAATCATCAAATGAAATAACTGATAATCCATATTTAGATATTGTCGAAACAATATGTATCTCTTGGTTTACATTGGAATATGTATTACGTTTATGGTGTTCACCAAATAAATTGAAATTTCTTAAACGTATTCTTAATATTATTGATTTAATTGCAATTTTACCATTCTATATCCATGTATTATTGGTAGAAGTTGTAACAAGACATCATAATGAATCATTACATTCATTAAGAAAAATTGTACAAATTTTTCGTATTCTTCGTATATTACGTATATTTAAACTTGCTAGACATTCAACTGGTTTACAAGCACTTGGTTATACATTTAAACGTTCTTATAAAGAACTTGGTTTACTTATGTTATTAATTGCTTTAGGTGTAGTATTATTTTCTAGTTTAGTATATTTTGCTGAAAAAGATGAAAATTCTGAAATGTTTCGTAGTATACCATCGGCATTTTGGTGGGCAACTATTACAATGACAACAGTTGGTTATGGTGATATGTTACCAAGAACAATATTAGGCAAATTAATTGGTGCATGTTGTTGTATATGTGGTGTATTAGTAGTAGCATTACCAATTCCAATTATTGTGAATAATTTTGCTGATTTTTATAAAGAACATATGAGACGTGAAAAAGTATTAAAACGTAGAGATGAATATGAAAAATTTCGTCGTAATGAAGAATTAATAAATAATGAAATGAATAAATGTGCCTTTATTGAACAAATGAATCAAGAGGATGAGAAACAAAATCATTATCTAATCAATAAAATTGTATAAATCATAATCATGATCATTCATAATGGATCTAAATTGTATCTAATGAAGAGCTCAAAATGATTTATCAATTAAAGTTCAAATGAATTCTTAGATTTATCATAATATTTATACATTTATAACTAGATTGGTAAAAAGAAAAAAAAAAGAAAACAATCCTGTAAACAGTTCTCTTCCAGTTATTATTTTTTTGTTGTTGTTGTTGCTGTCTGACAACAAAAACACACATAGTTACAAATGATTACTCACATATATTATGTATGTATAAAAGTGGATAAAAATATCATACATGTAGAGAGTAATAATACACTTATTACTATCATTATTATTATTTTACAAGTTAATTAGAGTTAATTATTGTTTTCTTTTGCATGATATTTTCTATTTTAGCTTAATAATAACTTACTACTTTATTATGATCTAATGTATAAGAATCAAATTAGAGAAAGAAAAGAAAAACACTTCTTATTGAATATAAAAACAAATAGGAATTCATATTTTCAACAACAAAAAAAACAACGACTTTCTTTCTTTTATTATCTTTTTGAAATGGTTTCTATGGTATAAAAATTCTTAATTCAATAATATGGGATAGCCTAAGGTTATACGACGAGTCTATAATTTATAGGATGAACCAATCAGATTTAAGATAACAGATCTTCGGTTTTTGAAGCGAAATCCACTTATCCATTCGTTTAAATAGTGTCTTGATTGATGTTAGTTAATGTTAGTTCGTGATGAAAACTATAAATCTAAATCCGAAACTTCTAACATCAAATGTAAACTATTATTATTTCTTAAATTGCTTCATAATTTTTATTTAGCAAGATAAAGTAGGTATGCACTTTCAAGATTATATTGGCGTCGTTTAAAGGTCGTCCATAAATTATAGTCTCATTGGTTACACTATAAAATTTGTATAGTATTTTAATGGAGGAAGAAAGGTTAAGAAAATTTATTAATAACAAATTACTAATCACATAATCAGTTAGCCAGTAAATGAGAATGAACATATAAATTTACTTACTTACTAACGCCTGTTACCCCCAATGGAGCATAGTCCGCCAATAAGCATTCTCCAACCCAATCTGTCTTAGGCCTTCATTTATAGTTCTATCCAATTGTTGTTTATGCTTATCATGTCTGTCTCCATTTCTCAGCGCAATGTGTTCTTTGTTCTTTTCTATTCTCTTTTGGCCTTGAGGATTCCAAGTAAAAGTTTGTCTTGTAACACAGTTGGGTGCTCTTCTCAATGTATGTTCTATACACTTCTAGTGTTTCTTTCTGATTTCTTAATCCACTGGAATCTGGTTTGTTCTCTCCCACAGTACGTTGTTGCTGATAGTGTCTGGATAACGGATTTAAAGTAAATATTTAGTGATACATTAATGAATTTATAGCAATTCTAATAATGATAATATCAGAGTTGTTGAAATGTTATCAAAAAAAGGTGAAATTAAACTCTTGATTTATTGGAATACAATGGGCAGTTCAACGATTCGAAATTCTCAGATGTGTGAGCTCTATTGTACCATGAACACCAACAAATCCTGATGAGGATAACTAGTGTAGCAGCAGCCTGTGCATCAGTAGGCTTCAACATACATAAGGGATAAAGAAAGATTCTTAAATACAAGATGAATAACACCAATCCAATCACACTTGATGGAGAAACTCTGAAAGAGGTAGAAAGTTCTATATAATTGGGCAGCATAGTTGATAAACAAGGGGAATCTGATAAAGACGTAAATACAAGGACCGGAAAGGCAGCACAGTATTCCTACAATTGAAGAACAAATAGAAATTAGAACAACTATCAGTCAACATGAAAGTCACAATCTATAATACGAATGTCAAGACAATTCTACTGTATGGAACTGAAATTCCGAGAACTACTACAAATAACATCACAAGGTACAAGTATTTATAAACAATTATCTACGCAAGATACTCAATGTCCGTTGACTGGATAGCATCAGTAAGAGCTTATTGTGAGAGAGAAGAAACGAGCTCCCAACTGAAGAGGAAATTAAGAAAAGACGTTGGAATTGGATATGACATACATTGAGAAAATCACTTAACTGCATCACGATGCAGGCGCTAACTTGGAATCTTGAATAGAAAGGGGAAAGAGGAGGATGTGTGCCTACTGGATTCCACCTGTTAGATACAACCCATCTATTCAATCAAACCTGTATTTAAATAATTATGTAGAAGGGATCTGTATAGGATGCACATATTTCAACAAAGACTAAAATAACGAACTATTAACTTACAAAACATTTCTTATACGTTTGTCTACAAATATATCTTGCTATTCACTAAGTAGTTGGTTAATTCAACTGAATATTTCATTCTCAAATATCTTTTGTCATGCTTAAAGTCCATATAAGTTTTAAGTTTCAATAGACTTAGTTCGTCGCTAAATAGTTAACACTTATTCCGTTGGAACATTTTTTGATGAAGTATTTACGGGTGAATAAAATCGCACCTATTTAGTTTTTAAAACGCATCTTCAACTAGAATGTTTAACAGGGCTTCTCAATTACTTGCTTACTGACTTACGCCTGTTACCTCAAATGAAACATGGGCCACTGACCAACATTCTCCAAACCACTCTGTCATCAGCCTTCCTTTCTAGTTCTATTCAATTGTTGTTCATTCTTCTTATATCTATCTCCGTTTTTCGAAGTAATGTGTTCATTGACCTTGATCTTCTCCTTTGGCTTTGAGGATTCCATGTGAGGGCTTGCCTTGTGACACAGTTGGGTGCTTTCCTCAATGTATGTCCTATCCATTTCCAGCGCTTCTTCCTGAGTTCTTCCTCCGCTGAGATCTGGTTTGTTCTCTCCAAAAGTAGGTTGTTGCTAATAGTGTCTGGCCAACGGATCTGAAGTATTTTGCTTAGACAACTGCTAATAAACACCTGTATCTTCTGGATGATGGCTTTCGTAGTTCTCCAGGTTTCTGCCCCATACAGTAGAACTGTTTTGACATTTGTATCGAAAATCTTGACCTTGGTGTTGGTTGACAGAGAGTTGTTTTGAGTTCCAGATGTTCTTCAGTTGTAAATATGTTGCTTTTGCTTTACCGATTCATACCTTTACATCTATAACAGATCTATCATGCTCATCAATGATAATTTCCAAATATGTAAAAATCTTTACATCCTTCATAGCTTCTTCATCAAATGTAATTTGATTAGTGCATGTAATCACTAATGACGTTCCCATTAATGGATAAGTAATTAAATGAAATTTTCGAATTTAGACCATTTTCTAGACATTTCTATATAAAACTGAATTGAATGAAAAACTTTTTTTTAATATAAAAGAAGACTAATGTCAACTTAATTATTGAATATAAAGGAAGTGTCTTTTCTTTTTCTTCTTTCTATTTGAAAAAGATAAATCTTAAACATAATCAAATTATACCTTGTGATTTGATTCAGCTGATGTTATGGTGATATGTCTTGATCCATCTTGTGTTCGGGTCTTCTTTGCCTGACATTCATATGGATATATATATATATATATCCATAAATTTATATGTTTATCCTTTCATTCTAAGAAAGCCTATAATAGAAAACATTATAATGAGTAAAATGATGCAATTTATTTGGTTTTGGCTTTTCATTTTAAATCATATTCAAGCTTTACCCGAAATTGGTATGTTTATCATTCTGTATGCTAATTGATATAGTATTCATTCAATATTATCATATATAGATAATCACTTAAAACTATCATGTATATGATTAAACAATTATAAATTGACTATTCATGGAGTAATATATTATCAGGAATGTAGTCAAATAATGATAAATCACAAAATTATGTACGTGTTAGTATTAAATAAAGAAAAACATTAATGTGATATATAAGCAAAGATGAATAATGACTAGCAGTGGAATCCAGGATGTGCGTTTCGTTCTATTTGGGACCTATCAGCTGGATTTACATGCATCTCGGAGTTAAAATCCACTCTTCGACCCGAAACCAGTACCGTTTGCTCCAAATAGAATCGCGTTATCCGGCTGACAAATCTCAAATAGGACGAAACGCGCATCAAACTAGATTCCACTGCTAACCACTATTTATCTTTGCCCATAATGCCTGTGACTTGAGGCAATATCAAGGCAATACTCACAGTATGTACATATACTAATAACAGACTGATCAATTGCATTCCTAAAAGCATCAATGATGTTAATGTCCACTATGGGACTAGAACCCAGTACTGTTCGCTCCAAATGCCATCAGTTTATCTACTTATCTACTGAGTTCTGATAGTCACTTACTTGTGCAATGGAGTGAAATTTAAAATTCACTTGGTATTGTTTATTTGAATCTTCTCATTGATGTGATTTGTTAAGGTAAATAAGATGACTACAATGAAATACTACATTTATCTCATCACAAAAGATCTATATTTACAATGTTATAATTATTTGATATTGAATACAGTTTGATTGTTGCCTTTAAATTTTACTCAATTTTTATAGACGTTTTTCTAAAATGATCATTATATTGTACTCAAAATTTTGTTTGATTAGTGGAAAGATAATGTATATATCATCTACTTTTATCTCGTCATTTACATGAAAACTCTATTGTGTATTAAAGTGAACAGTTTGTATCTAAAGATTACAGATGGTTTAATTATGCAACGATATCTCACAAGAAATCCACAGTAACATGTATTACTTGTAATCAAATAATTTACAACTTCATGCTTATGGATGAATGAATGGTAGCTCACAGCAGAATCGAAGACGTCCGGTTCATTTCATGTAGAACTCACCAGTTGAATTTACAAGGGTCCCGGAGTTAATGTTCACTTAAGGACTCGATTCCATCACTTTTTGATTCAAACGCTATCGCGTTATCCACCTAGCTACTGTTCTCTTGTGCATCGGGGTGAAATCTGATTCATCTGTATCGATTGTTGGAATCTTCCAATTAATGTTTAGAACTGCATTTAATCAGTCATTTTTGGCATATATATTCGACATATTTTGACAGGCATCTCAGGTTTCACTTCTAGCTACCATTCCCCTCTACTTATAATCCTTATAACTTAAATATCGAGGCAATCCACACAGGATACACAGACTGATCAATTGCAGTCCTAAACGTTAATAAGAAGATTCAAACAACTAATATAAATGTATTTATGATTCTCATTTTGATTCATAAAAATGAAATATTCTATCAGAATGTTTTAAATGTTTAATTATTCACAGTAATGAGAGATGTATTTATATAGTAAATTGTAAATAAAGCATTTTTATTCTTTCTCATCCTTTGTTAGCCCCCAAAGGCCCTGGTATGGTCGGGGATGGGACGAATCAGCTCTCCCTCTCTAAACGCTCTCACGTGGCCACGCGTATAGAGTCACTGCCAGGGAAGTCCTACTCACTGCCTTCTCGTGGCGGGGGTGTCGTTTATGAAATTGAGAGGACAAAAAGCGAATGTCCGACGCTTCGACCGCGTTGGTAATCCTTCCGTGTCCACCTAGGGGAGTTGGAAAACCCTGATTCTAAACCAATGGTGCACATCGTTTCCAGGATTCTGAGGAAACAAATCACGTATGAATCAATCATTGGTCACTGTCTACGATGGGACTTCATCTCCTGATGTTGCTCCACTGCGTTGTGGATCAGAGCTTTATTTCGAAGGCTCGGGGAGTTACCCCTAAAGAAAACCACTTGCTTTGGTCTGGACACCCGAGCAGTATCATATTCCACACACAAATCAAGTGACTTGTGTGGCGTATATGTAATCGGTGCCCCTTTGTACAAGTGTTTATGTGTTCAAATAAATAAATAAATACATCCTTTGTTAGAAACTAAAGAAATAATGATATGAATGCGTAGATTTCCATGCAACAGAATTATACAGTTTCTCATGTAATAAATGTTTACATCATAAATAGATTTAAATCTTCCTAGACGTATTCATTTGAATCTAATCAGTTTTATTATTATTACTTTATTTTCCCTTTGCAGCTGTGAAAAGACGTTGTTCACCATTAGGAGGTTATTGTGACCGATCAATTGTCCATCCATGTTGTAAAAACTCAGTTTGTGAACTTCATGGGTTTGCAAACGGAACATGTGTTAAATGTTTAGATGTGGATTGGGCTTGTTTAAGCAATTCAGAATGTTGCAGTGGAATTTGTCATCTTGTAAAATGTCAACCAAAGAAAAAAATTAAAATTAGTGTTTATTGAAATTCATAAGAAATGTATATTTAAATACATGAATACATTACTTTAGAAACAATCTATTTACTTGTTATTTATTTTAGAAGTTGATTGTCTTTTAATCCGAGCTTTTGTCAGTGTTTAGTTTATTGTATGTACGGAGAGTGTTGGTGGGTGGCCTCCACGACGAGGGGTAACATGCGTAAGTAAGTAAGCAAGTAAGTAAGTAAGTAATGACTTGCTGATAACTAATACAATTCATGAAATAAGTTGTTACTAATGTAGGCTTAAGGAATAAATAATCAGATCGTGCCAAACTATTCAATATAAAAGATATATAGTTCAAATATTTGAGTCATTACAATCGTATCATGTTGACGAAAACCGTGAACTACAACTATTTTCATTGGTTGTATTTTTAGTGTTTATGATGGAATAAAATAAACAGTTTTCTATCAGCTAACAATTAGTTTTGTGATCATAGAGATGTTTCAGTTTAAATTCAAAGAATGAATTATATGTGGTGTCGAGGCTCTCCTTCAAGAGATAATAAACATACCAAATTACCATCAATTTCCACAAAAACAATCCCTACATCGCCATCATCATCATCATCATCATCATTATATTGAAAAATGTAATTTCGTCTGAAAACACATTACATTGATAAAGCATATATTTTTAAATAATACATAAACTGGTTATATGAAGGGGTCATTTTACAATGAATTATGAAGCAATAAGATTTAATGATGCAAAATGAACTGAATAATTAGATGGTTATGATCATTTTGAAAAGAAAAAAAGTAATTTTTATGTTACAGTGACATACAGCTTTGAGATAAATGAAAATTTTTACAGTGAGGCTCTTTTTGCTAGAACATTTGTTTTATTGAACAAAGTGATGTCATATAAGAATTGATAGGTTGTTGGAATTGTGTTTATTTTTAAAAACAGTATTCAGGATAGAAGAAATTATCCAGAATTTCATATTATCTGACTTCTTTCGTGACTTTGGATAGAGTATTAATAAAATTTACGCGATCTATTAGTTGAATTCATGAGTCATGGAAAACCTGAAAGCACGGGACGGCCGTTTCGTTTTACTGTGGGACTCCTAAGCAGTGCGCTCGCAGGATTTGAACCCAGAACCTATCGGTTTTACGTACGAATGCCTAATCTCCAGATCACTGAGCCGGCATCCAACAGTGTTAATATCTAACTTCAGCCAATCCACGAAATTGCGTCACCGTCCACCATTGTCTTCAGTGAGTTGTAATCTCGTAACAGACCTGGTTGAACTCCACTGGTCATGGCTTCAATTGGCTCATGAATTCAACTATTAAATTACTAAGATCTCCACAAGACCCTCTTCTGATAGTATCATGAATTAGTGTTATTTCATGGCTTTTGTTTAGCTACTTATAACTTAGAGTTAGTAGTAATATTAATTAAAGAATGGTGTATATATTTTGTGTCATCGTATCGATATAGTTCTCATCAACAAAGGTTAATCAAAAAAAGAGTAATCAGTATGAAAAGCTTATAATAGATATCTATATGTTAAATAATGTGAATGTTTATGTTAGGATCCGAATTATACCCAGTAGATTAATTATTGTTTGATATGATGGAAAGAAAAGTCAATTTTCGATTGAATTGCTCATTATCAGTTTTATTCAACATTACATTCATTTTTGATTCAACGTGAGGATCATTCGGTGTAGTATTTGGTTTGGTTTCCCAGTATGATATTTTCTTCTGTATAATATACGATATTCTTGTATTCACTTGACATGAACTATGCTTAGTAAGTGATTTGTTATAACTGAGTATGTGATCTAATCCTAATTATTAATCAAAATGGGTGTACAATCAATATATAAACCAGTGTATTTTAGACGATATTGATTTATCATTTGTCATAGTGTTTGGGCTAATAAATCTTCACTTATACCAGTCTTGTGTTCTTACTTTCGCATCGTGGGAATTACCGTGGTCCCTCGTTCCGAGTATAAGTGATCAGCACTTTTGTTTTTACGGCACAGAGTTTATAGGTTATATATCTGAATATTCTATAAGAAAAGCTAAGAGCGTGAAAGACAGAATTGTTTAGAAATGAAATAATATAGTTATGTAATACTTGTAATATAAAATTAAATAGACTGGATGACTATAGATCACACTATAGTCTCACATAGCTGTTAATAGCCCTAATTTAAAGTAAATAATGTAATGATAAACAGTAGATTGAAATACTTCAGTTTATAAAGGTGAGGCAAAATTTTCTCTATGATACAGAAAGTTTGAGAAGTGAGATATAAAATATTACCATGATAGACTATAGTCTAGAATGACGTGCATTAAAATAGGGAGCGAATCTATCTAACTAAATTTTATAATGTAAAGCTATAAATAATAATAAGCGTAGTAAAAAAGAATGATGAAATAAATGGGTAGCATCAGTGAAACAAAATTGAATCGGTGATTTCAAGCATTTTTCGGTTTTCCAATACTAGATCATTCTACCATATATGAAGAATATATCGGAGATTATAGAATTATTATTTCAAACTCCCAGGCATAACTGCAGTTTACAATCCAGTAAATTTACTGAAAGTCATGTATAAACTGCAAAATTTGTATTGAACAAATTGGCCACTCACTTTACCTTTCTCAGTACGAACAATAATCTAAGTATCGGACGTAATGAAATAATTTTGTTTATTTCAGTGATTAGTGACAAATTCGGATACTAATTGAAGTAGGAAAGCTTTGAAATCTAGGACAGAAGCAACCGGGTTAACAGGATTTTGCTTGATTGTAAGATATTCCATTTTCTCTGTTACTGTTCTCTCAGATACTTGTTAACTATGGTTAATGCTTACTCACTATCATCTTCTGTGCACAATGTGTGTACGCAGATAGAGTTATGATACTTTTAGGCCATCGTACGAAAGCTTTTCTTGTCAGCATAGAGTCAAACAAAAAAATTCTATCAACGAATAAGTATCTGAGTTTTATAATGTGAATACCACGGTCTAAACAGTAGAAGATCTTATAAAGTTCAGGAACCACCTTAAATAAAATTATTTTTTTACTTAGAAGATTCAGAAATTGAGGAGTATGTTTGCAATTTATGAAATGGTTTCTGAAGTTTGTACAAAGCCTTTCTTAACCAGAATACACAAAAAGATCAAGAAAAGTCTACTATATTTTGATTACCTATTTATTATAATCAAGATATTCGATCCATTACAAATATGAATATTAAAGATTCCCATTGTGAAAATGAGAACAACACATATAAGCGAACAATTGTTTTCAATTAGATCATCATCAGGCTTTACTCTAATATACATGAATATTTACACGAAAATGTTAAGCCAATCAAGGTAATTTAGGTCAATAATCCCAATGAAATGGAATAAGTCACCACACACAATAGGTAAAAGTACAAGTTGATAGTAGGGAAACAGGTGTACTGATAGTAGTAAGAATAATAAAATATGATAACAAAAGTCTTATCAATAGTTAAACGTTGGAAATAGAAGGTTAAACATGGATAAATAGATTCGTATAAATATTCATGTATATTAGAGTAAAGCCTGATGACGAACTAATTGAAAACAATTGTTCGCTTATATGTGTTGTTCAAATATGATTATGTCAGCTTCACTGAATATTGTCCGTATCCTGATTTTCATCATTGATTGTACACACAGATAATCAACAACTTTATTTGCATACTGATTTACACATAGAAAATACACATTCATATATAAACATATATGTACATTTATACGTTCTCCCAAAGCAAATAATATTCTGTCTTCTAAATATTCACAAATGAATTCATGGCAATATTAAGAGAATTAGCCTATTAAGAAATATATGGTTAACGGTTCATCATATTTCGGAGTGAAAATTGAGGAAGTAACCAATTCAAGTTCTTCCATGTATAAAATTCTTTACCGACCTCCGGTTCTCTAAAGTAATTAATACTACTATTTTAGATTGTAAGTAGCTAGATTAGTCTTCGGAACGAGTGAACTAATGTTACTCTGTTATGATATATTCGTGGTATATAGAATAGATGGAATTTTACTAGCGTTGGAATGTAGGATACGGTTTTGATCCTATCTAAAACTCATCGACTGGATGTTCCTGTGAAGTGGACAATGCATTAGCGTTCGAAACTGAACGGAGTGGGTCTGATTTCCGAAATGAACCATAACTCTAAGGTTCAGGGACGTTAAGCTGATGAGTCCATAATTGGATGAAACACGCGTCCTGGATATTACTGCTAGCTACAATCCACCTGTTATATATGAATCTTGTTAATAATGGCTTTATCAAGGAATCTGCACTCCATTCATATATTACAACTAAGATTGATCACATTTCATTCAAATTATCAACAACGGAATGATCCAAGCTATTACAAATTTAACTAATGTTTTCATTGTGTTAAAAGTTGTAAAATATTCAAAATAAATAATTGAGTTCTTCCAATTATTTCAAGGTCTATCTGCCGGCAAAACTTTGAACTAGAAACCTGTATTCTTAATTCAGAAGTTATGTGCACCAGGGCAACATATATATGTAAACGAAAGGTTTACAACCGTTACTCAATCTCTCGTAATAAAACCGTTAGTGTTTAGTTCAAATGATAGATATACAGCTTACTTTACATTTCATTAACTAACTGAACTACTCTCAACTAGACAAATGCTTTATAAACAAAGATAGATAACGGCTAGCAGTTGGATCCAAGACGCACATTTCATCCTATTTGGGACCTAACAGCTGGATTTACATGCATCTCGGAGTTAATGTTCACTCTTGGACCCGAACATTTTAGCGTTTGCTTCAAATAGAATCACGTTATCCAGCTGAAAAATCTCAAATAGGATGAAACGCGCGTCAAACTGGATTCCACTGCTAACCACTACACATCTTTGCCCATAATGCCTGTGACTTGAAGCAATATCAAGGCAATACTCACAGTATGTACATATACTAATAACAGACTGATCATTTGCATTCCTAAAAGCATCGATGGGAAGATTCAAGTAAACAATACTAAGTAAACTTAGACTTATGCTTGTTTGGACAAGTTTTCACACCACATCAACTAGATAGTCTAGTTTTTGTTGTCATATAATCTTGCCAGCCAAAATACTACATTATTATTTGAAATATATTTAATTTTAATTAGTTTTCTGACTATATGACTTGTGTATTATTTTTATTATTATAGTCTTGATGAGTAGATAGGTGAGTTTCGCAAGTTTTTCTAGCCTGTGTAAGCTATTTATACACAGAACAAGTTACATCTACAGGTTAAAACATGGTTTAAATAGCAAAATTCAACAACTATTGTAGCATGTTGCATTAGTGTTCATTCGGAAGCAGGAGCGATCTGAAACAACAACACAACAGTCAAAACTGGTAACTGCCTCTGAAGTGAGAACGCGGCGTACTGGCACAAAAGAGATACATTTTAAAATTGAAAGACACGGTCATATTACGAAAAGGGAAAACCTATCACAAAATAGTTTTATCTATCGTTCTGCAGGTTCAGCTTCCATAGGGCTTGTTCCTCTTCTTCCAGTGCGTTTACTCTTTGCTGTCCTGCAATAAGAAAAACAGAATCGTGTTAGTAACATCACATGTAATGATTTTTGCTACTGTTACACTATATCAACTAGTCAATGGGTATGAACATATAAACGTATGCTAATGGATGTTAAAAATCATCGGTGACCATATTACACTTTAATTTCCTTTACATTAGTGTTTGAATGTGTATTAGTAAATATTAGGTCAATTATCTGACTGAGTGTATTTAATTTATAAACCAGATCGTATTGCACATTTATATTCATTTCTTACATAAACGCAATTGTGATGTAATATATACAGTAGTCCAGTAATTCTATGAGGAAGTTATTATTAGTTACTATGTCTGGATTTCAAATATGATGAAAAATGGGCACTAATATCATGTTCACATGTAAAGATTGATTAATTAACAACTGTTGCTATTTTAAGCCTTGAACAATACTTAATTTGAAATAATATCTCTTCGCTCATTATACTTTGATGTAGTTTTTTACGCTTGTCAACATCATAATTTAGATATTTCGTGAATTTTCCTAACCTTAATTCTTAACCGCAAACTTCATGAGTTCTTAGATGGTGGTTGGAGGTAGTCAACAGAAAATCCTAGACCGGGTTTCTTGCTACTTGGCACTCGTCAGCAAAGTGTACCTGTACAATTGATTGATCACTGGTGGTAGCACAAAACCTGGGTCCATGGTTTCCTGTTGACTACCTCCAACCACTATCTTATCCCAACATAGTGCACGCAATGCCGAGTCACCTAGACTAGTGGCCACATTGCGACTTGGTCGATAGCGTTCGATCTGAACTAAATAAGGAATTGACACACATGACATTGATCACTGGGTAGTGATAAACCAATTATCACTTCATCAGTTCTTAAAGAAACGTTTATGTACATTTTTGTTGTCATCTTTTTCATCAATATCAACAACATTCTAAATGGCTAAGAACTCTATTAAAAATTTAGTTAAGGTCACTTTTCAAGTCATTCAAGGAAATCTATACACTATGGTTCCACCTATCTATTAATAAAAACAAATACAGTAAGTCAAGTTAGAGTAAAAATTATGTCACTCTAGTAAATAAAGTTCATTATTTATATGATACCATATTATTTAGAAGATCCACAATAGGTCTACCTATCTAAACTATTGATAATCTCAGTGTTATTTCTGAAATATTGACCCTTTAATTCTTTAAATAATCATTGTGGTGTGTGCTACTGATGTCGACAGATATAAGTGGTATGTATCATCAATCGAAATTGAAATACCTGGTAGTAGAACGTTAAGAAGATCGAAGAAAAGAGAACGAGAACAGATAATGATTAATGTGGAAGCGAATGAACAATGAAGTTTAAGACTATTGACTGATATTTTGCAAATGAATTATTTACTGTTTGGTTCTAAGATGCTGTAATTTTTATGTTCTAATACAGTCGATTGTCTTCACTTGTATTCTCGTTCACTACACCGTTAGTGTCTTACATAGTTAAAATCGAATAAACATTCAAATGTTTATTGATATGAATGAAAATAGATGACCCACTTTAAAACTCATAACTGAAATATTAAATTAAAAGAATAATTACAGTTAAAATATTAGCTTTCTATTGAAATGAAATAGTCATAAGCACAACGATATTCTTCCATGGTGTATAATAAAAACATAAAGACCTTCATTAAAAGACACTTAGAACATCAGGACAACATACGTTAGTACGTCGTACAGTTGGAACAGAGGATCATACTGAATGTTTTGGCCATGTTTAACTAATGTTTGATGACAAATGTGGAATACAACGAGATAACACATTTAAATAAAATAATATATTGTTATACCCAAATGAGTAGAAAAATTGAATGTTCCGACGTTTCGTCACTCATGTAACCCATTTCGTCAGAGAATAAACAACTAAATCAAATAAATCCAAGTTTAAGTAGTACACATTTGTCGTAAAGCATAAAATGTTTCTTCTTTAAGGCAAGGTGACAAAGCCAAATTAGCTATTATATTAGTACAAACTAATCCTATTTTTATTATATATATCACACTTAAGTTGTATTTGCTTTTAGGACAACATTTGTTAACACACAATTCATCTTAAATCACCGGCCAATCTGACTCAGTACTACCACACTCACTTTATCAATTTCATGTTAGTTTTTTTTCAACTTATTACAAGTTTATCATTGATGATCATTGTTCTGAAATCAAGCCAAAACATGATCATATTCATATAATTTAACCATTACTATAAAGACATGTCTTACTCTATTAAACATGTATATATAAATTAGGATTTTATCATTAAATGTTAATAAATCTATACTGTAATATATATATATATATATATTGTAATGAATAGATATATTCAATATATTATTCTATGGCTTATAAGCATAACCTTTACCTTAGTTATATCCAATGAAAGTGGTATGTTCAATATTATATCCATACAGATATATTTGTATTATTTATATATAACTACATGTAACGAAATTTACTAGAGTGATAGAGTAATCATTATTCAACTATGTATCAATATGATATGTTTAGGTATAGTTTTCATCAGTTCAACAGTGGTACTGTAGTAAACAAGAACACCAGTGGGGAACAATCGACATAAGTAGCACACACCACAGTAATATTAAAAATTGAGTATTTGTGGTTAAACTAAATGAGATATTAGAGAGGAAGAATGTATTTGTAAAATCTCAGCGAATGAATTTGAAGTAAATCGAAATTATTCGATAATTTTGTTGTTTGATTATATTTTCGCTGAAAAAGTTTGGACGAAATGTTGGATTTACTTCAAATTCTTTCGCTGAGATTTACAAATACAGTTCTCCCTCTTTAATGTCTCACATTAACTCGGCGCCCAAATATTGTGAAACTATTCGTTCAAATTTAGACGAAAGTTCTTACTTAAACTAAATGAGCATGAAATATATTACATAACAACATGCAACTTCCAGCTAGTTTATTAATTTCGTCATGTTTCATTTACATGTTACTGAACGAATCCTTTACTAATCAATAGATACTGAGATGTGTTAAGTCTTATTTTAAAATGTCAACAATACTGAACAATAACTGCGAAATGTAGTTTGTGCAACAATATGTATATTTTAATGGGGCCCTTCAATTTGATGTCAATTAGATCGGACGATGTTGTCGACCGGCCCACCACTTTTGTGGCCCGATATCTGACTCTACTTATATTGTATGAATGTTATTAAAATATACATGTCGTCAATCCTTGTATATAGTTATCGAATTAATTAGCGTTAGTGAATATAACGGAATTAAATAAGCCGAATACGAGAATGGATTTCGAATATGTATATTTTGTACAATCCTTGGTCTGTACAGACAATCATAGGGATAAAGCGAAAGAAGTGAAGAGAAGAGACTGAAGTGAAATGACGCTCAGTGGAGAAGGCGAGTGAGCCAACTCAATTAATTCATTCTTTAATCAATATTTATAGTCACACAAAAATAAGCTACAGACATGTGATGAATAGGATAAGAAGTGTACACACATACGCTCATATAAAAGCAGTCAAGGTTGATAAGTGAATAATTAACAAGGTCAAAATGTGACTCAAGAAGAATGAATAAGTTGACCTGTCGAGAAGCTAGAATAAGTTATGTGGGTTTAGCATAGTAACCTACACTACAATATGTGTTGGTATTTTTGTTCAGAATTACATTGTTTTAAATATTTTTGTTTGAATGCTAGTACCAGTTGTACAAAAGAACTGTGCACACCTTAATGATTCTTGCAGTCGGATTTTCTTTCGTCACTGTTGTGACAAATTAGTTTGTCATGGGTTCTTCAATGGAATATGTGTTCAATGTCTTGGTACAAATAAATTATGTATTTGGAGCTCGGACTGTTGTAGTGGAAGCTGTTGGTTTTTTCACTGTCAAGAAAAATATAGTAATGTTACTACAGATATTGTGAATACTACAGAAACCCAACAAAATGAGACCACTTCATAAATACTTACTCTGTAAAAATATTTACATCTAAAATTGTTAAACAGAACAAATACAAGATTGTTTGCAAAGATACTTGATTTTTCGTATGTTGATAAATCTGAATTTACATGACTTTGGCTGAGAATTTATAATTATCTGGACATTTTGTAAAACCTTCTATTGTTACGCATTACAGTTGCATTGAAGAAAACTTCAAAGATAAATGGTGATAACTTGTAAATAAATTAGATTTGGACAGTTTTATCCAGTTATCGCCTGTGGTGAAAGTAGTATTCAGAATCTAACTCGAAACTAGCTATCGTCTCAATGCTCAAATCATCAAAAACTGCGGTCTCACAATGAATAAAACTGTTTTATGACAATAATAGTTATCAGAGCAAGAAGAGATTCACACTACTGTCCTCCGTATATACGGGATTAATTTGGATACAGAAATTCTTCATTCGTTCTTTATCATTTATCTTGGGGACTTGGAGTTCCCTGTTTCGTGACTACTGTTGGTTAAGTGCTGTCGACTCCATTTTTTTTATTATTTTTATTTAATTCTGAAGCATAGTCCAAAGAACTTACACATAAAACCTAGTAATGGTGTCAATATGATGTTGGAGGTTTCTTCTCAGAATTGTTATATTTCTATAGTCAACTGTTTCTCAAACTCTTCTTCTTTAAAGTAAAAGGGAATTTGGTTAATTTTATTCTAAAAGTTTTGTTACCATTATACGTTGGAGGAAGTCATCCGACGTTCCTGAGTAGATCAATATAAATATCCTGTTTGGTTGGAAGTGATTCACGACATCTGGTTTCATCATTTCTCTATGATATAATATTACAAAGATTAGTTAGCTGATAGGTTTTGTTTTACACCTATCTCATGCACATCCTTTAAAGAATGGTCATAGCCTTTACTTACATCCATATATAGCTATATAGTTCCTACATTACTCGACATATATCTACTGTACACAAGTGTTTTGTCAAATTTGTTTCTGTAGGTAGATAATGTTATTCGGTAACATAATTTACAGTTCTTGATTGTGAAATAACTATCGAAATTTCACTAGTTCATATATTTTATCATTTCATGTTATTTTGTCAAATCATATCGTACAATATAAAACTGTTTAACATCCCTCAATCTTCCTGGTTGATTATAGTCTCCGTTTGTACCGGTGATATTATATTATAATTCAGAACGATAAAAAATCTATTCATTTGAAATAGGATCACTCGTTAAAGTGTTGACTTTAATTACATTATCTCATTGTTATCAGATGCGGTTGTCCAGCTGGTAATTGGTACGTGAAAGAAGTCAGACTTACAAGAAATGTGTTGTTTTCAAAAACATGAATTAACTTCCTTGTTTCATTAACAAGATACAGAACAGTTATTAGGGGACGCTCAACTATGATACAGTATTCGGTCTTAGTTAAAAGGACACTTGAATAATTGGCTTATAATTTAGATATGTAGTAGGTTTCTTTATCAGTTGTAACTTAAACGGTACGACAAAAGGTTGTTTACATTAACTCCAGGTGATTAAGAAATTGACATGGAAACGATGACAGGGTGTACCATTTATAGAAGCAGATAAGAGTTGCAGCAGTATTATAAGCTGTGTAATCGTTTTAAATTATGGAAAATAGTAAGCTGTGGAAAATGTTAACTTTGTTTTATGCACACATTCAGGCAATCTCAGCGTTGTTTTCAAAATAAATGTATTGAGACAATAATATGCTAGTATCACCGGAAATTCGATAACCAAGAGACAATCTGCTTATAAGTGAATTTATGAAGAACTGAAATCAGGGAAAAGATCTAGGGGTAGAAATTAACAGTGAACACAATTTCACAAGGTTTAGGCAATTAAGGAATTATGTGAAACCAGACTTTAGGTTAAGTCCTAGATACGCATATAATAAATTGTTTTCAGAACTACTGAAACAGAGATTTATTCATTTTATAAGTTGGTAGTAGCCACTGTTTTCGGAATCACAATTCACAAAAGATTCAGACAATAACTAGACAATAATCTGGCAAACTTCTTGAATAACATATTATTCAATCATGTGACCGCCATCATACAGTTAATTTGCATAATTCAGAGCCTAGTTATTCAAAAGTTTTATTTATAAATTAATATATCCCATCTAATTATTTTGTATATCTCTTTTGATCGCAATGAAGTTTGCTATTGATTTATACCATATTAGAAGGGAAACACTGTTCTATTAAAACAACGAACCATGGCATTGAGAATGTGTCTACTAGCCATTGATGTATATCAAAGTCATTCGGTTCTAAGATACTGTCTGTATGTAGCTTTTTTAATACTATCAGAAAAATCATGACTGATATATCAGAAGTAGCAATGGTAATTACTTATTATTGGCAAATATGACAAGGCATATCGTTCGTTTAAAATTGATTGAATTCATTGCAATTATTACTCATTTATGATTAGTTACATATATATCTGACAAATGTTTTATCATTTTGTGGATAAAATGCCGTTTACTTCACAAGCAGAACACAAACTCCTGAGGAGACTTATTAACATATTCATGACAAATAATCATCGAAAATGATAAGAAACTTTAGAAACAAATTATTTTCAGGGAGCGTTTACATTTCTGGAGATTATATAGATACTGACAGGTTGACTTCCATTATGAATCGGGATTGAAAGCAAAGGAGGAAAATTTGCCTCCAGTGTTAAAATGATACATGTTCTCTACATCAGTTATATTTCGGTAAGACGATGTTTTATTTGACTGCATCTAATTCATTGTAGTAAGATCACTACTATCCACTCATAAATTCATGAGTTTCCAAAAGTGTACTGATCAGTTGACTTGAAGTCATTTTCTGTTCTACTCACAATTCTAGTCATCAAAAAGTTTACTAAGTACCAGTGTGTAATTTTGTACATTCAACCATCGTTAGCATTATTAACTTGAAATAATTAAACTACTCCATAATATTAAGTAGCTGACCAGGAAATAAAGAATAGGAAGATCAACAAAGACTACATGACTCTTAAATGAAACGAGATCAACTATTGAAACACAACTGTATGAAAATGTGATCTTTCGTGAATTCTCTTTATCAACTTTAACCTTTTTTCATTGATTCATCTCAATTCTCAAAGAGGCAATGAATGGAGTCAGGAAATACAATTATATAGAACCTTGTAGCAAGCTCTTTCATGGTGGCGGAGACCATATGTTCCTTTCGTTTACACTGTTGCATCTTCAGTACCAGATATTTATATTCTTCCTCATCCTATATAAAAACGTCTCAAATGCAAAAATACTAAGAGAATAACTTTAAGTTAAGTTAACCATTTTACTGGTTAGTTTTTCTAGCGAGTTAGTTTTCTACGGGATTGGGTCGCTGATCTCATGCCCAACCCCCCTCCTTTATCCGGGCTTGGGACCGGACCATTTTACTATAAATACAAGTGAAGGTGTCAATATACTTTTACGTTTTCTTTACGGTTATATACTTATCTAGTACATTGGGCTTGAAAGTTTTTTGCTAATCATTTAATGACAGCACCCACTACCATGCTAAATTGATGACTATTATTTCTAACAGTTATAAAATGCCGACATTCAGCGTAGCAACAATGGTGAGCTATGCGGAAGCACTAACGATGAAACCAAATAGTATATTGCATATGGTAGAGTCTTCAGTAGGCTATAGCGATAACGCACCATCAATAATCACTGCAATCAGATATTATTGACGGACCATCGATATATTTCAATGGTGACGAACGTACATTGCGCTACAGTACTAAATATGGCTTAAATATAGAATTACGTTTGAGTAATTGTAGTGATCCCTGTACCTTTAAGGTAGGATAAAATGTCCGAATCATAGCAATTTTCTCAAGGTATCATGACGAGCAAGTGTTTCGGCAGGTCCAAGTTCTCCAGTCAAACAGTTCCAGAAATTCGGATTTGGATGTATGTAATTAAATAGCAGAATTTTGAGAACATTAACTTTGTATTGGCTTTAGAATGACTATTGTATAACCTAACACTTAAAATGGTTTTGATGAGAATCCTTAAAGTAGCCTCTTGAAAAATGAACGCAGTCCTAGTGTCTAAAAAACTTGCAAAGCACAGTCAAAATATTTGTTGAAATCAACTATTTGGAATAAACACGGTTTTCATTTAAGTTGTTGACCAAAACTAGATAAAAACAATCATATCAGATGACCATATCTATTCTTACATATATCCCATCCAATATTTGTTATCTTACAATCAGAAATAGTGAACTGTTGCCCAGAGTGGAACCCAGAACACATGTTTGTTTAATTATAACTCATCAGTCTGATGTAGCTGCATTCCGGTTTCGAAATCATTACATCCATCTTGAATTACTTAACAAGTTATCCACTGTGCTATTGAGTTCAGATAGCCACCGACTATTTTAACACATATCATGTTTTTATAGTTAAGATTTTATCCCATGAAACTTACGAGTTCTAGAATGTACGAAGGAATTATTTTGAACTTCTCTGTTATTCACTATCCATCTATTCAAAAAAACTTGTGAAATAATAATTATCTTGAGGGAATCCGCACAGGATGCACGTATCTTAACAGTTAGTAATCAGAATTCGTCCTTAAATATATATAAAGACATATTTCAAACCCCATACGGACAATGATGTGTGCTTTTCTATATTTCTCATTATGTCTACTTATCCCTTCTTAGTAGAACAACTGATTGAGTCTGAACTTCATTCAATGGATTGAGATGCTCAATGGGGTTTCGAGATCACCATAATCTGGTTATTAAGAAGGGAAGAGAAACGCTATCTCGCGCAAGAGGCTAGAATCAAAAACTGAATAACAATGCAGCTTTTTATGATCAATAGTTCATTACCGGCGACAAACATCTAACATGAAAACTTACAAAACTTACTGACGGTACATAAACTACTGAATATTAACAATAAGTAGTATAACTTAATACATAAAATTGAGCCAATGGCGTGAAAATATGTTGACAGTTCAAAGCAACTTGAACGTTTTGATTATTTTATAAAGTCATACTTCGGTGAATCGAGGAGTTGGTGGAATTCATATTTCTGTTACACCACCTACTACTGCATAGACAAGTTTCTAAGGATTTTCCATTGTTACTTTGTCGACAATATCAGCTTAGATTCATACAATAATTATTCAGATAGTCGGTTGGTAATTTACGATTTTGGAATTCAAGAAGATATGTCATTATAATTGTTGTTGATGAATAACTGAAGAGAAAATTTGCGGTTCTAGGTTTGGTTAACATCGGTTATATTTTCTGTGAACTGCAGGAAAACCGTTAATATTATAAAAATGTTTTCAAAGCTATGTCAACTCTATGCAAAAGAGAGCAGATTTAGTATGAACGGATATTTCCTAATATTCATCAACCTGTTATTAGGAAAATACTTATTCTCAGAACATTACATCAGAGCGAGATTTCCTTGCATGGTATATTTCGTAGTGCGGTGTAGAAATATGATGATGATATGCGAGATTCCCGTTCACAAGGCCAACCAGCTACTTAGTATGAACACCGGGGACGAGATTCAGATTGAGAGAGTGGATGAGAGGAAAACGACTCGACAGACGACCAAGTCGAGAAGTTGCTGTACACTCACTCATACGTATAAATAATTTATTTCCTCAAAACTTCAGGCCAAATTTTTTGCCGATGATCTATGTCTCTTTCCTTGGTAGTGGAAGCCATATCATGCCAACCACGTGAGTTTCTCAATTGATTGATGTCTGACTGACCTAGCATATCACGTTGTATATTGTTTAGGAATTGAAATCTTAACTGATAAAAACGGTGTTAAACATCACAAACCAACGTTTTTAAATTTTTCTTTATCTATGACAATAGAACAGTGAAAAATCTGTTTTGTTGCTATGCGTTTCGTATACGCAACCATTTTATCTAATGAGCATTCCTACTACGTTTAAGTCTTTTCCTCAAACTACGTAAACACCTTGTGTGTAATTTGGCTAGAGCCGGAGTGACTTGTATTTCGTAGATAGTAGATCAAGGCTACAATGATAACAATTTAATATAAAATCTATATTTTGTGACTTGTTGTAATGAGACGTTACTCATAGGGGATTGTAGAACCATTATCATCCATTCAGCTTCAAAATTAAAGTGATCGGTTATTAGTTTTATGAATTGTAGCTGTAATATATTCATTTCTTTTTGGTCTAGGATCTTACACTAAGTAGCCACATAACTCCTTGTAACTTAAGGTTATTTGTAGATGATGTAAATCCTTGGGATAGAATAAATTCATTACAAAACCTTATTACTCTTTCTCTTTTCGAAACTGAAATATTTTTATCTAAAATGACTGCATTTCCACAGATTCATTGAGTTTGAGTTTGACACTAAGCATCTTTAGGTTTAGTCATTTGCCAAAATATCACAGAAGTCATTCAGTGCTATCGTTGAGTGATTGTCTAATTGGTTATATGATTGCACATCAACTGGAGAGTACGTGAAATTAATTGACATCTATGAACTTCATCTTCTTTCCGGTTTTATAATAGACTATTATCCATGACTAGTTCAAGTTTTATCAAATCATTTACAAAATTTCTATACTGTGAAAGTTGATATCATTTTTCTAGAAAACCATTTATCCCATCCGTTATTACCTGTTATTTCTATGTCGAACCTGATCTTCTGCTTAATGAAACAGGTAATACACTAATTTTTGTCATTAAATTTCATTTGTTCATTGCATTTTACAACTTCATTTATGTTCATTAATTTACATATTTCTCAGATGAATTACTCTAATCATTTTTTTGAAAAATGTGAGGTTTCAATTCAACAATCGAGTGCCATTCTGTAACTTATTGTACACATTTCCTTTGTATTTATTTGTAGGTTTGACTTGATAATTTCGAATAAATTGAGCATCTTATAGATTGTTATAAATAAATTAATATATTTGTAATACCCCAATGAGTAGAAAAATTAAATTTTCTGACGTTTCGTGACTTAGTATAAGTCACTTCTGAAGAAGTCACTTACAATAAGTCACGAAACGCCTTGTATTTGTTGTTTTGACAGTCTAATCACTGCTTAGATTCGTCATAATTTTCAACCAATTAGTGACTTAGTTTGCCAAAGTACCTTCACAGAATTACAGATTGTTTGATGGTGTAAATATTATATATTATCCAGTCGTTAGAACAGAAATTTTTTATGATTATAGATATGATTAATGGGAATGCGAATCATAATTAGAATTTTTATATAATTGTGAATATATTATATGTTCAGTTCATCATTCAATGATTGGTTACTCTGAAGTTTCAGAAGTACATTTTATTCTAAAAACATTAAGTATATTATTATAAAGTATCCTATCGATTATACCAGATTTGAAGTACTTGAATGACTGTTGATTTATGAAATAATATACTTTGTGGTCTATGAACTCTAAGTTTTCATAATAATAAATGGTACTAGTAAATGATACCGAACTGAATCTAATAATTATGTTGGAAGTATTGCATACATTACAAGTTGAATGTAAACGACTATTTACAATATAAAATTAATTAATGTGCAATTATTCTTTTATGTCAGAAAACTATTAAACAGTCATTATAGTTATGTCGAAAGTAATCAAACAATTGGAGAACATTTTAAATCATTATATGTTTATTATTGTAGACGATATAATACGATATGTATGTAACATAAGCTAGTTTGGTGATAAAAATGTACAAGCATGTTTATAGCAGAGACCACTACAACATTCATGATTATATTGACAATCAACTTCTGGTTCAAAACATTTTACACACGTACCAATTCCACAACTTATTACTTGACAAAGATTTGGTGAACAACATGGATAAAGTGGTTCACACCTTTGGGTTAAATTTGCACAAACTGAATAAACGCCTACAATGATCAAATACAACAAACGTTTAAGTACCAACTATACTATTATGATGAAATACAAAAAAAAGAAACTTTACTGGACATGTTTTCATAGTTTACATTGACAGATAACCTTCTGAATTGAATAGTTTATAATATTTAAATTAGGTACAGATGCTGAATATCACAATATCAGAAATACATATTATTCACAAATAGGAAAATGTATTATATGTATACTACTCATTGAATGAATGAAACAGTGGAAACTCAACTATGAATATGATGTAATTTGTCTTGCCGATTGAACACTACTTGTTATATCTGGTCGTCGCTGATTGTTATTTAGGAATCGATTATCACTTATACTCGAAATAAGGGACCTCTACAATTCACACGACGCGAAAGTAAGAACACAAAAACAGGTATAAGTGAAGATTTATTAACCCCAAAACACAACGACAACGATCCTAGTCGATTTTCAAAAAAATTTGAGAAGACATGTCAGTGGCGACCGGGGGGAGTAAGAAGAACCAAGACTTATCATTATGAAAATATATATGACATTGTTTTGTCATATTATAACGGGAAATTACTTACATGTATTATGCACATAACTGTCTATGATTTACGAGTAATTTTGACACCGTATTACTTGATAATTGTCAGTTTAACTGGTCAACTTTTCATTTAGCTGGATGACCACAAAATGAATCACTGGTAAAGCTTCAAAATAGCTTTTAATGATTTTAGTGAATTTATTGTAGTGTGATAATCTTCAGTCAATTAAGTAACACTTGAATACCCTTTTTATAACTGCAAAGGTGAAACATTAATTTATTACGTTTTATAAGGTTGTTGTATTATGACATATGGTTTTAAATATATGTAATGTAGTGATGTTAACAACTTTGAACAACCTGTTATTGATGAAATGGAATAATATTTACTTGTTATTTATTCGTGAATTGGTTAAAGTTAGACATTAACACCGTTAGATGCCGGTCGGCTCAGTGGTCTAAAGGTTAAGCGTTCGCGCGCAATACCGATAGGCCCTGTGCTCAAGTCCCACGAGCGAGACCGTAGATGCGCACTGCTGAGCAGTCGCATACTAGGACGAAAGTGCCATCCAGTACTTCCAGGTTTTCCATGGTGGTCTGGCTTAGATTGACTCATGAATTCAACTATTAAATTGTTATTTATTAGTCTAGACTTTATGAGCTAGCTTTAACAACACTTTGGAAGTATCGATACCATTCAAAAGACTAGTAAGTTAAGCAATAAATTATATACATTTATATGAATACAAACGTTTATGTTTCATTCCATAACTGTTGGAGTTAATCTACTAAGTGTTATAAATTACTAAGAAAAAATAGCTTTCTTCTCTTTTTGATATATTTTTCATCATCAAACAACAAAATGGTAGTGTGATTTGCTCTTTCTATATGGATAGATATAAGCAGTGTGTAGCAGGATTAACTCCGCCTGGAATAGGGAGTGAAATGCTCAACAGCAAAAGAGTGAAATAAAGAGAAGCGGAACGAAACCAGATAACGATCAGTATAACGAAAGGATTGGAAGACTGATGAAATGTGAAGGACAAGTGAAGGAAGATATGCAAACGATGTATTAAATGTATGATTTTCATGTTTTATAAATGTACCGTATTGAGTTTTAGTTTACCGCAGTAGTACCTGTGACAGTTGATGTGACTGTCTGCTTTTACATAGCATAATTTGCAATAAACGAGATTTATCAAACTTGAAAGAGTACGGACATAATGTCAGATAATTTTAGATAGTCCATAAGATACCCTGTGACAAATCAGCAAGGTACACCTGCCAACTTTATGGAAACGCTGAACCATATGATATTGCCCAGCTTTAGAATCCGACCATTGTTAATCATCTAACATCAAAACATAGTATGCGCGATTATCGAATCACTTAGGTTTGATCGACAGAATTTGATCAACGCTTAAAGGCTAGATAAATACGACACTAGTTACTACTCAGTTACGAATCAGTGTATCTAATGCTTAGTCCGACTCGTTCATTCAATTCTAAATGAAAATTGACATTCTTAAAATGACAATTTCAACTTGTAAGGTTTGAAATAAACTGAATACCGATTGAATAGAAGATATTATACATAAAAATTTTGTTTGAGTGCTATCAGTAACTAAAATTTACATGAATTCAGATATTTCACTTGAAAAACATCTTTAAACTTCTTAAACAAAGCAAATATATGTTAGGTCCCGATAAACATAATAAATGGTAACTTGGGGATCCTTTTATGGAACAATACTAAACGTATATTTTTATCGTATAATTGTTAAGTAACTAAACTATTTATATTCATGTTCCTCTTATAAGATTTATTTTGACCTATGAACTATTATTATACGTTTTACCATTCTTGAATTATGCCCTGTCTATTAGTCACTGCTACACACATTCACAGCCACATTTGGCCAAATTTTGTACAAATGTTATTTTCTATTTTATGCTACGTTGTGGTCTGTTTGATTGGTATATAAACTCGGTATTTTTGAAATATAATGATTCATATCGCAGAGTCTCGGACTGGTGTTCTGGACTTAACTGGCTGGGCTAGGCGGAAATCAGAACCAATCAGGTTTCTGGGCTGCTTGTTCGTGTTTTACACGTAATTGGTCTGATCGATAATTCACTGCCCCTTAATCGGCGGTCACAAGTTATAACAATATAGATGGCGTCTAGCACTGAAATTTGAGACGCACGTCTCATCCTATTTGAGACTTGTCAGTTGAATTCCCTATCCATCTTTGCTCATAATCCCTATGACTTATAACAGTATCAAGGCAATCCACAAATGATGTACATATATCCCAATAAAAGATTGATCAATTTCAGTTCCAAACATTCATGAGAAGATTCAAATAAACAACACGCGAATGAATACTTAAAGTTTTTTTAAAAGTATCTCTTTATTATACAAAAGATAACTAACTTACTTGGTATTCCATTGGTTTGTTTAATACTCACTATGGTTAATAGAATAAAAAGAACTAGAGATAAATGATGATGCATATTTCAATAGTTGATTTAAAGTAATAAAAAAAGACCGAATGTTAATCTTTATCTTATATAACAACACTCATAAAGTATAATGTTTTATAGTAACTTATAACTGAAAATAACAAAGTTTATTTTCACAGAACAATAATAACAATTAAAACAATTCACATAATTCAAAACATAGAAAACAGGTTGTTTAAAGTACATTTTAGCTGAAATTAACTTAAAACTATCAATCATATTACACAACTAGAATTTTTATAAACAAAGATGGATAATAACTAGCAGTGAGATCCAAGACGCATGTTTCGTCCTATTTGGGACTCATCAGCTGAATGTGCCTGCATTTCAGGTACACAAGCACAAGTAAGTGGCTATTAGGACTCAATAGCTAAGTGGATAGTTCGATGGCGTTTGAAGTGAATGGTAATGGGTTTGAGTTCAAGAGTGAATATCAACTCTAAGATGTAGTTCCTAGAATAGGACGAAACGTGCATCAAACTGGATTCCACTGCTAACCACTATCCATCAATGCCTATAATGCTTTTGAATTAAGGCTACATCGAGGCAATACTCACAGTATGTACATATTGCCAATAACAGACTGATCAATTGCAGTCCTAAAAGCATCAATGGGAAGATTCAAGTAAATAATACCAAGTGAATTTAGAATTTTCATAGGTCTTCTGTTCTTTTTTTTCCAATATTCATATCATTCCTAAATCATAATTATTAAAGTCCAAATGAAATTACATAATTAGACAAATTAGTTAACTTAATATGAAAGTATATTAACTATAAATCATTTTACTAAAGCTGAATAATCATTAATACTAAAATTCGAGAAGTAAATTTTGTTACACTGTTGTGGATAGTTTAGTTTACTTGACATCGGATATAGTAGGTATAGATATTAGATGGTCAAAGGTTGTCGTAATAACACGAAACTATTTAGCAACCAAAACTATTTCACTGAGATTATGACAGCCACTAGAAGCCAGAAAGCATTAGACAAATGTTTTGTTCTAGTATGATACACCTTAATAATAGTGAGAATGTACAGCACTAATGGAGGTCAAAATCCAGAACTTTAAGATACTCTACAAAACCCTCATACTAAAAAGAGTAGAAGAGTGGCTGAGTGATCGATGGAAAAGATGCTAGTCCATCTGAGTGCAGATCTCGCAAGTGAATAGTATTTGCTAAAATACAATAGTTACAACGTATATAGAATTTTGTTGTTACGATCGGTTCCTAACATTCTAGTCTTAATACATTAGCTATTAGAATGCAGGTTGAGCAAAGGATTAAGATACTAAAAAGTTCATTCATTCATCAGAATTTGTTGATATTTTAGCTTTAGTCTTGTAAAAAACAACGCCTTATTTTTGATAGACCTTTTTTCATAACATATAATGCTTCGTAAAACAACCTACTCTCTTAATACTTTACCTTTTCTGTACGTTATTCACCCTCCCGCCCCCCCCGTAGTTATATTGAATGCTGTTTCTCAATACTTCAAGGTTCCGTAAATGATCAACGATTATATTATCATCCAAACAATTCAAAATATGGAATTTAGTCAAACACATGTTGTCCAATATCTATTAGTTTGTTATAAAATTTAAACTTCAGTTCAACAATCCTTATCTTTATTCTGACTCATTGTTTTTATTATTTCAAGGTAGTCAATATGAGATTAATTCTACCTTGAGAACTGTCTCTGTTCACTTCTTGTCTTTTACTTATCAACTTTAACAAACTATCATTTTTATGAATAACTTACTTACGCATGTTACTCCACGTGGAGGAACCTAGACCAACCTAGACAATTCTTTGCAATTGTTTCCAGTTGCTATTCATTCTTTCCATATCTTCTTCCAATTCCTGACGCAATATGTACCTTAGTCCTCCTCTTTTCCTTTCCATTCAAGATTCTAAGTTAGTACTTGCATCGTGATGCAGTTAAGTGATTTTCTCAATGTATATCATATCCACTTCCAACGTATTTTCTAATTTCCTCTTCAGTTGGAAGCTCGTTTCTTCTCTCTCACAATAAGCTCTTACTGATGCTATCCAGTCAACGGACATTGAGTATCTTGCGTAGATAATTGTTTATAAATACTTGTACCTTGTGATGTTATTTGTAGTAGTTCTCGGGATTTCAGTTCCATACAGTAGAATTGTCTTGACATTCGTATTATAGACTGTGACTTACATGTTGACTAGTAATTGTTCTAGTTTCTATGTTCTTCAATTGTAGGAATACTGTGTCGGTTTTCCAGTACTTGTATTTACGTCTTTATCAGATTCCCCTTGTTTATGCTACCTCACCCAGAGCTTCTCCATCAAGTATGATTGGATTGGTGTTATCCATCTTGTATTTAAGAATCTTTCTTTATCCCTTATGTATGTTGAAGCCTACTGATGCACAGGCTGCTGCTACACTAGTTATCCTCATCAGGATTTGTTGGTGTTCATGGTACAATAGAGCTCACTCATCTGAGAATTTCGAATCGTTGAACTGCCCATTGTATTCCAATAAATCAAGAGTTTAATTTCACCTTTTTTTGATAACATTTCAACAACTCTGATATTATCATTATTAGAATTGCTATAAATTCATTAATGTATCACTAAATATTTACTTTAAATCCGTTATCCAGACACTATCAGCAACAACGTACTGTGGGAGAGAACAAACCAGATTCCAGTGGATTAAGAAATCAGAAAGAAACACTAGAAGTGTATAGAACATACATTGAGAAGAGCACCCAACTGTGTTACAAGACAAACTTTTACTTGGAATCCTCAAGGCCAAAAGAGAATAGAAAAGAACAAAGAAACACATTACGCTGAGAAATGGAGACAGACATGATTAGCATAAACAACAACTGGATAGTAAGCAATGATGGATGGTGGCTAGCAGTGAAATCCAGGACGTGCGTCTCGTCGTATTTGGGACTCGTTCAAGAGTGGACATCAACTCTGGGATGCAGGTACATCCAGCTGACGAGTCCCAAATAGGACGAAACGCGCGTCAAACTGGATTCACTGCTGGCCACTATCCATCATTGCTTACAAAAAGCTTGTGAATTAAGGTGATATCGAGGCATACGCACAGTATGCACATATGTCAATAACAGACTGACCAACTGCAGTCTTAAACCTCAATGGGAAGATACAATCCAAATAATACCAGTGAACAACTGGATAGAACTATAAATGAAGGCCCAATACAGATTGGGTTAGAGAATGCTTATTAGTGGACTATGCTCCATTGGGGGGTAACAGGCGTTAGTATGTAAGTAAGTAATCACTATATTTTAACTTTTAAATTATAACAATCATATTCTTATTATTATAATCAGTTTCGTTTAACCAATAATTAAAATAATTAATTATAAACATGATTATAATATAAAATATTGTATATAATATATCTTCATTCTTCATTGGAAATTCTGTTACACAATTACATACGTCATTGAGTTATATCTTCATGGTATAACTATACATATATATGATGGGACTGAGAATATGACTTAAGATTTTCGCATAACAACTCAATTGCACACCTCATCAACAACACAAAACTATTGAAGTACATTTACGTGAAATACAAAAAAATGTTGTTTTTTTCAACAACAAAAAAACTGTAGTTAGATATTAAAAAAATAATTTTCATCGATCAATAGTTAACTTCAGAATATTCTGATTGAATGTTTATTATGAATGAAAGTAATTAACATTTTTTCTATACAAATAATCTTAATTTTTTCTACATTAATCTAATTTAACACACTGTCACATATCACCATTCAGTTGAGTTTTGTGTGTGTGTGTTTTCATAACGAATAGATTCTAAATCAGTTGTCTATATCTAATTCCGTTTGTAAATGTTACATTATCAACGTATGATGTAACTGGACAATTAAAAAAGAAAAGATAAATGTATATTAATGTAAAGGAATTGTTGAGATTATTGAGTTTTTATTAGTTAACTTGATGAACTTATCTTAGACAGTCAGATGGTACTGGACAGTTATTTCATTCTAGTATGAAACTTTTACAAAGTGGGACTTCTCCCGAGAGAGAGAGAGAGAGGTAATTCTCAGAGTTTTAATGAGAAAGTGTGACCAATAGAGTTCAACTATAATAGTGAATATTTGTAACTCAGTATAAGGATCATGGAGATGTTATTTTCTTTGATCTTAATAGTTTAGTTGTGAAGCCACAATTGTCATTCTGGATGACATCATCAGCACGTGATTCCACCTGTCTATATCGCAATATTTACCAACCGATGCTATTGAAAGATGGTTGTGTAATATCAAGGACTAACTGAGCTAAAACTGTTACATCCCGATGAGAATAATTAATGATAACTATTGGAATCTATTTCTGGACTATTACTATACGTATTTTCACGATACCTTCTATACGAACATTGGTCCGGTCGATAAATTACTGCTCTCTAATTGGCGGTATCATTACATTATACATTGATAGGGGCGTAAACTCACAAGTTATAACATAAACATGTAAATGATTAGACGCCAGTTAACTGCTTACTAAGAGACCGGAAGATTTTGGATTTGATCCTCATGGACGTGCACTGTTTAGAAATCCAAGTCATAATAAAACACCTGTCTATTGCTATCTGGTTTTAGAGTTAGCCAACAAAGATCAGTTGATTATGTAAACCACAAAATATTTGTTAAACATATTTCTTCTTGTTAATTGGAAGAAAATAAGCTTTTAATCACATTTCATATATTATTTTCTAATTACCATTTGATTTGATCTATTCAAATTATTTGTAAAACGTTTTAATAGAATTTGAATGGTGTTCTCACTCATAATTAGCAACTACTTCATACTACTTTCAGACTCATCAGTAATTCGAAGAACAAACTAAAATATGTTTTAATCAAGTCTAATTTTTGTTCAGTATTAAGTTCACTTTTAATTCATCTTAAAAATAAAGAGATTTGTCCCAATTATTGATTGAATATTGATGATATTGTGAATTGACTTAGTTTTCAATGAATGTCCACTACAGGCCAGTTTATGATTTCAATAACAGTTCGGAAATTGTCCATAAAAAAATTAATTGTACATTGAAAATAATTCAGTATAACATACTCTTCATTAATTTATTTAGTGAAAACCTCATTCACTATAACGCCTAGTATTTTCTTATATAGGTAAGGTTAGATATTCATTGACTGATTTTCAAATATAAGTAAAACCTATGTACAGATAAGTGTATTTCGTTAAAACAGTTGTCAGTATTTCGGAAGGTCGTCAAGATCTCTATCACCCATCCTTGTTTGTCTTTCTTATGTTGTGTAAGTTTAGGTTTTCTCCTGTTTCAATACCATTTTCCTCACTTATAACTACGATGTAAATCTCTAGTCATATATTAAGCTGATATGTATTTAACGGTAACTTTAAAAAAAAATGAGATGCAGGTACATCCAGCTGACGAGTCCCGAAATGGGACGAAACGCGTATTTTACATTCTACTGCTAGCCACTATCTATCCATGCTTTTAAAATAATTATTTATAATTACTGTTCATAATAATAAACCTGTTATCATAATTATTTATAGTTTTACATCGTGTACTGAATGTCTTATGGAAAAAAAAGAGAATTATTTTACACATTTTTTCCTGGGTCTATCACTCACTCATAAACAGATCACTTAAACATCTATTGACAAGGATATTTTGCTTGTTAAGTTGTAATAGTGATACAGTTGAATTATTTGTAAAAGTTTGTATTCATTGTTGTTGTTGTTGATGATGATAATAAAGACCATAATTTCTCAGTTTCTGCTGATATTTATGTTCATCCGTAGCGGATGCCTCGACGTTGCTACATTTGTCCCTAATTTGTTGGATATACTCAGATAATAAATCAACATTGAGTTTAACACATGCGTTTTAATCTATTAGAGAATAATCAAATAGATATACCTTTATCCCAAGTTGATATTTACAATTATTATCTCTGGTGTCGTCTTTGTTTTGTACGTGTCGGGTCTGTTGTATCCCCCGTCTTACTGCTCAAACTTGGAAACGAGAATCACTACAGTTTCCATGACCCGGAGCAAAAACACAAAAACAGTTACAAATGAAGGTTTATCGACTTTCCATATTATGTAAATTAAAAAACACAGTTTCTGTAGAAGACGTACGAAATTTGAACAGAATAATACAACAAATATAAATCTCACGCTGGCTGAAAATGTACACCTGTCATGTTGAATAGTGTTGACACTTAGTTGATACAAGTACATTGTCCAGAAATAATGTCAGACTGGAAAATATAAAAAGAATAACACACAAGTTAAAATGTTACACTGAGAATAAAAGTAATGTCAGTGTCATTCAGGGAATGGAACTAACGTCAGAATATATAACATCGAATTAGAGCAAACATGAACTTGCTTTCTTATCCTAGCTTAACAACAATGAAATAGTAAAATGAGCAAAGCTTGTAGGAAACTGGAGATTTTAGATGAATATTCAAAAAAAGATTTTGACATGAAATTTCACAGATTGAAATCATGAGTCAGTTGAAGCTAGACTACCATGAAAAACCTGGAAGCACTGGACGGCCGTTTTGTCTTAGTATGGGATTCCTCAGCAGTGCGCATCCACGATCCCGCACCCCGCGGGACCCGAACCCAGGACCTACTGGTTTCGCTCTGTGAAATTTCCAAAATCACCACAAACCCCTCCTGATAATAATCATCTGCTCACTAGTGACTGATTTCAAGAGATACTCCTGGAGTTCTAGTGGGAAGCCGTTACCAGTGAAGTTCAATCAGGTCTGTTGTGAGATATCAGCTCACTGAAGACATTGGTGTACGGTAGCGCAACTTCGTGGATTGGTTGAAGTTAAACATTAACACCGTTGGATGCCGGCTCAGTGGTCTAATGGTTAAGTGCTCGCGCGCAAAACCAGTAGGCCCTGGGTTGGAGTCCCACGGGGCGCGGGGTCGTGGATGCGCACTGCCGAGGGGTTCCATACTAGGACGAAACAGCCGTCCAGCTCTTCCAGGTTTTCAATGGTGGTCTAGCTTCAACTGATTCATTAGTTCAATCTGTGAAATTATTTATTTGCTAAATATCGGAAATTATGATCCCCTAATGCTGATTCTATTTCAATATATAAACTTCGGTTAATGATACCGTAATGTTCGAACAAGCCAAGACCGGACGGAATAATCAGATTAAGTTAGAAGGGAAACACATATTATTTGTTAATTATATACACTTAGTCTTCAATCTTTCATTGGCATCTATTTTGTATTTTGCAACTTGAGCTAGTTGTAGACTGCCTTCTATAGCTTTTCTTCTAGCCTCATAAGTATTTGGAACTTCACCGTGTTTTGGCTGGCTTCTTAAGATACCTGTCTCCAGCTGTTGACTGTAACAACTCATATACAACGCTCTACTGTATACTACTTATAAGCAATCCTATGAGTAGAGTCCATTGCAATACTACAACTAGCTAACTCCACCAATGTTTTTTTTGTGTGTCAATTCTTTTATAACAGTTACTTTAATTTATTTTGCATCAATATCATCTACATTTACAGGCAGTACACTCCTAGAAACGTGTTTAATAAATGTTCATGGTGATTTGAAATAATGAAATCCCACTATCATCTTGTTCTTGTGTTCTTTTTTAAAGCTCGAACGATAACTACATTGATTACAGTAGTAAATCCACATAATAATATTAACACTTATTATTATTATTACTATTACGTGAAATAATTAGTTGTGACATGTGATGTAATTTAACAGCCAAAATATTATTTTCACAATATTACAATGATAGATTAAGTTACCAGGAAAAAAAAATCCGTGTGTCACAGTAAACCAAGTGACAGTGACCACTGACAAAAGAAAATACAGTTGTCACACTTAATACAATGATTTGTTAGAAAAAATATTTCGAAAACAAATTTTTTTTCTACCTACCTTGGTATTCAACTATATGAATGTATCAATGAATTTCTATTTTAGGTGTAAACTGTGCTTATTTGTTTGTTTGTTATTCTTTTAAATACACTTTGTGGTAGATCATATTCTTCGTTTCTGACTTCGTCAAGATAGTGAGAAAGTAGTTACGTAATTTAAAAAGAAATAATAATGTCATTTTTTAATTATATAACTGAATCAGTTTGAAATAATACGAATAAGAGATGAGTAACGCTAAACCTAATAAAATGTTCAATTATAAATAATGCTTAGAACTTAGATCTTTGGAATACAATGAATTTCGAAGGTCTATTCAAGACTCTGTATAATTTGTTTTCTAACTGCGAGCATTGTACTTCAATTTTAGAACTAACCAACCATCAGTTAAGTTATAGTTTATATCATAAACTGATATTAATGAGACAGCTAGTAGAAAACTGGTAAACGGTGGACATTTGTTTTGTCCTGTTTTAGGATACTCCAATGGTGTATGTTCGAACCCAGGGCTTTCAGTTTCAAAATAAACGTTCAACTTCTAGACTATTGAACCGTTGTGGTCGTAGATGCACACTACCAAGTAATCTCGTACTAGAACGAAATAACTGTTCAATGTTGCCCGGTTAACAATGGTTGTCTAAAATCAGTCAATGATGTGAGCTATGAAAATTGAACAGTCTACGAAAATCCCCTATATTTGTTAATTACATATCTTAAGTTTATTATATGCTCACAGGCTTTTATGACAAACTAAACAATTTTTCTCAGTGATTGATACCTAAAAACATAAAGGTATAAAGACCGCAGTATTTTGTGTATTTCCCCTTCTAGTCGACATTTTAACATTATAAGAAGACCTGTATTTTTTTTAATTATTTCAAATATCAAGCGTACGTTATGAGTGAAATGTTTAATACTAGAATAGATTGAAGTATTTTACTTATGTAGATCAATAACACATAATCACTATGGAAACAGTTTATTTTAATACCTTTTGAATATTTACTAGTTGAATAAACATTAAACGATAATTCCGTTCACGATTTTGAATGGTTTATGCCGAGAATTCTCTGTTGTAATCAAATAAATGGTATTAAATAAATTAAGTATTATAAGTATGATTGTTATGAAGAATAAATATGATAATATATGGAGAGTTCTTAATGAGAAATTAACATCAAATGAAAGATCATTAGGATGAAATATTAACACTAGATGTCAATGATATTTTGCAAGTATAATGGTTGATAAGAAGCTTAAATAGATTTCATACATAGATGGTGGTTAGCAATGGAATCCAAGACACACGTTTCATACATGCCTATATATTAGTACAAACTTATACAAATATGAAGATAATGACTAGATATTATTAAATATTATTAAATATTATTAACACTAATATCAACTACCAATGACTCAGACTTACACATACATACACAGATAATTCGTTCAGTCATTTATTTTCACATCGTGAAGTTTTTACATGATTCTCATTTAACTAACTGTTGTTATTCTACAGTTGAATTCATTAGTCAATTAAAGCCAGACCACCATGGAGAACATGAAAGCACTGGATGGCCGTTTCATCCTATTGTGAGACTTTCCAGCAGTGCGCATCCATGATCCCGCCTCGCGAGATTCCAACTCAGGATCTATCAGTCTCTCCCGCGAACGCTTAACCTCTAAACCATTGAGCTGACCGGCATCCAACCGTGTTAGTGTCTAACTTCAATTAATCCACGAAATTGAGCGATACTTCTACCACTGTCTTCAGTGAGTTACTATCTTAGAACAGACCCAGTTGAACTCCACTGGTCACTGCTCCTCACTAGAACTGCAGGAAATCCCATTAATCAGTACATGATGATTATAATCGAAGAGGGGTTTTGTGGAGATTTTAGTAATTTGATAGTTGAATTCACGAGACGAATCCCACCAATCTCGCTGGGCGGAATCGTGCATGTGCATTGCTGAGAAGTCCCATACTACGACAAAATGGCTTTTCAGTGCTTCCAGGTTTTCCATGGTGATCTAGATTCAATTAACTCATGAATTCAATCATAAAAATTACTAAAATCTCCGTTGACCAGATATCATCAGCAACATCCAACTGTATGAGGAAACAAATCAACTTCTGGGTGAAAAAGAGATTAGGAAAAGACGAAAACCATCAAACTGCATCACGGGGCAAGCCCTAACTTGTAATCCTAAAGGGAAACAAAAAAGAGGAAGGCCAAAGAATACAGACATAAAAAGGTTGATTAACATCTGAAAAGAATTTCTCAGGACAAAATTAGATGGAGAATGCTTGTAGGTATCCGATGCTCCTCTACAAGGAATAACAGGTGTAAGTGAATAAGTAAAAGTAACAATTGCTTTCAAGTGATAATTATTATTGACCAAAATGACATACGACTTTAATTTCAATGAAAGAGAATTAATTATTTCAAACAGTTTTTCTACAAATATACTCTCACCTATTGAAATATAATTAAGCACGAAGTACATTTTATTCGTATCAAGTTTTTTTTTAAACTCTAATGAATTAAAAAATAGTATAGGCTATGGAGTCTTATTACTAATACAATCACTAACACATACCATTTCTTTTCCATTTATATCCAAATCAATATAAAGTCACATTTCAAATCATATGACCACAACTAAATAGATACATTTGTTCTACCCAGTATATAAATATGTAGAAAACTAACATAGAAACTAAATTAATTAAATTTTCACTATTATTATTATTATTATTATTATTATTATTATTTTATTATGATGATACAATCATCAATTAATATGAAATTATCATCTATAAATCGTTCAACTCAAGTGAATGAAATATTATCAAGTTGTTTAGTTGATGCACAATCATATACATGTCAATCTAATGAAAAATTAATTCAACATAATGAAATATTTAATCAAATTGAAACTTATAAAAATGTCACATTTATTGATTTAGATGATATACAATTAACTAATAATCAATTATTAGATAATTTAATTAAAGAATCATTTCTATGTTCTATATGTCGTGGTCTATTAGTTCGAACTCGTTTATTATCATGTGGTCATCAATTTTGTCGTGAATGTTTATATTATTGGTTTAAAATACGTAATACATGTCCATTATGTAGAAAATATGTAAATAGAAATATATCTGCAATAAATATTGATAATTTTTTAGATGAATTAATTGAAAATGGATCTAATGAAGCATTAAAATATCAACGTAAACAACGTAAAATTGAAAAAGCAAGTGAATTATTAGATTATAAATATGATATAAATAATTCAAGAGATATATTACATACTGTTACAGAAACTTATGTTCAAACTACAGCATATGTTGATAGTAAGTAATATTATCATTTATGATAAGTAACATGTTTACATTTTTATATTATTTATTTGAACACATAAATACTGGTACAAGGGGGAACCAGATAGATATGCACCATACAAAACTTATTAGATTTGTGTAAGGGCTGTGATACTGTCTGGATGCCCAAACCGAAGCAGGTGGTTTTCTTGGGGGGCCACACCCGGAGCCTTCAACTTGAAGGTCTGATCCACAAGACAGTGGAGCATCGTAAGGAGATGCGGTCTCATGGTAGCCGGTGACCAACCATTTGTTCATACGCCATTTGTTACCTCAGGGTACTGGAGTCCATGTGCACCATTGGTTTGGAATCCGGTTAAAGCGCCGGACATTCTCTTTTCGTCCTCTCAATTTCGTAAACAACACCCCGGTGAGAGAAGGCAGTGAGTAGGACTTCCCTGGCAGAGGCTCTATACGCGTGGCCATGTGAGAGCATTTGAAGAGGGGGAATGGACTCTCCCCACTTTCGGCCGTACCAGGGCCTTTGGAGACACATTATTATTATCTAACAGTTATCCAACTACATAAGCTCAATATTTTTATATATTTTATATAACTGTTAGATAATAATAATTATTATTACAATATTAATAATAACAAGGATAAAACATTTTGTTAAGCAAGTAGAGTACTGCCGTTAGAACTTAATTTGAAGTTATTATGTAGCTAGACAAGAATTTGTGTATATAAATAATTTAAAAGTAGACAAGAAAGTATATATATTAATCATAATCAAAGGTATATCTAGTCTTAGATTGATATTATGAATGGTTCAATGTTAGATCAACATTCAAGATATCAATCTAAGCTCAGCAATCTCCACAATCCCTTGCTGATAATTAGTAGGTGCTCACTAGTGACTGGCTTCAACGTGGATTACTTGCAGTTCTAGTGAGAAGTCATTACCCGTGGAGTTCATTCATGTCTGTTGTGAGGCAGTTACTGGCTAAAGACAATAGAGGACGGTGGCGCAATATCGTGGATTAGTTGAAGTTGGAGATTAACACCGTTGGATGCCGGTCGGCTCAGTAGTCTAGAGGTTAGGCGTTCGCACATAAGACGGATTAGAATCCCGTTTACGGGATCATGGATGTGTACTAGTGGGGAGTCTCATACTAAGGCGAAACGACCGTCAAATAGTGCTTCCAGGTTTTTAATAGTGACTCAATATTGATTCATTCATGATATCATTCTAAGCTCAACAATCTCTACAAGCCCTTACTGATAAATATATCTTAACAAGGTGGTAAAATAAGGCACAGATAAAGAAAATAATTACTTCCACTGAACTTGACATGTCAGAAAGGTTTAACTTACCCACATAAAGTTCAATGGACAACTCAACAAAAAAAATAACGACTGAACAGTCATAATGTTATTTCAAAGATTATTTTAATTAAGGACCTCTATATTCGATTGGTTGATTGTCATCTGATTAGGCATTGCATAGCACTACGTGACTGTATCCTTCCTTAACATAAAAACTTTATCTTCATAAGGATTGTATTTTTTTTACCATGCAACAAAATCCGGAAGCAATCGATCGATTGAATAACACACCTTAAGTTATGCTGACCAATGCTTCTATGTGATGCGACGGCATCAAAAAGCAAAATGGCATTTTTAACTCATTGCGATTCATGTTCAACATTAGTTTCACTCTTCAATTCAATATGATCATCATTTGGTGTAAAATTTGCTTTATTTTCAGTGTGCTATTTTGTTCAGCATAATATTGATTTACTTCAGTGTGATGTAAGCATTCAAGATATGATAGTCCTGTATTAAATTAACATTAATTATATTCGGCATGAAATACAACATACGATTTTCCATGAATTCATATATGTGACTTTTTACTAATCAATAATCTAATAGGTGTAAAAATCAATATGTGTATGAGTGCATATTTGAATAGAGTGATCATCATGTTTTGGAGGTAAAATAACTCTTCACTTGTATCAGTCTTCCTTATACTTACTTTTGAGTCTTGGAAATTGTAACGATACCTCGTTTTCAAGTATAACTATTAACAGACGCATATATAACACTGTGGTAATACACTATTTCATAGATATGAACAAAATTTAAAGTGTACACCTATCTTTGCAAATAACAATCATGAATCTTGCTTTCATGATAATAGAATATTTCAACTGTAGTATGTTTTGTTAGTTGATGTTATGACATGAAACTATCTCATGATCAAAATCTATGATGATGTAAACAAAATTATTCTTCAGTGATAAAATGATTCTTTGATCTCGAAAATGTTATCAATAATTACAAACCTACCTAGTTGTTTATGACAAATACAAATCTTTAACAATTAAAACTACTATATCAAAATACTGTGTATAATGTAGTGATCAAACTGTAATACTACGTGATTTCAACAGTTTTAAATGGACTCTGATCTTGAATTATAATGCTCCACATGAAAACTTGAAAAATATTTCTCAAAACAATCAATTCAATTCGTAACACTTTAAGTTTTAAATGAAAACATGTATCGGTGAGACTATAATTTATGGATGACCTTTGAGAGACATCAAAGTGACCATGAGAGTGTCTACCTACTTACTAGGGCTAAATGAGGGTTTATAAAGTAGTTTGAAATATAAGGATTATGATTCACAGTTGATGGTTAAGGTTAAGAATTAGATTTGCGGTTTTTCATCACGAACTGACATCAGGTAAAATGGTAAAACTCATATTTAACCAAATGAATGCGTGAATTTCGCGCCTAAAATCGAAGACCTGTTATCCTAAATCTGAATTGTTCGTCCATAAATTGTAGTCTTACTTAAATATCTTCAGTTTTCTATGTCAGAAAAAAGACATGAATTTAGTACAAATCAGTACTGTAGTTTTATCATGTAAAGTTATATAATGCTAAAACGTAATGCATTTGAAAACTGACATTGACATGAATTTCTCAGAGTAACAGTGAAGTGAACAAGAACACCAGTGGGAACAATAGAATATAGTTAACACAAAATTACAGGACTTGTTAGTAAAATCTAACAATCAAATAGTATATACGTAATTTGCAAAATGTCCATCAACTGTCTCATAATGACTCCGACTTCATTGTTCTTGCATTTTCATACAAATTGCATTCTATTTCCATTCTTTACTGTTCCATCCTCTCGTCTCTCTGCTTCCAGACCTTCTGTTCACGACTAACATCATATACTACCTATGTCAATATAAGTAGCACACACCACAACAGTAGGAAAACTAGGATTCATGAAATTAACTAAGTAATTAGTGAAATAGTTATTCATCAATGATGATGAACATTGATGACATTCTTCCGTGAATAGTTATATACATGTATTAATGAACAATTTCAAACATATTAAAAAACCTAAATTTCTGAATTTTGAGTATTACAATCAAGTTAGTCATTGGTAAACTTATTCTCATTCTAGCTTCTCTTTACTAAATTAACTCAACAAACTATTAAACAAGATTTTTTCTGAATGGCATATTTAACTGATAAGGCGAGATATATACACACATAAATTATTAATAAAGGTTATGGGTTCGACCACGGATGTTGTATATATATTAACAATGTTGGGAAGTTCTAAATTAGAATGAAACATTTACCTTTTGTTTCTCAGTTCTCAATGGTTTCCTATCTAATATTAATCCATAGTGTGAAATATAGTGTTATTAGTTACTTTAATTATTGATTTTGTAACTTACTAAAATTAACAGTTGACGTTGTTTTGTTTTGTTTTTAATTTTTTTTAAAGGTACACAAAGTAACGTAATGACAGATAGAACAACTTATTACTCAAATATGAATGAATAAAATTGATAAAGAATAGGCAATAATCATTAACAATTTCACATAATTTTTGTTTTATTTGACATCATCTATGCATAATGAATAAATAACTACGTAAATATGAATTTCTGAGTTTGTTCTTTTTCTTTTTAATTATGTAAATGTTGACATAGCAACAAGTTTGTCAATATATGTACTGGTTAATTATGAAAAATGTCATTGATTCATGAGCTGAAGATAATATATTCTCTGAGTAATTACTTAATCATCATTGTTGTCAAATACATCATATCATCTAACTAATTATATACAATTTTGATTGTAAACAAGTCAATGAGAAAAGACCGTTTATGTTAGATGACTGAATATGGCCAGCAAGAAGCTTCTTATATCCAATAATCCATGATTTAGACATAAAGGGATATGATATCAAGTTATTCACACGAGTGGTTTATTGCAACTGAATCGATAAAATTTGATTAGTACTAAAGTATTAGACAAATATGACAGTACTGACCATTAAGTTATCAATCAATTTTAGATTCTGTATTGTTGTTAAATGTGTGTAATAAACTTCTATTTTCCAGTTAATTTTTGAGTATTTTAAGTGCTAAATAACGAGAAAATTCATAATATAATCAAGTAATAAGTAAATGTTTTACATTCACCTTTTAAAAGCCAAGCCCGATAGTGTTCTGAGATGCATTTGGAAAATGATCGGTTTTTGCGGCCTACCATTCTTCGATGTGTTAAGGATAAGCTTCTGCTTTGGGCCACATCAATGTGTATCTATAAATTTACTTGCTCATGTGGGGGACGGTACATAGGTCGCAAAAAGTGATCACTTTCCAAACGCATCTCAGAACACTATCCACTTGACTCTTAAAAAAGGTGAATGTAAAACAATTACTAGTTCTATACAGGAGCACTTAATAAACTGTGGACACATCGCTCCAAAGGATTCCTCTTTCAAGTAATAAGTTTTCACAGATTGAAATCATGAGTCAGTTGAAGCTAGACCACCATTGAAAACCCGGAGGCACTGGACGGCCGTTTCGTCCTAGTATGGGACTCCTCAGCAGTGCGCATCCACGATCCCGCACCACACGGGGCTCGAACCCAGGACCTACTGGCTTCGCGCGCGAGCACTTAACCATCAGACCACTGAGTCGGCACCCAACGGTGTTAATGTTTAACTTCAACCAATCCACGAAGTTGCGCCACCATATACCATTGTCTTCAGTGAGCTGATATCTCACAACAGACCTGGTTGTACTCCACTGGTAACGGCTTCCCACTAGAACTCCAGGAGTATCTCTTGAAATCAGTCACTAGTGAGCAGATGATTATTATCAGGAGGGGTTTGTGGAGATTTTTAGAAATTTTCACAGATTGAAATCATGAGTTTTCAACAATAAACAATCTTCTAATTATGTAATCTCGTTCGTAGATTATGTATAGAATTTAATATGAAAACTTATAATAGGCTGAATTAATATTTATGTAACACCAAAGTAAATAAACACTGAAATACAATGATCATTAGATTTTTCATTTAAATACTTTTGCATTGAGTAATCAAGATTTACTTTTCATTATGCCTTTTAACAGAAGTTTAGTGACTGAATCATTAAGAACTGAAAACTATCAGTATTTTGAAAATAATTACATTGTACAAATTATGTAACAGTTGGATATGATCAAGAAAGGCAATCATGATCTAAGATATTGTTGATAAATTTGTCATAATGAACAACGTTTACCTATAGGAAAATATAGTTCGGTAAAATAAATGTAAAAAAGATAATTAACTGATATTTTTGTATTATTGTTTGGTTGGAGTAGGTGACATGAACGTAGCACCTATGTTTCGGGCTATTTTGTGTTTATAAAAATAGGTTACTTAAAGTCCTAAAGCAAATGAACCCGGATCACTCAGCTTCACAATTTCAGACATTCTTACTGAGCTACTTGGAGCTCAAAGGACCTCTTGTGGGATTAAGATGCTTACAAATGATTGATCACTGGGTAGTAACTATTGTTATGTTTGTCTAATCATTTCAGTCCTGATTAACTACCTACAACCGATGGAAAATTCAACACGATGTCTAGTCATTTATACTAGTGATCGAATTTCATTCTCATTGATGGAATACGTCCGGAACTTAAAGGACTGGATGAATAATTAATAGGTTATCACTTAACGGTTTGTCATTTGTATGATATGGTTTCTATGTAACTTTCATTACAAATAAACTTTATCTAGAAAGCTATTGGAAGATAAATTTTTGTGTACAGCCATTTTACGCTAGTTTGAAATTCTCCGACATTGAACATATAAGGTAGAAATCCAAGACGATGTGGATAGAATATTTATTTGAAATGAAAACTCAGTTTATTGAAATTAGATTTTCAAACGTTTATCAAATATATAACTGTATTTATCAACGTTACTTAAAATAATTTTCTATTTTGACTTATTCGGTTACTGTATTTATTCTTAGACACGTTGACTTCCAAGTCTTCACATTACTAATTTAAGCAAACATGACAGATATGACATGATATATATATATATATATATATATATATATATATATATATATATATATATATATATATCAAAACTTGCAGTGCGTGCCAGATACCCATCATAAATAATAGATGACTGATCAATATGATGATGATGATGATGATGATGATGATGATGATGATGATGATGATGATGATGATGATGATGATGATGATGATGATGATGATGATGATGATGATGATGATGATGATGATGATGATGATGATGATGATGATGATGATGATGATGATGATGATGATGATGATGATGATGATGATGATGATGATGATGATGATGATGATGATGATGATGATGATGATGATGATGATGATGATGATGATGATGATGATGATGATGATGATGATGATGATGATGATGATGATGATGATGATGATGATGATGATGATGATGATGATGATGATGATGATGATGATGATGATGATGATGATGATGATGATGATGATGATGATGATGATGATGATGATGATGATGATGATGATGATGATGATGATGATGATGATGATGATGATGATGATGATGATGATGATGATGATGATGATGATGATGATGATGATGATGATGATGATGATGATGATGATGATGATGATGATGATGATGATGATGATGATGATGATGATGATGATGATGATGATGATGATGATGATGATGATGATGATGATGATGATGATGATGATGATGATGATGATGATGATGATGATGATGATGATGATGATGATGATGATGATGATGATGATGATGATGATGATGATGATGATGATGATGATGATGATGATGATGATGATGATGATGATGATGATGATGATGATGATGATGATGATGATGATGATGATGATGATGATGATGATGATGATGATGATGATGATGATGATGATGATGATGATGATGATGATGATGATGATGATGATGATGATGATGATGATGATGATGATGATGATGATGATGATGATGATGATGATGATGATGATGATGATGATGATGATGATGATGATGATGATGATGATGATGATGATGATGATGATGATGATGATGATGATGATGATGATGATGATGATGATGATGATGATGATGATGATGATGATGATGATGATGATGATGATGATGATGATGATGATGATGATGATGATGATGATGATGATGATGATGATGATGATGATGATGATGATGATGATGATGATGATGATGATGATGATGATGATGATGATGATGATGATGATGATGATGATGATGATGATGATGATGATGATGATGATGATGATGATGATGATGATGATGATGATGATGATGATGATGATGATGATGATGATGATGATGATGATGATGATGATGATGATGATGATGATGATGATGATGATGATGATGATGATGATGATGATGATGATGATGATGATGATGATGATGATGATGATGATGATGATGATGATGATGATGATGATGATGATGATGATGATGATGATGATGATGATGATGATGATGATGATGATGATGATGATGATGATGATGATGATGATGATGATGATGATGATGATGATGATGATGATGATGATGATGATGATGATGATGATGATGATGATGATGATGATGATGATGATGATGATGATGATGATGATGATGATGATGATGATGATGATGATGATGATGATGATGATGATGATGATGATGATGATGATGATGATGATGATGATGATGATGATGATGATGATGATGATGATGATGATGATGATGATGATGATGATGATGATGATGATGATGATGATGATGATGATGATGATGATGATGATGATGATGATGATGATGATGATGATGATGATGATGATGATGATGATGATGATGATGATGATGATGATGATGATGATGATGATGATGATGATGATGATGATGATGATGATGATGATGATGATGATGATGATGATGATGATGATGATGATGATGATGATGATGATGATGATGATGATGATGATGATGATGATGATGATGATGATGATGATGATGATGATGATGATGATGATGATGATGATGATGATGATGATGATGATGATGATGATGATGATGATGATGATGATGATGATGATGATGATGATGATGATGATGATGATGATGATGATGATGATGATGATGATGATGATGATGATGATGATGATGATGATGATGATGATGATGATGATGATGATGATGATGATGATGATGATGATGATGATGATGATGATGATGATGATGATGATGATGATGATGATGATGATGATGATGATGATGATGATGATGATGATGATGATGATGATGATGATGATGATGATGATGATGATGATGATGATGATGATGATGATGATGATGATGATGATGATGATGATGATGATGATGATGATGATGATGATGATGATGATGATGATGATGATGATGATGATGATGATGATGATGATGATGATGATGATGATGATGATGATGATGATGATGATGATGATGATGATGATGATGATGATGATGATGATGATGATGATGATGATGATGATGATGATGATGATGATGATGATGATGATGATGATGATGATGATGATGATGATGATGATGATGATGATGATGATGATGATGATGATGATGATGATGATGATGATGATGATGATGATGATGATGATGATGATGATGATGATGATGATGATGATGATGATGATGATGATGATGATGATGATGATGATGATGATGATGATGATGATGATGATGATGATGATGATGATGATGATGATGATGATGATGATGATGATGATGATGATGATGATGATGATGATGATGATGATGATGATGATGATGATGATGATGATGATGATGATGATGATGATGATGATGATGATGATGATGATGATGATGATGATGATGATGATGATGATGATGATGATGATGATATGATGATGATGATGATGATGATGATGATGATGATGATGATGATGATGATGATGATGATGATGATGATGATGATGATGATGATGATGATGATGATGATGATGATGATGATGATGATGATGATGATGATGATGATGATGATGATGATGATGATGATGATGATGATGATGATGATGATGATGATGATGATGATGATGATGATGATGATGATGATGATGATGATGATGATGATGATGATGATGATGATGATGATGATGATGATGATGATGATGATGATGATGATGAGCTCAAGAAATTTTCTGATCTGTAATAAAAGCACTAAGCTTTCTATCCTACATATACATTTTACATTTACAATAATTGTTTGCTTTTAATTATTTATGATCGACAGCTGAACTTATAAAAAAATACTCATTTTCAAGTACCACTTTTATTCAAGCAATTTATAAGTATACATTATTATTCTTTAATAAATCGAAAACAAATAATGATTTGATAGGCTGAAGAATGAAATAAAATCTTTCGTAAATTAGATAAATCTCCTTTGGGGAACATTTCAATCGTTGAATGTTTTCTAGCTGTAAAGCATTTTGTTGTTCAAACATTTCGAACTTGAAATTCAAATATTTCATACGAACTAATTTATTGTAAAATATAATCAGATTTGGTATTTGTGGAGACTGTAGTGATTTTAACAGTCGAATTCATGAATCGGTTAAAGTTAGACATTAACACCGCTGGATGTTGGATCAGTGGTTTACAGGTTAGGCGTCCCGGGTCCAAGCCCCACGTGCGGAGTCATGAATGAGCACTGATAAAGAGTTCTATACTAGGATGAAACCACCATCCAGTGTCTCCAGGTTTTCACTAATGATCTATCACTAGTCGGTTCATGATTTCAATGTAATCCAACAACATCCGGAACATTTTGTAATCACTGATAGTCCATTTTCGCACTCGATCAACGCGGAATGTTAATGTAAATATTGAATAAATTAACAATTTGAAATTAAAATACGTGATTTCGAAATAAAAATATGAGCAGGATATGTAGAGTTTGAGATGTTTGCGAAATACTTATAAACACTTCATCCTAATGTAGTGTTTCTTAATCTTAGATTCATTTCAACTACAGAACTCAGGGCTGACAAAATATCGTTATGTACAGTTAAGAATTGAAATCTACATTCCAGCAGTTATATATATATTTTTAAAGTAACTGGTTCGAATCAATCTTAAGAAATAATATAACATGCAGCTATTGAATAGAGTGTCTATACTTTACTCAGACATGAATGGTTAGTCAAAGATTCATATCTTCTTGGAATCAATACTAACTAACATCAGAAAGAGACGAAATGACATGGACTAAGCAATCTTCTCTCTTTCTCAATGTATTCTTGATATCAAACAATTCCCCTATGTCAACAAAGTTGTAACGATACTTTAAACTTCTAAACTTCTAAATGAACGATTACCAACAGTTTCAGAACAAAAATATTGATTTAATATTTACCTTTAAAAATAAGCACTTAATATAATAAATCTATTCGTGGATTAACCTGTTACTACGTATCACCATTACAATCAACAACAAAAATAATTCAAGTTTAATTTCATTTATTATTTTGATTAAAGGTAACACATTGAAAGAAAATAGTAAATTTTTACTCATAACTACAACTAAACTTTGTTTAGATCGATAAGTTACCACAATTTATCAAATCAACAAATCATGAAATAATCAGTTTATTTCTATGTGATTGTTGTTTAATTTCATCGTTACATTTTTATTTTTTTTGGGCGGTGGGGGGGGTAAGAGATTCTACAGTCATTGGTCAATAGAAGATTTCTCAATTAGCTTTTGATTCATTCCTGAATGCTTAAATAAATTTTGTTATGACTGCATCTATTACATTATGATGTTTGGTTAGTAACTGTTTAAAATGTGATTAGTCCATTCATAAAAACAAATTTATGCACATATATTGTATACAATCAGATTGTAATTTAAGTTGAATTATGTAACTTTAAGTAAATGATTAATTTTTTCTACTAGATATAGAAATTACATTAAATGATGAATAAATACATAATTTTATAGTTGAATTCATGAGTCGATTGAAGCTAGATCACCATGGAAAACCTGGAAGCACTAGATGACCGTCTCGTCCTAGTGTGGAACTCATCAGAAGTTCGCGTCCACAATCACGCCTAGCGAGATTCCAACCCAGGACCTTTCAGTCTTGCGCGCGAGGGCTCAAAAACTAGACCACTGAGCCAACCGGCATCCAACGATGTTAATGTCTGACTGCAACTAATCCACGAAATTGAGCGACACATCCACCATTGTCTTTAGTGAGTTACTATCTCACAACAGACCCATTTGAACTCCTGTGGTCACTGCTTCTCACTAGAACTTCAGGAAATACCCCTTGAAGCCAGTCACTAGTGAGCATATGATTATTGTAATCAGAGAGGGGTTTTGTGGAGATTTTAGTAACTTAATAGTTGAATTCATGAGTCAGTTGAAGCTAGACCACCATGGAAAACCTGGAGGCACTGGAAGGCCATTTCGTCCTATTGTGGGGATCCGTAACAGTGCTCATCCACGATCCCACTTCATGGGATTTAAACCCAGGACCTATCGGTTACGCACATGAACGCTTAACCTCTAGAAATAATTATCAAATTATTACATTTAACATTAATCAAACAAGCAATGAATCATTTGTAGTTATTTATTGGCGAAATATACAGATAATTTAATGAAAATAATGAAATATATTCGTAGAATATGATGCATTCCTATGATTCATTTCAAATAACAATCTCATTACGAAATGTACTTATCAAAGTATTTTAAATAAAAGTTGAAGTGTGACCATTTTCATGATTTAAATAGAAATGTTTCCAGTCACAATACTACTTGGTTTTTATATGTGGATTTGTGTTTTAAACTAATTTTTGGATTGAGATCATGAACCGATTGATGTTAGACCACCGTTAGAAACCTTAAAGCACTGGACGGCCGTTTCACTCTATTGTGGGACTCCTCAGCAGTGCGCATCCACGATCCTGCCCGCGGGATTCGAATCCAGAGCGTCCAGTCTCGCGTGCGAACGCTTAACCTACTGGACCACTGAGCCGGCATCCAATGGTGTTAGTGTCTAACATCAACCATCTTTCATTGTACTGAGGTAGATACTTGTCTCTACCCGACACCAATTGCAAGGAAACTTATTTTGAAGTGACCAGAACTGAGTTAATACTTATTCATATTTTTTACTTAGTTTTCTAGACTATGAAGATTGATTACGTTTAAAATTCCTTGACTTCATAGTTTAGCTGAAGTTATTGAATACGGTGTTTTTAGTTTCATTTAGTTTCGAGGATTAATTGTTGTGTCGATTATTGTATTTGTTAGGTCAGGTGCTTAACATTATAATTACAAGTGAGAAAAAAAACATTATTCAAATGAAGTATTTGATCTATATAGCTCATATCATAAGTTATAAGATGAATGTATCATCATCATGCACTTTCAATGTTATTTTGGAAAGAAAATTGAATGACGCGAACAGTTTTTTAGATTTAGTAAATATCTTGTTTTTTCAATAGTTTGTGTGCTTTAAAAACTGATAGCAATTAGTACACTCTTCAACTCTTGCGTAGAAAATTTATCTATTTGTAGGTGTATAAAGAAACCAATATATTCTAAATGAAGGCTTCAAATAATATCACATTTGGTTAGCTTTCAAGAATACTGTATTTTGTGATCTGTAGACTTACACAAACGAACTGGCTCGTTTCCTTGTTCATTATTTGAGTAAGAGTTCATTTCTTATAAGTCTTGATAGGAAAAAACTAACTGGAAATCAATATCACAAACCGAACTATAGGGTGAATATTTTATGATGTACATATGAACCAGTTAACGTTGTTAAATGTTTAGCAGTGGTGTTCATAGTTCACTCTTTAGCCAACTTAATTCATGTAAGGCTTTAGTCATAGTTTTATTACCCAGATTAGAAGAGTTATCGAAACCAAGTTAAGTGATAAAAATCATATCCTGTATATTTTGATGTTGTTCTGATTAAGCTAACTGGTCCCAGAGGAAGCCTGAAGATGGACAATTTCTTAGGCAGTTGTTTTCATACCATTTTTACTAGACAGTCGTGATCAGTAGGGCCTGCCACTTGGTTACCTGTCAGCTCCGCTGATCCCCATATTAAACAGTATCTAGGGCAATAAGAGAATTTAATAGGTAGAGGTCCTTCTTACTTTCAGAATGTTGCTATAGGAATTCTGACGGGATGTAATGCTTTTAAAACATAATTGGTTCCAGAACATTTAAGAAACAGGACACACCAATTTGGTTTGTTTAAACGCTTGTGGTGGATGCTATTGGGTCCCGGGCTCTAAACGGGATCATTTCATAGGACCAGTGATGTGGATGTTCTATTATTCATGACGTTTTAACTGACTTAAAAATGTTGTATGACAGTAAGTATAATGACTTGGTAATGTCCGTAGACAGGATTCCATGGAACAAAAAACTGAAAATCCCAGACCATCTTCCGGATGAAAATTTCAAGGCCGGCTTGCCCTGAAAACTTGGCTGATTCAGTCTAGTGATTACTTTGGAGACGACTATTGACATGTTAGAGTTTTTCAAAGGTTACGTTATAAAGGTAGTGATTCTTTAGAAAAATTACAAGGATATGACGAATAGACGATTCTACAAGGGCTACATCGCTGAGAAGAGCAAATTAGTCAAAAGTATAATATACTGATGACCTTGAACAAACCAATTAAAATTAAGACAGCGCCTCAGGTATTTTCCGAGAATTTAAAGTTCATTAATAGATAACGTGTATTTTATTATTAATCAAGTTAAAATTGGTAATACTTGATTCTGACAACGTTTGAAATTAACGAAAATATCTATTATACAACTGAAAACATAATTTTAGATTATGTTCAAGCTAAACGATATAGCAAACCTGCTCCTAAATCAGAAATGCGTCTCAAGATTTTGTCGTCCATTACATAAACTTTAGTGAAGCTAGATAGTATTATCCCTTTCTTACTCTAAGTTTAAGTTACAACTTTGAGTTACTCATGTTTTTAAACAGGAAGATATGTGGGGTTTTTATAAACTAATGATTCCTTTGTACTTGATGACTATCTGATTTCGAATTCCAAATACAGTACGTTTATTTGTGCTCACCTAGTTCTTCTTGGTCTGAAATTAGTTATTTCTTGGATTCGTAATTCGTACAATAATTCAAAGACTTCTAATTATCGCATTGGCGTTGCGATGGAGCCTATGATGGAACAGTTGGACATACATTTAGATTTCGATGCTTTTGAGGATTATATGAAAAAGTTTGAAATCTAGACTATGACCAAGGAGTATATTGAGAATGTAAATATTGTGGCTCATTCAGTTACATTCATCAGAAAAGTAGCTTACAGCTTATTAAAAACTTTGGCATTTCCAGAAAACCCTATTTCAGTTCTTTATGCAACTCCCAAGGAACTACTAATAGACCATGTAAAGTGTACAAATTTCGAATGCTGTAAAAGAGGAGATTTTCATAAATTGATTCGTCAAGACATCAAGAATTCAACTACATCACTACGTTATCCCCATCGAATGCGTACTCAAGGTTATGCAGATAATTCATTGAAGAGTTGAGATGCATGTTACGAGGATGAGCACAAGTTTGGTAAATCCTTGTTCTGTAGCAAATTTCACCCATGTATTTCATGTGTATTTCGTAGTGCTAAATGCTTTAAGTGAGGTAAAATTGGACACATTCAGTAAGTTTGTAATACTACTGTTAATTTCTCTGCAACTAATGTTAAACTTTGTAATTCTGATCCTATCATGTTAAATGTATCATTACCAAGGTTTGACTTGATAATTTCAAATAAATTAAGCATTGGATAGATTGTTATAAATAAAAATAATGTATTTGTAATATCACAATGAGTAGAAACATTAGATTTTCTGAAGTTTCGTGACTCAGTGTAAACCACAATTATTTATTCTCTGAATAAGTGGCTTACACTGAGTCACGAAACTTCAGAAAATCTAATGTTTCTCCACTTTGGGATATTACAAATATACTGTTTTTATTTATATTAAGTTGAGTGCTTCAAATGAATCATACTGTGATCAGATTCATGAAATTATTTTACCAAATATGCGTTGTTCTCATGATCTATGTATTTCCAATGAAATTATCTACACATATGTGAAAGATATACAGTGTGCACCAAATCCTGATCAGAACTCGGATGTTATTGTAGCACATATGGTTTATCCTAATGATTCACATATTTTTTGTGAGATTTCTTACAAATCTAAAGAAAATATGTTGAATAAATCAAATCATGACCAAAGATCTGATGCAGTTTTGACAGATGTTGATTTTTCTAATGATCCATTATTCTTCAATGATATTCATAATAAATTTGAGGAAAATACTTCAAAATAAAATCATATTCTGATGCCATATAAAATGTTACTTTTCCTCATAATGTATTTGTTTTTCGTGTGAGACTTGTTCAATACGAAGTACGAGTCCTAAACGAGCTCGATTCTGATTACAATTTGGATGATTTCATAACAACTGTTGTTGAAGTCACTTCTAATGAATGCGCTAGTCAATGTGAGAAATATTTTTTAAATAAAGCAACATCATTTATAACTTGAGGATATGAAGATCCAACATTATTTTGTGGGGGAGGATAATGTTGGAAAGTCTGTGGTTCATATTCTATATATCAGTGATTTTAGTACACAAACAACATGTTTATATACAATTCCGGGACACAGGTGAGTCCATTTCGATTCCCTTTTTTGTTAATTCTAATTTTAATGAGTACATTCCAGATCGTACAGAGTCTATATCCAATACACGGTCGGACAGACACATGATGAACCTAAAGAGAAGACGTACAATCGATCACAGAAATTTGAACTCCAATTTGAGCTATGATGGATGTAGTGTTTGTATGAAAAAAATGATTCATTTATACTTGATTACTGCCTGATTTCGAATTCCAAATACAGTAGGTTTATTTATGCTCACTAGTTCTGCTATTTATGTTGTGCTATTTCTGGGACTACTGTAGTAGAGAGACTAGTGGATACATGTATCCTAAAAGGAATATGAGCCGGACTATCCATACACGAATGTGAATTCCATAGGGAACAAGGATAAGAAATCTGTAGTTCCGAATGGTCTTCAGCTGTCCCCATTTTCCCCTGAACCATGTGTATCAGCCAGGTTCATTGGATACCATAAAGGTGGATGACACCGAATTCGACCACGTAGTCTGATTTGGCTTTGATTATTTTAAGTCTACGCAAAAATAATCTCATAGGTTAAATAAGGACAGAAATACCTTTACTTGTTGGGTGCCTTTCGTCTACATTTGTGTGGCTGGGGATTAGCTGTGATTATCAACAAAATTATCTCGGTGTATCGTGAAAAATTAAAACTAATTGTTATATCCAAGCGAAGATCAAATCACGAGTAACTTCGGAGACATGTTAATTAACTAATATTGTCTATACATTCTTATGGTATAACTAGCCAATAATTAGATTATGTATATTTATATTCCTCTTATTATAATCTTGATTTTGACTTATAATTTATTATTGTACGATTTACTGTTCTTAAGCTATGTTCAGTTTATTGACTACTGCCTCTCACGTTCACAGTCACTTTCTGGCTTTGTTGCGTACACATGTTATTTCCTATTTTATGGTGCGTTGCGGTCTGTTTGGTTGGCATATAAACCCAGTACGTCTGAAATAAATGATTCGATTCGTATTGCATAGTGGGAGCTGGTATTGGTGTTCTGGACTCAAGTTGACAGGCTAGGCGGACCAATAAGGACGCTAGGCTGCTCGTGCCGGTCGAACCCATTGGTTTTGGCACAGTGCTAAGATTGTATAAGTCGTATTTTGATTGGTGGATAAATCACGTAATAACTAGCCGGACATAAAGTCATAAAACTAATGTCAAAAGTGTTTATGCCATATTTAGTAGGAATTTTCGGCTCTTCTGACCATAGCGCAGCTTCATGACATTTTAAAAGTCAATCGGTGTTTTTTAGACGACAAGTAGAAATCTATGCCTTATGCAGCATTCGATCACAGTAACTCTATCTTCAAACCTGCTACTATGATTATAAAGATAATTTATCACTTTAACTTCGTATCAAGAGTTATGACATTTTGCCTTTAAAAAATTATGTTTGTTTGTCTGACAGCCTCAACCTAAACCGAAAAGTTTGTCGCTTTGTATCAGCATTCTTTTAGAAATTGATAGTGAGTTCTGTACCTGCAGTCACTTTGTTTGACTCAGACTGCTATTGATTGATGATGATGCAAACATTCGGTAATATTAAGACCCCTTCTATGTTTGATACTTCTTAAGCTCATGTTTTGGATCTTATGTTGGCTTAGCTATTTTGCCAAGTCCACCTACCAAATGTAAATCCAGGCGTTTAGGTGAAGAACAAAGAGTCACCATTCCATAACAAGAACAAAAAACGGTAATTATCAAAAAAGCTATGATAATAAATTAATTTGACCACCTAAACACGTTACGCTGTTACTACATTATTTGTCCCACTTTATACTTAACCCTTTCTGCCATCATTTTATACCTGCTTGCTGTAACAATTCACTATATAATTCCTGTGATTGGTCTCTAGTTTCTTTAACGACAGTTTCATCCTAGAGGCAGTAATTAGTTTGAGTTATACCTACTAATTAAATACACTTCAACTTGTTCCAATGCAATCAACTCGTTATTGTCAGTCCTACTGGTCACTTTTCTCCTCTACTTTTTTCAGTATCACGATTGTTACACACAACTACGAAGCTTCTACCTAAGTACGTATCATATATGCGTGTTGCAACTCGTATCTAGCTAGAAGGCACTTCGTGTACTAACTGAAGTTTATATGAAAACGATGTTGACAACACAAAACATAAATTTCCTTCTTTCTGTGATTTAATTTTATGACTATCAAAAGAGTTCCGTCGGAACAAACGAGAACGTAAGGTCACTTTCAGTGAGTTTTGGACGTTTGGGCTTCATAGTCACAATTGTGTTTACTTCCAAGGTGAGAATGGTCTCTTGTTTCTTGACTGTTTTCAGTTTCGTCTCAAATTGCACGAAATGCAATACCCTAGACTTCGTTCATTAGTAAACACAGAAAAATAAGAAATATAGCACTTACGCAGGACATACTACTACCATAAAAATGGTTTCGTACTCACTTTGATCTCTTATGTGATTCCACTAAATAACCGGTAACACGATAATTCGCAAACGGTATGTGACATACAGAAATCGAAACGGCGTATGTTGGGAGAAAGTGGTTTCAACGTTGTTTTAAAATGATACGACAATCATACACAAGAGCTATTAGACGGGAGAATATCGTTTACCAAGCAGATTTGTACACAGACTTCAATCAGTTACCAAACATTTAAGCAAGTAGTGTCCTGCAGGATCAGAAGAAACTACGCAGACTGACACATGACCATAAACAGTCGATTACACAAATATTAATACGTACTGATGTATAGGCGAGTCATTAAGAACTAAAATAATGCTGTCTGTTTATGATTTGCTTACTTTCCTTATTAGTGATTATAACAAGGTTGTTTTCTACGGGATGTGGTTGCTGACCCCATGCCCAACCCTCCTCCTTTACCCGAGCTTGCGACCAACACTGTATGTGCCAGTCTATGACGTGCAACTAACTGATGCGTGCTGGCTGTCCTTGACCTTGACGGGGATCGATGAACTGTCCGACACTCAGTGACCCAACCCATTCAGTGACCGGATGATGTAGCTAGGACTCAGTGACAAGTCACTGACTTTATAAGTTATTCGTGGTGTTGTAGAGGCATTGGACCATAACCACACAATCCTCAAAGCTGAACACGAGACTACTCGGAAAATAGACGTTCAACATATAACACGAAGAGAAACCCAACGATGAAGAGGACGGGAAGGATGAATTGAATTTATTGGAGTTGATCGAATGGCATGGCCCGGCGATGCAGGCGTGGTCTTTGCTGAATGTTACCTTATATCTTTTATTCATATAAAATATATTGTTCTATCTCTAGCCTATGTTTGTTCTCTATCATGTATTGGTAATTGTCACGATGCAATGATTTGGTGTAGACGATGATGTAACTTCCACGTAAGATCTTATAGATTAGGCCGTTATATCATGACAACTCTGCAATTAAATGATAAGGTCTATTATTAGAGCAGTACTAATATCATGATAGACTATAATTCTACAGTGTTATTGAGATATGACTGTTAAGGAGACTTCCCCTTGTCGTTCTGTCCCGAAATAATGAGTGGTGAGCTTTTTATCAGGACAAAAAACATCTACATTGCTTAAGTCTCAAGGAGTCTGCAGCAACCTTCTTCTCATGCAGCTCGGTGTTTCCCCGGAGAGCGAAGCATCTAGCAAAAGAAATAAAAGGTGAACTTCACGAACGTGTCATCAGTCCTCGAAGTCATTAACTTCTAGTCTTAGTCATGTTGGGAGACGCAAACTACTTGGTTGCAGTCCGCACGACTATCGTAACCAATGGTTGAAGACTCTTGATGACATGGTTCAGAATCGATCACAATGGCTTGGGTGTATACACTCTCTATCTTCCCTTAAACTAAGAGATTAAAATCGCTTTATATCTTTCTACGAACTAATTCTTTCTTCCTGTACTATATCCTTATATCCAATCTTTCTTTTGTATATTACCACCTCTGAATTAACTAATTTCATGAATCCGGTGTTCATCTTGTTGTATTATTGAGGTATGGCAAGTTGGACCGATGCATATATGTGGCCGGTCCTACGTTTTAGCTGACTGACTGACTCACCCTCTCACTCACTCCCTCCCTTATCAGTATGCTTGCCTTTTGCGTGCTTGAAGATCTCAATAATTATTAACGATACGCTATCCCAACAACTGGTGTTCTGGCTTTTGAATATTCTCGAGTACGTTTGTAGTACTACTGGAAGAATCGGCAAGCTGAAATACTCAGTTGATAGGACCCTACAGGCCTACTCGAGTTGGACAAGAATGGCTTGACCTCCAAGTTTACATCGAAGCCACATCTTGCTTCGAATACCTAACGTGGATTACCCTTTTGTCATTGTCCAGGTGCTATGGCTACCCTTATGACTTTACGAACAAAAAACGTCATTACAAAAATGTTACATGCTCTTCGAGTTATCATCTGGACAGTTGTCAGATAATCCAAAATGTAGGTCCTTTTCAACATGGCTTACACGGAAATAGCGAGTATGATAGCAAAAACTGTCATCAGAAGTTATCTCATCAATAAATATATCAATTCTTTATTTTTGCTAAATGCACTGATTATTTAGTTGCTTTAGTCGTAATTTTGATTTCAACGTATATCAGAGACATTCAACAGTTCACCGGCATTTCACAGAGTGCTTCAATTCATATACTGACCAATAGTTTTGTTCTTTATTCTATCAGTAACAAGTACGCTTGGTGAGACTAATTTATGGACGAGCCAATCAGAGGCGTTTTGGAGATTTCAAGGTTACGGCGCCAACTTCAATGCTTAATGCTAACGTACGACCGGTTCACAGGGAATTTGGTACAAAACGTGATAATTGAGCGGCTATAACCAAAAAAATGGCGGGACTGGAATCAATCAGGTATAAGATAATAGATCTCGGATTTTAACGCGAAAGCCTTTCATACATTTGGCTAAATAAATTTCTGGCATTATAGCTGATGTCAGTTCATGATAAAAACCCCACATATAATTTCTAACAAAGGCAAATTACGACAATTATTGCGAACTGGATAATAAAAGCACCAGTAACACTGGCTGCATCCGGGTACTACAATATATACGAATGTTTGGAGAGCGTACAGACTCCTTGGTTTTGTATCATGTATTTTTCTTTTATGCTGACTGTTTGCTGATTGGCTAATATTTCTCAAGGTTGCTTAAGATTCGTTCAAAGGTCGAACATAAATTAGCGTCTCGGGCTAATAGTCGGCCTCTGGAGTCATCATACGAAATTCCCTGTGAACCGGCCGTACGGTAGCATTAAGCACTGAAGTTGGCGCCGTAACCTTTAAATCTCCAAAACGCCTCTGATTGACTATTCCATAAATTAGAGTCTCGCCGTACGCTTCTACATTACCAAGTAGAGGAAGATGTGATTTAGACTGTATTGCAAGTGAGGCGAGAATACTCCTAATATATGACCATGTAGTGGCACTGTATCCTAACAATACGACTTTTGAAGCCGATCATATAATTACTGAAAAAACCTTCAACAATTGACACGAAGAAAAGGTTGACTATGGAGAACGCGTGATAGGTAATTCTATTCATCGGATGGCATGACTCAACCATGCAGGCGTGATCATTCTTGTGTAACACTAAAATCTTTTATTCATATTAAATATATTGTTCTACCTCTAGCCTAAATATTTTCCCCATCATATATTGGCGATGTTACGATGGGACGAGCCAGTGAAAACAATCATATGACTTTCACGTAAGACCTCATAGATTAGGTAGTCACATCATGACAAATATGCAATTTTAAGATAAGGTCTATCATTAGAGCAATACTAGTAACGAGGTAGACCATAATTTCACATACGAACACCTAGATGAGAAAGCTTGTGCAACGTATTAGAGACACTGTGTCGATAACGTTCCGGCACGATCGGATGATCCTTACCTGTAGATGTGTCTCATAGTAAGGTTTTCTTACCAGTTTCCATCTGTTTAAGACGCAGATTTAGAGTTGTAGAAGATAACTCGTGCTGAAGATTAGTATCTTCTTTTTGAAGCTGGGAGAGTTTGAGAAAGTCGATTTTTCGGAAACTGCTTAGGAACGTTATACGAGACAACTATATTGTTTGCTCCAAAAATGTGTTTTTTGTCTGAAATAAACTGCAAAGTATAGTCCAGTTCTCGCGACTCTCAAGTTGAGTAGGTGCTTGAAGATGAGCTTAAGAAAAGGTAGGAGGTTTGTGGTCGGTGAACAGAGTGAATTTTCGACCCTCCACGGGGTGTTGAAAGCGCCGTACAGTATATCTCATATTTAGAAGTTCCCTACCGAAAGTGCTTCACCTTGATTCGGTGTCTAGCAACCGTCTCGAGAAGAATGCAAAACGTTGTCAGGTGTAGTTAACTCATTGTTGTAAAAGTGCTCCGACTGCCGAGTCAGGTGTGTCTACTGCGATGCTAATGTTTGCTTCGATGTCCTGGTGTATGAACATTGTTGCTTTGGCGATAAGTTCCTTAAGTGAAGAGAATGCTTTCTTAGCTATGTCGTCCGTATTGACGATTTTTGTATTTCCACGAAGTTATTTGGTTAAATGTTTCATAAAGTATAGGCGTTTCGGCATGAAGTCTCTATAGAAACTTACCAGACCGTTAAAAGTGCGTAGTTTCTTGGTTTTGGTTGGTTCTGGGTAATACAGAAGATGAGATTCTCTGTCTGGACATGCAGTCAAGAAATTATCAACATACTCGTGTACGAAGTTGATACCTCGAAAAACGTTATCGATGAACCTTTTGAAAGTTTGTTCAACACATATTAGCCCGGAAGGCATGTGCAGAATTTTGTGGAGACCAAAAAGCTTGATGATAGCGCTTTTAGGAATGTCGTCAGCGGCCATAGGAACTGGGTTATACGCTTTAACCAAGTCGATTTTCGAAAAGACCGTTATATCTTTCAAGGTAGCTGTCAAATCGTGAATGTGGGGCAACGGTTAACGATCAGGAATGGGTTTTGCATTCAATGTCCGATAGTCACCAGTTGGACGCCAGTCGTTGCTATCATTTCTAGGGGCCATATGCATGAAAGATGTCCATGGGCTGTCTGGTTACCGAATGATCCCTAAGTCTACCATGTGATCGAACTCGTTTTTCGCCAACCTTAACTTTTCGGGAGCCAGTCGGCGTGCTTTAGAGAGTACAGGTGGTCCTGTGGTCGTGATGTGATGTATCACATTGATGATTACATATGACGGTTCAGATTTCGTTTGGTATATCTCAGGGTACGAATCAAATATTATCAGTAGTATGGATCGATCGTGTGTCTCACTGTGACTGGAGAAAATCTGTGGCCCGAAAAAAAAATTTACACAAACAGATGAATTGATGTTTCAGTCTGTTTTTAGCAGGTCTTTACCAATAATTGGCATAGAAACATCTACACCAACGAACATCCAATGGACGGGTTCGTGTAAACCCACGTTAGGATAAATATATTGCTTACCGTATGTGGCGATTGAATTCCCAATTGCCGCCTGTTAGGTGAAAACCGCAGGAAGAACGCTAACTTCTGCACTAGAGTCGAAGAAATAGCGCACTTTCGTAATCACATCTGTGATGTATAACAGACGGCTATGTTCTGAGATTAGATGGTGGTTGGAGGTAGTCAACAGGAAACCATCTAATCTTAATACATAGTGCCCGCAGTGTCGAGTCACCTAGACTGGTGGCCACATTGCAACATGATCGATAGCATTCGATCTGCACTAATAAGGACTAGACAAGCATGAGATTGATCACCACCCAGTGATCAATCAATTTTGAAGACGGCTATATTCGCCTGCCATGGTTGCCGTTAACGAGTGCCAGCTGGGAAGTTTCCGGAAGCGTTTTTTGGTTTGGGGTTCGAGATACCGCAAGGTTTTCTACAATGTCTAGATTTACACATTTATTATGATGCCAACACCAACCAAGTCTTCAGTCTTCAGTAATAAGGATAGTAGGTTGATGAACCTGTGTTAATCCTGACACATTGCTTTCCAGTGAAGGTCCAGCTTCTCTTTGAAAGTATTCGCTGATGGGGCTGATACCACTTGTTCGGGTAAGGCGTTCCAATGATTGACTACTCGATGAGAAAAACGGGATCCCACTTTAAGTTTATTAGATCGTGGTTTATGAACCTTCTTGCTATGACCTCGGAGATTATTAGTGCTGGAGGGAGCAAAAAGATAAGACATATTAACACCCAAATCATAATTAAAGATACGAAATGCCAGTATAAGGTCACCTCGTGTCCTACGATACGACAAGGGGAAAAGATTTAGGCGTTTTAAGCGCTCATCGTAAGGGAGACTAGAAAGACCCTTCACTAATTTCGTTCCCACACGCTGGACACGCTCAAGGGAGTTAGTATCCTTTACTAGACACGGGCTAGGTGCTTGGATACAGTACTCTAATTGTGGTCTAACATATATGGGGTATAAAATTCGAAACGTTTCCTCGTCAAAAGATTTGAACGCTCGGCGAAGTGACCATAACGCACGAAAACCTTTGACAGCGGCTGCTTTGCAATGCGCAGTTGTTTTTAAGTCATGACTTAATATTACTCCTAAGTCCTTATGCTCTTGAACGCATGGAAGAGGTTTACCCTCAATAGTGTAACGGTAACTATTACCGTGACCGACGTGCATTAGTACACTCTTCCTAGCATTAATTTCTAAGCCCCACTCTCGAGCCCATCTAACTAAATCGTCTAAATCAGCTTGAAGATCCACATGATCAGCCGCACTTTTTATTGTTCTCCAGATTTTTACATCATCTGCAAACAATAATGTCGACGACCTAAGTAACAGTGGTAACTCATTAACGTAGAGAAGGAAGAGCAGAGGGCCTAAGATGGTGCCTAGGTTATCTGTCTTTCGCTATCTAGAGACAGATCGTTTGGGAGCATCTATGGTCATGATGAATACTAAGGTAACGTTTCACAGTATGACAGAGTTATGTGTCGCCTGAGGATTTTTTTGACTAGAAAAACCTGAGTTAGAAGTTCGGGTGGTTTCCAGAATTCGGCCAGCGGATGCAGCCAGCTAGTCTTCAGCGTTGTTTGGAAATGAGACCAGAACTGCCTGCATTTGTTGAAGAAGCTTAAGCACGAAAAGTTGTCTAAACAGCCCCTCGTCTAGAGTTCGTTGACCAATGACCTCTCTCATTTGTAGCCACATGTCTGTTGCTGAGCCATGTTGTACGTAAGTGTTGTTGAAGTGTTAATCTAACATACAGGGCTAATTATTTTGGGGGATTTATTTACCGCCAACAAGCCAGTGTTCTATGATATGACAACAGGTCTGAGCAAATACAATACCCTACAAAAAGCAGCCCCACAATAAACTTGCTCTCAATAACTTAATAAAATCGACAGCATTACTTCAACATAGAAAAGAAATTACCTTTTGCTCAAACCAAGTCTGAAATGCAAAAAAGTCAAATGGTTTTCATCGAATAGTCGTGAAGAAATATTGGTAGAGATAAACAAAATGTCCCGAGGACTTTGTAAGGCTCAACTCTCTATCACTAGTATAGCCAAGGGCATAATGAAAATATACATAGGCAACTACTGAAATCTCAGTAAAAACTTTTGGAACTTCAATGACCTTGACATCCATTGACACAGCTGTTCAACATTCGATGTCTGTTTCCTATCCCAACGCCACGATTCAAGGTCGAACATAGCTGACCGTTTTCTGGATGGGGTTTGGGAAATGGTCTTCAGAGCTGGCAGTTAAAGTATAATGATAATGGTTACAAATAATGATGCCATTCAGTTTCTCTTCTCGCAAAAGACTTATACGATGCGCCAGGAAAAGCCTCGGCACCTAAAGTAATTCTATATATTTATATGTCTCGAATATCTAGATATTTAAACGAATTTCGCACTCAACAATGCCTCCTGTTTCTTGAACAACAGTGTCAGTTTCACCGCCCTTATACTTGCTTTCATTGGCACTTTCCAAACCAGAAACGGAGGCGGCCTTTCAAGAGACCTGATGGAACTTTTAATTACAATCCGGATGTATACTGTGATAAATATGATGAAACAAGTGGGTCATGTGCTGATGGAAATGAGTAAGTTGTGATGCTTTACGTCTTTAAATTTTCTGCGATTCAAACCTTTGCACTGTTCTGTGACCGAGCTTGCAGTCCTGTAAACCAGTTTTGTAGTAATTAGTTCTGTAAGCTCAAACTACGTTATTCTTTATTCAATACTGACGTGACTGCAACGTAATGTTTCACTATTGTCGTTAGGCATGTCGTTTCATGGCATTGTTTTGTCATGAATCCCATAAGGTTGAAGTAATTCTCCGAATAACGCAATCTATGTAGCCGTGTGAGGATTTTAGTAAAACTATCGATTCGAAGCTACATCGTATTCAGTTCCAAAATCCATTTAGATTTGTGTGATTGCATCCGAAGACCTAGGAAATCGAGGTAAAGCTGGGTAGTATCTTGTTCAGAACATTTAGTTGTAAACGTGTTGCTCGACATAAAATTATTAGTCTATATATAGTTATGATGATGGTCAATTAGACCTTCTTAAACGCTGAACGGTTAAAAAGTATTATTAGAAAAGTCTATTGATTGTCTCTGATTATTTCTCCCCACTTCAATTTTCTTGTAACTGGTAACCTGAAATTTTTTTGATGCGCAATAAAATTTTAATGAATTGTGGAAAAAATAATAAAACCTATCGAAAGTTTTTTCTACACGAGTCATTGCACGTTCAACAACTGACTATCTAACCCTCAAGGCTAGTACGTGGCAAAGTTCGGTTTTAGAAAACGGCCATTTTAAGGTTTGTTTTGCACTTGATTTCAGCTTATCAAATTAATAACTAGGAATTGAAATGTTGCTTACGGTTTTGGTGGTTTCAGACTGTTTATGTTGTCAAGTCTGCTTACTAATGTATAACTATCTGAAGTAACCAGTCACTAAATATAAAACTTAGTACCATCTTAACGCACAACAATCCTAATTTAATTCTAAATTATGCCATGCTGTCAAGGCTCACCATTGACAGAGGTGTACGATAATTTACTGGTTCTGTAAAACCTTTACCATGATAAAAATGGGTTGTTTAAGCTAGCACTCACCAGTTGTCTTTATATCTCTTAGTTTCCTTCTGGACCTCACAGTTAAGCCATATGTTCGCACTCGTTCGGTAGACTGATAGTGAATATATGGTAGTTGTACCCATAAATCAGTCCTGGATTTATGTCCAATGGAATACGTGTATTTGCCCATTTGGATGCCTTCAGTAAATATTCGATAACATGACTTAGTACTCGTTTTCTAAACAGTGTAGGTTTTCTCAGTTTGGTAGATTTTAGTAAATTCAGAAACTCAAATTTTCGTTTCGGTCAGATATTATGCTACGAAAATAAATTCTTCGGTCACGCATTAAAAGACCTTACAGTAGTCTCCACATGTTACTCCCTTCGGTATCTGAGGACAGTCTATCATGAATCGATTAGCTACTAATTATGGATTAAATTTTTACAGTATGAGACAAAATCTATGCTAATTAGTTAGACCAGAGGACTAATTCATAACGTTTTAAAGATATCCCTTGCTCAATGATTAGTAGGTAAAATGTAAGGAAAATGTATTGATGAAGACCTCAAAAGAATGAAAGAATAAAATTAAGTTAATCGGTCATATATTGATTACAATGGCTATAATTTGTGGACTCAGTATTTATCAGTAAACACATGCTAGAAAGTGGGTTTGAATGTGACCAACTTGGTCTCGTGTGCTGTTACGGGTATGTGGGTTGATATCACTTCCCGGCTGCCCACACCACTACGGGATTTAAATCGACAACTTCATTTCTCTGCTAATGTGGTATAGCAACTTGAACTGATGTATGTACGTACGAAGTTTTACGTTGTCACTGACTGACTGAAAAAATGGGTTGAAAGCCCACGAAGTAATGTGACGAAAATGTGTTGAAAGTTGACCTGGCATTCCATATTGTTTTTTTCTCGTAAGTTGTGTTTGAGAATTCCACACCTCCGGAAGTCGCACTGCCTACTGTACGGAGGTTTGATAACAGCCGGTTGTCTCTTTAAGACAACCAGCATCCCCAGTGATACTAGCCACCCATGATGCAAAATATGGGGGCTATAAAAAGTCACCCTTAGAGAAACTGGACAATTTGCCACCGAAATAAGACCATAATAGTACGGGGCTAACACAGCTAACCCTATTCACATAAATGTCATGTGACTGGCCTCATGAGTCTGCGGTTATACTATTGCGTCGTCAAGACCCACCTTCTACACAGTTTCTTTTCCATATACCTCATGAAATATCCTTCCACGATGTGAAGAACCAGGATGTGACAGCCTTCATCCCATCTTTGAAATCAATCCAGCTAATTTCGTTCGCAATTTTAGTTATAAGCAAATCCATTAAGTTATCTTAAACATTTTTCCTTATTCTTGTAGATGCCCGTATGCGCACCGCAATGCTGGTGACACGGAACGACGTTATCATCCGCGCTATTTCAAAACTGGAAATTGTATATATGAAACTATGGAAAACGGAGCCTGTGTCAAGAATGGTCTGCATTGTGCTTTTGCACATGGCCCTGATGACATCCGTTTACCTGTTTATGACATTCGCGAAGTTCAGGATGCTTCTTCAAAATTCACTGTTAATCTACCTGCAAGTTTAGAAAAAGAGCGAGTATTGAGTGAAGATCCCAAATGGAATGGTAATTATCTTTAATGGGACGGGATGGTTGGTCCTGTTCTTAACTCCTTTGTTAAATTTGAAAGTTTTAAAACCTTGTATCATTTCATGGAGGATTGATATTTAATAACCATTGAGTTTGCAGTCTAATATACATCTGTGTTCCATTTAAAATCAGATAGTCTTAGGTGAGATTAAGCATATCGCTGTCAAGTCCAGAAAACTGGATGTTTTCGATCGAAATCTCACTACTTTATCAAGAAAGCCATCATCGTCGTGATATATGAGCTGACATGTTTGTGGGGAGGGAATTGTGGCATATTTTTGGAATCAGAGACCATAAAACCAGCACGACTTTACTATTAACTTGAAGAAACCAATCATACTGTATGTGTTTCTCAGGGCTATGAAATTTAACTTAGTTTATATATTAACAGTCTTTACAAATTGATTATTGAAATCACTAAAATCTGTTAAACACTAAATAGCTGTTGTCTTATTATCTCATCATTTCAAATTGATTTCCCTGTGTTATATTTCTCCAATACTCTCCTTTACTTTAAAAGCTCATTTTAACTTTATAACTTATTTATACTAAAAAATCTTTTATTCAGAAATGTTCCATGTACTTGGCTGTTATAAAACTGAATTATGCAAGAAACCACCGCGAATGTGTCGTCAAGGTTATTCATGTCCGTTTTACCACAATGGAAAAGATAAACGAAGAGCTCCTGATAAATTCTTGTATCGTAGTACTCCTTGTCCTATTGTTCGACCTGGTGATGAGTGGCAAGACAGTACCCTTTGTGATACTGGCGATGCATGTGTTTACTGTCATACGCGAACGGAACAACAATTTCACCCTGAAGTAAGTTAATAATGTGTTCATTTTTTCTTAAATGTATATATGTTACTTATAATGGTTAAGGAACCCGATTTTGTGCTTATATTCTTTCATTATAATGTGCCTTGAAGTAATTAGTGTCCCTAAACAATGGATTTGAACTTATCACTCAGTGTTGTAGTCAAAGATGTTACCACCAATCTATTTGGATAAGTTTAAAACCCCATTTGAAATGAAACGATAACACTAACATTAACTCCTCGACTATCATACTCCTTGTAAGTCGCAAGACATTTCCTTGACACAGGACACGAAGTCAATATACTGAAGTCCTTCAAGGTGATCAACAAACAATCAAATTCAAACCTTTTGAAATTCGCGGAAGCAATAGCGATCAAACGTTTAAAACCAGATCTTTGTATACAAAAAGAAACAGTAATAAATCTTTCTTTGCCCTGGTAACATTCACCCCACCCCTTTTATTTTATTTATTTTTATTACGTCATTTCAACTCTTTCTGAATTTTTGTAATTACATCATTCATAACTGACCAATTTCAATTCATACCTCTCTTTATTAACATTAATCTATCTTCAGTTACTTCATTACATAATCGTCTAACGTGTTTTAAATCCATGATTTCTAATCACTATTTCAATTTTCTGGAACCTTCCCTCCCAAACTCTATATATTCGAAACAAAATTTTACGACCTCATTAACTCTAACGAAATCTTTACCACATTATGTTACATATATTCTTCCTTCATCGCCCTCTGTTGTATAAGTATGTCAATATCTATAATAACATTGAATTTCAAATATTTTAGGTTGTAAGTAGCTGATGAGAACCTAACGAAATAAAATGAATTCATATTATTCTGCACCAATCTTTGTTCTTGCTCTATTTAACATTTTTAAACGTTTGTGATTCATTGTACCATTGTACCCATTATATTGCCTTATAAATGAATCAGACTAGAATTTTTCATTGGAACAATTAAGTTAAAAACTTTTAAAAGTAAACAGTCTGATTTGTTTAAAGATTGTGTTACAGTTGCTCAAAATGAACTTATCAAATAAATAGATGTATATTCGCTATATAAATCGAAATAATCATATTAATTTCGTGTTTTGTACAAATGATGAATTCTTCGCAGATTTTATTTATTTAAATCTTATTATGAGAAGGGTTTGTGGAGATTTTAGAAATTTCACAGATTGAAATCATGAGTTAATTGAAGCTAGACCAGGTTTTCCATGGTGGTCTAGCTTCAATTGACTCATGATTTCAATCTGTGAAATTTTATCTCCTAAAATTACTCAACTCTTTTTCTCATAAATTGTACATACACTTATAAAAGTAATGAGTGTTTAGGTATCAAAATAGGTTATTTTTTATATGTTTATATGTTAAATACATCAATTATATCATAAGTTACACCACTGGCTGCCAACCATTGAAAACTAGAAAGCAATGAATAGCTGTTTTATCGTACGTAGTATGGGACTTCTCAGTGATTTGCATCCACGACCATATCTGTGATTAAATCCAGGATTTTTCATGTCTCGCGTCGAGCTTTGAACCCGTCATCTATTAGTTTACATTTTTAACTTGAGTGAATGTTCAATATCGCTCTACAGGAAAATGCAATCCATATAATTTTGAAAAAAGTTATCGTTACTGTCATTTCTTTTTACTTGCTATCAACTGGTTAGTTTACATTCCAGATCGTCTTATAAGAAAAAAATAATTTTAAAGAGATTTCACTCGTTTATTGAGGTTATACATATACATATAACCATTTACGACAAATCGATTGACACTCCCTGAGTGGCAGTGGTAGTAGTAATCCACTTTGAAGATAAACAATCGCGAAAACTTCAAATATTATATTTCATTATCAACAGGGACTTTACGTGTATATCATTAGAGCGATTGCGAAAAAAACTAATATTTGGTAGTTTAGTCATTCAGTAACTGTAATCTTATGTAGGGCACGTGATAGGAAAATGAACAAGCACATGATGTATATTGATTTATTTCTAATTATACTTTGTACTTTAATGTTTGATAGTGTACATTGATTTTTCTTCAGTGTGCATGACATTCATGTCTATTTAGGTAATTACAATGTTCATCGTTCCTCAATAATAAGTATATCACTTTGCAAAGTACAAATAAACATAATCTCCATTTTTCTACTGTTATTTGTATTGATTTTTATACTAAAATTTATCCAGACAAAGTTGTTTAGTATGTGACTAGAGAAGTATTATTTATAGTAGGTGGTGGTGATTTTCATATGTTACTTTGTAAGGAACGTGATATGCCATGCATCAAATGGATTTAAGTAATGCTACCTTTTTAATTTGTGACTTGTAGTATGTAATCTGATTATCGTGATGAAACTAGCGTTTAGCCTTAACTGAAGGATTCCTTAATACAATAATCATTCATTACAGTGCATTCCCAACTCTCCCTCCTTTAAACGGTAATTTTAACTTTACTTGACACTAGACCGAAGCTGCTACCTTGACGCGGTGGTCGGGCTTGCCTATCATGATGACCCAACCGAGCTATATTGGCTGGAACATATGTTCCTGTAGGTTCTACCATGCCAGGCAGGTCGATTGGTGAACGGTAAGACTAAAAGCAGCAACTCAAGGTCTGAGGGCGAAGTCGTACTGCTGACTGTAGAGGGATGTGACAGCAATAAAGTGTTCCCCTCGGACAACCAGCATCTGCAGTGATGCTGCCTTCCCACAAGGAGGGGTGAGGTTAGAAAAGGTCGGCCCTAAAAATGTCACACCTCACCTTACCTCACGGATTTCCGTCTCCGGCGGTAAGGCCCTTTAAAGAACGGAGCTAACACATCAAAAACCTTCTACAAAAAGGCCGTGCGCGACCGGCCTCAAGCAGTTGTCCCTTGGGCTCTGCGGTCACGCTCCCAGGTCGTCAAGACCAATACTAATCCAATTTCCTTTTCAGGTTCCTCAAGAAATACCCTTCCACGGTGTGGGCAGCCGGAAGTGATATCAGCCCTCATACCCGTAACAGCACACGTGACTGACTGACTGAGTAACTACTATTACTATTTTGTTTCACTCTAGTATTTTAGATGCTATATTAGTCAAACCAACCGCTCTATGGTTATCACAGGATGATTTTGACTCCTTATATATTGGAACAGTCAGTGATTGCGACCAGTCGGGTTGGATTACGTCCAACTCCCAGATTTTAGCTAAAATATTAGTCAACCTAATCGCTAAAACTGGACCACCATCCTTAGAGACCTCTGGAGCCAATCCATCTGAATCAGCTGCTCCTCCTTGTTTCAGACTAGTTACAGCTTTTTAAACTTCAACTAGAGTCGAAGGACCTACTTCAATGTTCCATTCAAGCTGTTTGGGAATGGTGGGTAGTTATAGGGTAGCTGAAGGCCAGCTGAACTGCTCTTTGAAGTATTCCGCCCATCGTTCTAAATGTCTGGGCAGAGGGCAGATAAGAGTGTTGTCTTTTTCTGAGATCGTCTCACTCACTCATGACTTCTTAATTCCAGTTTCTTTTATTAGTCTGAAAAGCTGTCTTTATTTATTTATTTTAACACATAGATATTGGTACAAGGAGGCACCAGATACATATGCGCCACACATCTCATTCGATATGTGTGAGGGCTGTGATACTGCCCGGGTGCCCAAACCGAAGCAGATGGTTTTCTTAGTGGGCCACACCCCGAGCCTTCGACCTAAAGGTCTGATCCACAAAGCAGTGGAGCGTCGTAAGGAGATGCGGTCCCATGGAAGCCGGTGACCAACAATTGGTTCATACGCCATTTGTTCCTTCAGGATACTGGAGCCCATGTGCACCATTGGTTTGGAATCCGGTTAAAGCGCCGGACATTCTCTTTTCGTCCTCTCATTTTCGTAAACAACACCCCGGTGAGAGAAGGCAGTGAGTAGGACTTCCCTGGCAGAGGCTATATGCGCGTGGCCATGTGAGAGCATTTCGAGAGGGAGAGCAAACTCTCTCCACTCTCGGCTGTACCAGGGTATTTGAGGGCTGTCTGGTGTTTCCTACAGTCACTACCTTTTACATTTCTTGCTTTCGTTGCCCATAACTGCTCACCGTCGTTCATTGGACTTTTGGTTAACGTAGATCTGACTTGTTTTCGCTCTTCATCGTGTTCAGAGCCTGATGAGATGAGTTTAGGAGAACCTATCTGTTGGGATATTCAGAAAAATATCCCAAAAATTATCCTGTTAAGTCTAATGCTATCCTTGAACGTGAAATGGTGTCATTTTCCTATTAGTCAATATTTATTTCACGTGTCATTTTCCTATTGGTCAATATTTATTTCACGTGTCATTTTCCTGTTGGTCAATATTCACGGTAGTCCTAACTGTTTAAATATGCATTTGTCTGTAAATTCTTATCCTCCTGACCCCATAAGCAATTCTCATCTATGGTTTGTGTTCTGATATATTGAAGATTGGGAACAGTATTGGGGTCGTACTGGGATATCTGAAGTTGGTCAGTCGGTAGAAATCAGAGCAGCCACCCCGCGGTCCACAATACTATCAGTGCAATAGACTTAGTAGAAATCCACTGGTTTTTCGTAACACTTTGGTTTAACTAACTAATAGATGTCGTTATTGTTTCCACATCTGTTCGTATATCTTCCTATTTCTTTATTTATTTGAACACATAAATATTAGTATAAAGGGGCACCAAATACACATACGTCACACATGTCACTTGATTTGTGTGTGGGCTGTGATTCTGCCTGGGGGCCAAAATGAAGTGGTCACACCCGGAGCCTTCGACCTAAAGGTCTGATCCACAAGGCAGTGGAGTAAGTTTGGGAGATGCAGTCTCATGTTAGCCGATTTTTTATACGCCATCTGTTCCCTCGGAATCCTGGAGCCCATGTGCACTATTGGTTTGGAATCAGGGTTCTCCAACTCCCTTAAGTAAATCCTGTATATCCACTAACCCAGTTGAAGCGCCAGACATTCTCGCTTCGTCCTCTCGATTTCGTAAACAACACCCTCACCGAGAGAAGGCAGTGAGTAGGACTTCCCTGATCGTGGTCGTATACGCATGGCCATATGTAAGCATTTGGAGAGGAAGAACTAAATCTCCCCACCCTCGGCCGTACCCTGGCATTTCACTATATTATCAGTTTCTACCTTAGGTCATTATGTAATCGTAGTTTTATATTCATTTTGTGTAGTCGATAATCGACATCAAGTTCAGTCGTTTTATATCCCAATGGTTATTTTATTTTCTGCTTGCTTGGAAATCATCTCATCTTTTTTCGTCTATCATGAATAGTTGTCTCAAGACAAGACAGGGAGACTGTGATTTGTGGACGATCTTCGTGTAGTACTAAAGTTTCCTTGAGAAACTGCAACCACTTACTAGGATCGAAACGTGGTTATTAATTTGTGAGGCATTAGTATTAGGAGGTAAAGTTAAAAGTTAGGATCAGAAGTTAGAGTTCTTATGACTAACTGGCATTATCTGTAATACTAAAATTCTATTTAGCTATATGTATGAACGAATTTCATGCTAAAATCCCAGAATCACTATCTTAAATCTGATTGGGTCGTCCATAAGTTATAGTCCCACTCAATCCGACTTTAAGGGTAAATTTTCAGTCAACAACATAGTAATAATTAACACCGTTGGATGCCGGCTCACCGGTCTAGAGGTTAAGCGCACGAGACTGTAGGTCTTGGGTTTAAATCCCACGTGCGGGACCATGGATGCGCATTACTGAGGAGTCTCGTGCTAGGACAAAACGACCGTCAAACAGTGCTTCTGGGTATTTGGTGGTGGTCCAACACTGATCGGTTCATGATCTCAATCAAAACTCAACAATCTCCACAGTCGTATACTACTACTAATAATAATAATAATCTAACTCATATACCAAGTCCAGGTACTCGGCCTTAAGCCACTCTGGTTGTGTGATTAATGCTACTGCTTCTATTAAGTTGACTAGGCTTTGAAGGTAGACCAGGATTTGAACCTACTACCTGAAGGTTGAGTGTTTCAATCAATAAGTCTACAACATTCTGTATAACTTAGTTTCTCGAAATATTTAGCCTTTCGTTCGTGTAACTTTTAGTTATTACATTACAATTTTCGCTTATGCATTTTATCTGCTCTTATCTATTGTTTTCTTGTTATTTCTCTTTTTAACTACAAATTAAATATAATTCACCAGATATATAAGTCGACAAAATGCAACGATGTATTAAATTCTGGTTATTGTCCACGTGGTCCTTTCTGTGCCTTTGCACATTGCGATTCAGAAATGTCGATTGGACGCGATTTTTCTGCAAATGTACAACAGGAACAACCTGGACTGATTATGGAATCTAATAATAATAATAATAATAATAGTTTATCATCAAACAATATTTCACTATCATCTAGTTCAATAACGACGGGAATCACAACAACAACTAGTTCTTTTCAATATCATCGTCATATTCCTTCTGATATTTCGATGATTTCTCATGGTGGTGGAGGAAGCGAAAATCAACAATATTCTGCTTATTCTCCACATCTTCATCTATCTACACCAAGTGCTGTGAATAGCAATTTACGTATTTTAGGCACTAGTTCCACTACTACCCCTACTATTGCTGGTATAAATAACAGTAATAATAACTTACCACCGAATTTAATGTCCAATTTAAACGCCAATTTTTCAAATTTATCGTCTATAATTACTTCATCACCTCAACAACAACAGATATCTCAACGTACAACCTCTAGTCAACATCATCATCATTACCATCAGCATTTGATAAATTTCCCTTCTTCTACAATAGAATTTAATAAGTCAAGTAAATTCAGTCGATTATTAGTTTTGCTTTTAGCTTTTATTATCGATATAATCATGTACATTTTGAGCTACATATCTATGAAAATGCCTACAAAATTAGTTTGATTTTATGAATTAATTAAAGCTAGACTTGTTCACCATTGAATTTTGGCTCAGTGGTCTAGAATTTGAACTTTTGAGTGTGAGATCAAAGGTCCTGGACTCGATTGCCGGTCTCGCGAAAATGGTTTCGTATTGCTGATAAGTACTATATTAGAATGAAATGGTTGTCCAATGTTTTCGAATTTTCAACAGTTGCCTAACTTAGATCGATTCATGATCTCAATATTTTAGTTCCATTTTCATTCTGGTAACCTCAAACAAGAGTGATGCTACTGTCATTGTTTCATGACCACATATGTACCAGTTTTAAATTTTTTCTGCAATGTGAAGAGAGTCCAACCTCTCATCAATCCAGCGTAAAACTGAATGAATTATGTTCCACTGTATGAAAAAGTATGATTTATTTTATATTGTTACGAAAGTAGTTTCATGAAAGACATTTGAGTTCGGAAAATATATGAATTAAGTTAAAATGTTTTTGATTGAGATCATGAACCGATTGTTGTTAGACCACCTTTGGAAACCTGGAAGCACTGGACGGCTGTTTCGTCCTATTGTGGGACTCCTCAGCAGTGCACATCGACGATCCCGCCCGTGGGACTCGAACCCAGGACCTTCGGTCTTGCGTGCGAACGCTTAACCTACTGGACGACTGAGCTGGCATCCAGTAGTGATAGTGTCCAACACCAACCAATCCACGAAATTGCGCGACCAACTTCCATTGTAATGAGGTAGATACCTGTCTCTACCCGACATGGATTAGCTCCACTGGTCACAGCTTCTCACTAGAACTCCAAGAATTTCCTCACGAAGCTAGTCACTAGTGAGCACATGTTGATTACTAGTATAGTGGTTGTGGAGATTATTTAGGACGAAACGGCCGTCCAGTGCTTCCAGGTTTCCAAAGGTAGTCTAACATCAATCGGTTCATGATCTCAATCAAAAACTTAATAATCTCCACAACCCCTATACTAGTAAGTTAAAATGTGTTGATACAGTGTGGCTGAATGCTACTGATTTATAGACTCGAGCTGTCGAAAAAACTAAGATCAAGGATAATTATCCAGAAGAATACGATTTTATTCGATTAAATGACAGACATACAAAACACTTACTCAAGAGCAAACTTGATTAGGTGTCGTGTGCGATTAGAAAACATTCTCTAGGTTGTCTACTCACCGGCGACTTTAATGTTTGTCCATCATTTCAGTATTACTGAAGATAGTTAGACCATAGTGTAGAATCTTACTTCATTAATGTCTATTCGTTGAAATTTAATCTTCACTACTAGTTGAAAACCTTTCAAATTCCAATCTTTTCCTCAGTTAGTAAGGAAATACTCAGCGTGAAAGTCTTTTAGAAAGTATTCGCAAAATATGTACTGGTAAACAAGTCTTATATTACAGTATTCTTACTTACTTATTATTGTTTACAACGGTCCCTAAAAACACCCCGCTTGTCCTCAATATTACTGATATGCCAGCATAAAGTAGAATTTAAGTCAGTCAGCTAAAACGAAGGATCAGGCACATACACGCAACGTGAAGTCGCCACATCGCATTAGCACAACAAGATGAACACCAAATTAATAGTAGTCACTTCAATGATGGTAATGTATAAAACAAAGATTGTGTATAACGATATAATACAGGAAGAAAGAATTAGTTCGTAGAAAGGAAGATGTAAAGCAATTTTAATTTCACGGTTTAAGGGAAGACAGAGAGTGTATACACCTACACCATTGTGATCGATTCTGAACCATGTCACCAAGAGTTTCCAACCATTGGTTACGATAGTCAGGAGGACCCCAACCATGTAGTTTGCATCTACCAACATGGCTCAGACTAGAAGTTAATGACTTCGAGGACTGATGCCACGATTTGGTTTGGCAGCCCCCAACTTTCATCCAACCATCCTCAACACTAGTCTGCATTGCTCGTCATGGTAATCGATGTTCAGGCATACGTAACACGTGGCCCAACCATCTCAGTCGATGAACATTTACAACCTCATCAACTGATTTACCATCATTCCCAAATACCCTGCATCCAACCTCATTATTACTTACTCGGTGATCCCAGTAGATGAGAGCAATATCACTAAGATATCTGTGATCAAATACTGGTGACTTACGAGCATCTTCTACTCTTAATGACCATGTTTCGCAGTCGTAAAGTAGAATAGAACAAACTGTTGCTCAGCACACTCGTCCTTTAATTGACAGACGGATATCTCGCTTTCGCCATAGGTGACGTAAGTTGACTTAAGCCAAACGAACTTCCTGAATCTGTGCAGAGATTTCGTTAGATATCAACCCATTATGGGCTGATCAGACTTCCAAGTTAATTGAAGTTATCGACGCGTTCGACTACTTCACTCCATATCCTTAGTTCAGGTGTTGACGTTGGCCAGTCCTGAAGCAAGATTTTGCATTTGGGTTGGGGTGGTAGAAACTCATTCCAAACATCGTGGCATTGTTGCTCAGTGCCACCAAAAGACTGCATTTCATCAGCGTCTTCACCAAACAGGACTATATCGTCTGTGTATTCTAAGTGGATTAGTGGACCTCCTGGAAAGAGATCAGTGCCCGAAAATTCAGTCGACGAGAACTTCATTTCTTTCAGTAGATCTATGATGAAGTCGAACAGGAATGGAGATAGTAAACGGCCTTGCTGGACACCACTTGAAGTTACGAAATCAGATGACAGTTCACCATAAGTTGTAACTCGACTAGTAGTGTTCGAGTGAATGGCCTTCACACGGTTTATGTAATTCTGAGGTAAACCTTTTAATGACAGACACTACCACAGAACCTCTTGGTCAGTAGAGTCAAATGCTGCTTTAAAGTCCAGGAAAACTATCATTGTCGGACGCGGGTAAGGATGCCTGTGTTCTAAAACCTGACGAGTGGTTAATATGTGTTCGATTCAGCCACGACCAGGTCTGAAGCCAGCCTGACTTCTCGTGTTTGCAGTTCACGAGTCTTAGGCGTCCGATAATTATGATGCTAGTATTTTAGATGCTATATTAGTCAAACCAACCGCTCTATGGTTATCACAGGATGATTTTGACTCCTTATATATTGGAACAGTCAGTGATTGCGACCAGTCGGGTTGGATTACGTCCAACTCCCAGATTTTAGCTAAAATATTAGTCAACCTAATCGCTAAAACTGGACCACCATCCTTAGAGACCTCTGGAGCCAATCCATCTGAATCAGCTGCTCCTCCTTGTTTCAGACTAGTTACAGCTTTTAAACTTCAACTAGAGTCGAAGGACCTACTTCAATGTTCCATTCAAGCTGTTTGGGAATGGTGGGTAGTTATAGGGTAGCTGAAGGCCAGCTGAACTGCTCTTTGAAGTATTCCGCCCATCGTTCTAAATGTCTGGGCAGAGGGCAGATAAGAGTGTTGTCTTTTTCTGAGATCGTCTCACTCACTCATGACTTCTTAATTCCAGTTTCTTTTATTAGTCTGAAAAGCTGTCTGGTGTTGCCCACAGCCACTGCCTTTTCCATCTCTTTTGCTTGCAGTAATTAAACATGGGGAATCACTAAGAATTGTTAATTTGAACCGACCAAGTTCCTGTTTATCATTGTCACTCATGTAACCTGATAAACAAACATCCTTTTACAATTCACCTTGAAAAGTTAACACTAATGCACACCCTTCTCATTTGTACAAAATTTTTGTATTCACAGTTTGAAAGCTAAGATTCTGCTATAGACTTATATCTAGTATTCTCCATCATTATTACTATTAACCTGTCTTTTCGTTTATTGTTACTTTGTCTTATACTATCCCAATTGTGTTGTATATTAATAGCCATCTTTTCTAGAAACACCAAAACTTCTTATAAACGATTGATTTTTTATTAATTCACATTTTGTACCAGTTGCGGAATTAAAGCTCGATGTACACCCTATTAGGTGAAGAATGTATATTTGTGTATATCTCCTGCTGATTGCATAGCGTAGCGTAATGTAACAAAGCCAAGTTGGTTGCCTAAAGTTTATTCCATACTCGACAGGTTAGATTCTTCCATCTTATCAGAAATCTATTATTAAATGTTTAATAGGGAGTTACAACTGCCTCGTGCTTGTTTTAAGATTTACCTATATATTTATCAGTAAGTAATATCCGATTACAAACATTTATAGTTGTGCTCTCTGTTTGTTTTGAATATACATATTGTTCTCCTTATATTTTGTTTCAGTTAGTACCAGTGATCATTCTGGAAGATGTTCTCATATACCACCAAACCCTATGACGTCAAACGTGATATCACCTCTCGGTTCAGCGCCAAATCAATCGTGCATTCGTGGGCGTCGTCTTGCTCGTTGTACATCCCCCCGTACAACAAGTATGTGGCCCACGTTCAACTTGATCGCTAATCCTGGTAATGATAGGCAGCATTTTACTCAATTACCAGGTCCATCAAATTCAGATGCTAGAATTGGAGCATGCTCTTCCTTGGGTGTTTTATCACCCAGTGCAGTTAGTTCAACTTGCTCTCCGATTCAGAATACTCACTTTTCACATTCACGAAGTCGTCCTATACCTGGCCAATTTCATAACGGTAAGTAAGCTTGTCAAATATTGTTCAGAAAGAAATTTTTTATCGTTTTTTTTTGTTCAAAAATAAACGGTTATCATTCAGATAAGATTGTTTGGAAAAGTCGGTAAATAATACACTTTGGTATATATAGTAGTAGCACAATAGATCCCATGTTATGACTGATTAACACTGGTCGTGTTCATTTTGCAGAAGCGTCTTCTTTATTCGAATTGTTAAAAATACTGTACGCAAGTCATATTTAGGTTACAATCCTAGCTGATGGTCAGGTGTACCATTATTTTTTTTTATCAATAGTCATTTTGGAACTACGAAATAGTACTGCTGTAGTCTGTCATATGTGGTAAAATTTGGAATCTCAACGTAAACTTATCTTTTTTCTCTTATTTATACTTCAACGCTTCAGTATATGGAAGTATATATAATAGAGACAATGGTGTTGGTAGTGATGGTTAATATCATTACAACATTGTAATGATGCGTATTTCTTTTAGCTTGTTGGCTTTAAATCCAAATCGTCAGTCGTCTTGATTTTTTTTTCAATGTTCAAACTCTAAGTTGGTTATTTTGATCTGACTTTAAATACTAACTCTATTTTTTTCTGTTTTTGTTCGTATGCTAATGCCACTAATAAAAATAAGGTGATGGCCATTAGGGATGGTTAGTAGTATTAGTGATAAACAAATTATCGATCCTATCAAACAACAACAAAATGTATTTATTACTACTACTTTGTACTTCTCTTTTCCTTTGCACTTTTTTGCACTAATAATCAATTATTTTGTACTTGAATGGTTTTGTTCACTTTCCTTTTCTTCCTATTTAACTAGTGCTTTTTTGTCTCATGTGATTTTCGTTATTATTATGGGTTTTTTGTCTATTAAGTTTAGTTTTATGTAGACTATATTATTATATGACCAATAGTATAAATTAAATTTTGATAGAAAATTTTCACATAGTGTATCTGTGACAGAATATAGTTGTTCTCGAGTGTTGTTAAAAGAATTAAAGTGGTTGTCACTTCCTAGTTGTTCACACTGTAGAAGAATATTTCTCTTTGAAGTTACGAAAAAGAGAACTTGGTTGGGAGAGGTCGGTTATACAACTTTTGCGAGTACTTTTAGATCGTGTTAGCTCTGTACTTTTCCAATTTTACTATCATACAACACTTTACTGTCATCACACGCGTGAATAGTCGAGAGTACAACCCCTCCCTTGGACCATGAGTTGGCTGAGTTTCATCGTACCACTTTGTTAAAGGTTAGGGAGTTCTTCTTTCAACCACTACGTAGTATGTTCAAACCTCATTCTACCTATTTCGGTTTGGGCAACCAGATAGTATCACCCTCGCATAGTTAGAGTATTACTCGAAGCCAGTTAAGCAAATCCATAAAAAATTAAATAGTAAAAAATGATATGACTAATCCTTAGAGACCTGAAGTTATGTATTTAAAATTGTATTCTAAACCGTTTATGGTGAACAATGTTAGTGTTTTTTCTTATCATTTTTACTATGTTTACACAGACTTAGCTATTTGTCTTTTGTAGAAAGGAACAACCATGTGATGAAAGATAGGCTTTTAGATGTTGTATAAATTATGTAAACTGTAGTGTTAGTGTCATCATCATCTGGATCGAAATGAAAAAGAGTTAAGTTATCATCAGTCAGTTCCATACTCGTATGTTTAGCTCTAAGCCATACTGTGGATATGAAGGGTAATAGTGATACTTATTTATTTGAACACATAAATATTGGTACAGATGGCCACCAGTTACATCTGCGCCACACAATAATAATAATGAGAATGTGAAGAGATAAAGAATGTATAAGAAAAGGGAGAACAATAACGGATAGAAATTAGTGTATGATAATGAAATAATAATAATAATGGGAGAGACAGTTCAATTAGCAAAATACGGCCAGAGAGAATTCTTTCAGTTAAACGACTTACGTCCTTTTTATGAAGAAAGTAAAATAAAGTTACTGCGGGATCGCCACTTGCTTCTATTCTGAACCATATCCGATAACGTCTCTAGCGACTGTGTTGCACCATCTCTAGGACCCCAACCAGGCAATCGTGAAGGACCTAAAGAAACCAGCCCTTTACAGTTTTCTTTCATACCACGACACCATGTCATACACTGACCACTTCTCCGCTTTTTCCAAGCAGTTCCAGCATCGGCAAATAATGCACGACGTGGAATTCTCTGGGACGACATTCGTAGAACATGTCCAAACCACCGAAGTCGATGATTCAAGATAGTAACACCAAATGAATTATCGTCACTGTTCCCGAACACAGGATGCCGAACCTCTGCATTACTAATATGGTGTCGCCACTGGATGTCAGCAATCCTTCGAGACAACGATGATCAAACACAGAAAGTCGTTTAACATCCTCAATTCGGAGAGGCCAGATTTCACAAGCATAGAGCAAAACTGATATCACCGATGCGTTGTAGATTCGACCTTCTACAGCCAGACTGACATCACGAAGGTGCCAAAGATGACCCAAATTGGCATAAACCACTCTGGCTTTCACTATTCGTGAATTGATCTCACAACCCATGCTATTACCAGCACTTATGCAGCTACCCAGATATAAGAACTTCTCGACTACTTCTGTCTGCACTTCAAGACTTGGAGTTCCTTGTGGACTTCTGCCTCATTTGGTGGATCAGTCGTCACAGGCCATAGAGGGTAAGACAGTCTAATCGATGTTGCCGGGGCAACAGATCAGTCGGACTGCCCCTCGAAAAACTACCCATCCTGCAAGACATCGATAGATGTTAGTAGTCAGTATCCTGTCATCTTCACAGATTGTTTCGCTCACACTAGACTTTTTGGTGCCAGTGGCTTGGATGAGTTGAAAGACGTTGCTCCACTGTCTAATCCACAAGGCAGTAAAGCAACCTTAGGAGATGCAGCCCCATGGTAGCCGGTGACCAACAATCGGTTCATACGCCGTTTGTTTCCTTAGGATCCTGGTGACCATGTGCACTATTGGTTTGGAATCAGGGTTCTCCAACTCCCTTAAGTAAATCCTGTATATCCACTAACCCAGTTGAAGCCCCAGACATTCTCGCTTCGTTCTCTCAATTTCGTAAACAACACCCTCACCGAGAGAAGGCAGTGAGTAGGACTTCCCTGATCGTGGTCGTATACGCATGGCCATATGTAAGCATTTGGAGAGGAAGAGCTAACTCTCCCCGCCCTCCGTCGTACCAGGGGGCACAATTTTTAAATGTATCCGATATAATGAATAAAATGTTATGGTTGTTACATACTTTTCATTACGTGATATAATCAAATATTTAGTCCCATGTGTACAATGTAAATCATTATAGGTAAACTATATTAATATTAGATAACTATAAGAATGAATCAACCAGTTGGGTTTTCAATAATCGTCACAGTAACTAAATTTTGTTAACCCCTTTCTATCTCATGTAAAACTAATATCAACAACTGACCACTTTTTTTCTCAAATTGATGTTTGAATTTATTGTCTTTTTTAGTCATTTTCATTATATAGTGAGATATGTGTTTGTGTATATCCATCTCCAGTAGATCTACCTCTGTTCATAATGTGACAATCATAGACATCATTCTTTACATTTTGTTGCTTTACCATGTGAATCACATTCAACTATCACATGACTACAAAATAAATATGCATTGAACAGGTTCTTTTTTCTGTTAGTGTAAACCTAGTTGATGTAGGTGCCTTGATATTATACAATTGATATATCAATCCAAATATGGATGTTCATTAATAAGTAGTGGTGTCCATAAAAACTAGTGGATATGATACGATGCTATAAATTAAATGTATTCAGTGGTTAGAACATTCAACCTTCAACCAAGTAGGTCAAACGTTCGAATCTCATTCCTATCTACTTAAGTTCGAACAGTTGATGAATATCATCAGCCCTCACATTAAATGATATCCCTCAAAGTTCAGTGATGAAAAAGATTGGATGTTTTTGTTGATAATATATTCTTTCACCTAGTTTAAGTATGAAGATTTTATTGTCTTCCTGGACAACATTATCATCACCTACTTCGTGTAAATATGAACTTTTCAGTTATTCATCAAGTGTTAAATCATTTCTTTCTGACGGCTTTTTATATTTGGTCATCTTTGTGAGCTTTTTTGGTCTTCATTTGTTCTTTCGTTTCTAATGACTCAACGATAACAATTCTACACCCTGAAAAATTTCATTTCGCCATGATACATTATATAACATGGATTTATTAACAAAATTTTTGGGTGATTTAACTTAATTCTTTCACTTTTTCTATTGTATTTCCAAGTTTAATTTCCACTAACTATTAACTATAATTTCAATTTTATTTATTGTAATTTTTTTCAGTAGTTTTAACTCATTCTATGTCAACAGCTGGTTATACACGAGATACTAATAATAAAGGTCGTCATCGTAGCGGTAGTTCTATGTCCTCTGAAATTGGACAATATTCTATGAATGTTAAAGAGTTGACTTCTCCTCCTACTGCCTATCTGGATTCAACTTCAACTTACCCAGGTCGATGTGGTTCTTATAGTGGTGGTTGTGTTGTGGGTAACTTGAATAGAACTGCTAATTCCTCGGCTGTTGTTACAGTTGGCGGCGGTGGTGTTAGTTTACCGACACCAAATCAGAAGCAGAGTATGATGGGTGCGGCTACTTCCAAGCCTGTACTGTTAGGACAGCTCTCTGGGATTTATCAAAATGTGGTCACTCGTAAAAAGCAACAACAACCTAGTAGGTGTTGTAATTACATACATTTCGTTTGTTTTAATACTTATCCTCACCTTATCGCTCCTCCACCTTATGCGTTACTAGTTTAAATTATCGTATCAAAAATAATGACTGTTTTCTTGCATCTCTGTTATCGTTTATATCATTTCCAGTAAATAATAACTTCGAGGTTTGTATTTTACTTTTGATGTATTTAGTGCATAGTTATGGAATAAATGAATACAGCGTTATTTAAAACACACTGGGACATAGTCAGTCAGCTATATATACTCCCGTGTTTACTTTGTTACATTCTTTTTACTTTGAATAATTACTACAGTTTTTATTACATTCGATTGTTTTTTCTTAATCCATTGATTTATTGTCGTAAATTTGCTTATTCTTCTTTTGTGTTTAAGATATGCTATGGGATAATTTTGAATCGACATCTAGTACAGAACAACAATACTTCTCGCCTAATTGTCCATGGTCTACAATGAACATAAGTGGTACTGGTAATAATGATAGTAATGATGGGATTAATGAAACAGAAAATGATTTCAACACTTTTTTGGATCAATATCATATGCCTATCGGTATTGCTAGTACATCTTCTGTTAGTAATTGTGATGATACTAGTCGTGATAGTGGTTTAGTTCTTGATATGACATTGCCTCCAACTTCACCGCTTGAATCAAGTAAGAGTTGATTTTTTCTAAATCCCTCTTTAAAATAACCAAAACTAATTTTAGTTGATTGTGTGAAAGTAGTGATTTTTTTCGTTGTAAGCATTGTCTAGATTACTGTTGTGAATATCGTGATATAAAAGGCATCCGAGTTAACTTTTTAATTGGTTAAACCTAATCATGTAAACCAATGAATCCCGGTTCAGTGGCCTAAAAATTGAAAACTCTCCATGAGGTATGAAGGTACTGGGTTCGATCTCTTTTGATGAGGTCCAAGATATACACTTACTGAAGTGGAGTCCCATATATGAATGGAACAATTGTTCACTGCTTCTAGTTTATTAATGGTTGTTTAGCTAAAATCAGTTGATGATGAAGACTATTTAATTTTTATCAACTGTTAAAATGTCAGTTTTAGTTCATAGATTCGACGGATGTCGTACACAAATGTGCTCCATTGTATGGTCTGTACAGTGTGTTGTCATTAATTTATTGTTTTACCTTTTTAAGCCTCACAATTTTGTATCTGTACTTTATCAATTTATTTCTATGAAATACATTACACTACTGAGCCTTTAAAGAGATTTTTGCCTGTTTAAGTAGGTAAAAGTATGTAATATCTAAAGTAAATGTTTAGTGCCCCAGAGCTTTCAGTATTTATTTGACTGATTTGACTAATCTTATGCTGAATTTTCTGTAAGTCATTCGAATGCACAAATGTACTATAGTAAGATGGTGGTTTCGTGAGAATTTTCTAGTTTGGAAATGATTTCACCATAAGTTAGTCAGTTTCAAAGCCATTTTGAATTAGAAAGATTTTATTGCTCTGTAGTAGAATCGGATGCCTCTTATAATATTAAGAATGTCAAATCATTGAATTTTGATATATTGGCTAAGTAGTATTATATCCTCCTTGAAATCTCAGGCCTTTGGGTTGAATTTAGAATTGTATTGTGGATGCATATTGATGAGGAATTCCACAATACAACAGAACAGCTGTCTTATGCTCTCTGATTTCAATTCTTCATGGAGTCGGATCAGTTATATCTCCCATTCTTTATTTCTACTACAAATTTCGTAGGTATATACACCTAACTTGATGAATTTACATGTGCCTGGTCCTACGTTGTAGCTGACTGACTGACTTGATGAATTGAGATGTCTTATTCGGTGATTGTTTAAAACGTTCAATACAATAATGGACATATCCTAAATTCTCCATTATTTTATTAATAGGCTCAGTTATCAACTATTGTTGGATTAAGACAATTTTTGTAACACTCCCACAAACACCTATTATACCCGTACACAAGTTGTGTATGAAGCATACACATAACTACTCTTGTGCTTCAGAAATTGAATTCCTATTACAGATTACTATATTAGTATTAATTATTATAGTTTGTATCAATCATTTTGGTAATTTCTTTCAACTAAAAAAACGACTATAAAAATTAGTATGGAAATTCATCTTTAAGCAATTTTCTCAGAGATTTAACTGGAATCTGTTTTTGTAATTTTTTCCCTCCTCATCTGATGTAGGTTATACTACTACTTTAGGCTCATTAATATTGTATTTAGTAGTGTGTATGAGATAGAAAACTTCACCTTGATGATATTGATCTGTTACCTATAGAATTGCTATTTATTTAATACATTTTTAAAAGAAAATCTAAATGATGAAAGCGCAAAATTTAACATAGTACTGTACAGATGTATTTTATTTCGTTACTTCTATTTGAAATGCAACTTCACATATATTTAAAATTTCAATAGTTGAGATCATGAGTCAATCGAAGCTAGACCACCATGGAAAACCTGGAAGCACTGGACAACCATCTCGTTCTATTGTGGGACTCCTCAGCAATGTCGTCCAGTGCTTCCAGGTTTTCCATAGTGGTCTAGCTTGAATTGACTCATGATCTCAACTATTAACATTACTATAATATACACGAAAACCCCTTCTGATATATATAAAAGATCATTTAACACTAATTTAAAATAAATCTTTTCTGAAGGCAAGAAATTTTCTCTCACCATAGATATAAGACTTATTAGTAGGAAGTGCGGCAAATTGTCAGACGTCCTCTTGTGGTTCTTAAAGTCTGATTAAGAGAATAGTTTTAATCCATAAGCTAAGGGAATTAACACACAGAGAGGGGGGTAGGTATAGATGGTAAAGTTTAACGTGTTAAAATCAACTTGGATATTGATCAAAAATACAAAAATAAATGAACTTTATTTGAAGAGAATAGTTGATATATTATTTTCTGTATATAGAGACCGTATTGTACTATATCTGTTCATATAATACGATTGAGTCATGTCAACCATTACATCTCCGTTAGTAGATAAGTTTATATAATGTATTTGCATTTAGAAATGTTTTCATGAAAATATTTTTAGAAATAATTAACTAGGTTTTCATTATCTCCATTATTACTTACTCTTGTTACCCCTCATGAAGGCGCATAGGCCGCCCACCAGCATTCTCCATCCAACTCTTTCCTGAGCAATCTTTTTCATATCTGCTTCCAATTCTCAACATAGTGTGTTCTTCGACTTTCCTCTTTTCCATTTTCCTTCGGGATTCCAAGTTAGGGCTTACCTCGTGATGCAGTTTGATGATTTCCGTAATGTATTTTCTATCCACTTCCAACGTTTTTTCCTAATTTCCTCTTCATCTGGAAGCTGGTTTGTTCTCTCCCACAATAGGCGGTTGCTGATGGTATCCGGCCAACGGATACTGAGTATCTTGTGTAGACAATTATTTATAAATACCTGTACATTTTTAATGATGGTTGTAGTAGGTCTCCAAATTCTAGCTCCGTACAATAGAACTAACTACTTTGACGTTCGTATTGAAGATTCTGGCTTTGATGTGGGTTCGCCGACTGTTGTTTTTAGTTCTATGTGTTCTTCAATTATTTGAATGCTATCCTTGCTTCGCCAATCCTCGCCTTTACGTTTGCTTCACATCCTCCACGTTCGTCGATAATACTTCCCATGTACGTGAGACTTTCCCCATCTTCCAGAGTTTCTCCATTATGTGTGATTGGGTTGGTGTCCCCCATGTTGTAATTGAGATTCTGGTTTTCTCCCTTGTGTATATTGAGGACTACTGACGCTAAGGTTTCTGCTTCACTTCCATCTCCATTATGGCAGTCTATAAAATATGTATATATTTTTGTACATTTCTTGTCCGTTGTTTATTTTAATAATATGCTATAAATTATATAATTGTTTGGGTTAAAATACGTGTCCATGAGTTTGTAGCACATTTACTTTTCTATGTCAAATATCTATGAAATATCTAATATTCTTCTGTTCATTTAGCCAATGAGTCGTAAATATAGGAACGTAATTTTCGATAGAGGTTTCATTTCAATCTGCAAGTTTGCTTTACTTGAATTTTTCATCTGGCGATTCGGGATGCGCTAGTGGCGTGTTCATTAGGGACATATAAAAAGCTTTAAATAATTGGATTGAATTCCCCATTAAAAATTACACCTATTTGTAACGCTGTCTGACACGTTAAACAAGCGAGAAAAATGTTTGATAATGACAAATATTGCAATTCTACTAAACATTGAGAAAAAAGATAGTTGTCATCCTCATATACGTGTCTACATAAGTATTTCTCTATTTTATAGATTGTGGTGGATTTTTAAACAGTAATCTCGATGTCGATCTATTATCTCAATTGACACAATCGCAACGACAACAACATACTTCATCTAACACTGCTGCGTCTGGTGCTGCCACCGCTTTCTTCGATGATATTAATGCAGTTTACCCAACATTTTCTCAAGATATGGTTTTTCATTCACCATCTGATGATGGTTTCATTTCGACACATTCTACTTCCGAGGAACTAGATCATCCTCAACATCGTCATCATCATTCTTCTTCGTTTTTAGTTACTGTCACTACAAGTAGTAATATTGGTGTAAGTGATTGTTCATCATTGCCAAATTTTTACGCATCAAATCCAGTTAGTATACCTGGTAGGGGAGGAAATAATAACAAAGATATAAAAAGTTTACAAATGCGTTGTGAATTCTTGGATTCTATCACATGTCAATCAGATAATACTTTACCGCAATATGATTCAGCGCAATCGACTAATTTACAACAACAGGCTGGTAGTAGTAATAGTAGTATTATTCGATCGAGTAATTTTATCAAATCAAATCAACACATAGTAGGCTGGCCTTCAACTTTTATTGATGAAACTGGATATCATCGGCACAGTTCTCCTATATCTTCTCCAGTATCACTAAGTAGTAAGAGTAATAACAATCGATTTTCATCAATTGTTGGTACACCCCTTGGACGCGTTAATCTGCCAATTTCGGCGGCGGCAGGAGTCGATTTAAATGCTTCTGGATTAGCCAGTAGTGCTAGTAGTAGTTCTACCAGTGCTATATCATTTGGTGCCATTGGTTCCCGTGTTCATCACTGTTCAATGGTTAGTTCTACTTTTTGTCATATTCACCATTTTCTTGTTTTGATCACAATATTTGTATTAAACTTGTTATTCTATTATTATTTAACTAACTAGGCTACAATTTCGAAGGGAAAACTGAAGGTGTTATTCGGATATAATGAAGTTGGGGATCCTCATCAACTAAGTTGAGACATTATTTCGCAATGCCTAACTATCACTTACCTCGATACGGGATGTTTACTGATTTCGAAGTAGGTTAAAAGAAAACTGGAGATGGGCAATTTAAAACCCGCCATCAGTCCATAGAATTATCGACTGTCGAAATGAACCATGTTGGTATTTCCAGACTATCTGGTTGGGGTCCGCGCTACCTTTGTAACTGATAGCTGATGATGTCAGATGAGAAAGCCTAGAATACGTCTGAGTGACATGGATGCATTCATCCTGCCTCTCCTTAAATCTTCAGTTTCAAAATTATCTAATACTTCCACAAAACAATTGTTTTTTCTCGAATGATATTGTCCCTAATGTTTCCTACTTTCATTGATGCTGTTACTACTTCTACTCTGGTAATTATTTTGATAATTTCATCTCTGTGCTGATGTAGCGTAACAAATTGAACCGGGGCGTACATGCACATAGTTCTACGTTACTTATGACTAAATGACTAGTTATTTTGAAGACATTAATCGAGGTCAAATGAGTATTAGTAGTAACATTACTATCTCGTACGCAATATATATAGTTTTGTGGTACTATAAAGTTATTTAAATGAACTAATCTATTTCATTGGGATTAACCACTTCTGTTTCTTCGTATATGTTATTTTGTTCAATTATCACACTAAACTAACCACTAGTAATGTTACTGGTTGGCAATCAGGGTTCTCTTTTAATCTACGGGCAGCTCACTGTGAAACGATTTGGACGGTTTTATTAAATCCTGTGACTTACTTTTAAAGTAATTTATATCAATATAGCTATGGTGTTCATGAGTATTAGTGGGGTGATGGCTTAGTGGTTAAGTCATTCGTCTGTTAATGACCGACTAGATGGCTTATTTAAATACTTTTGTAAACTGAATGATACTGAAATTTTATTAGTCACTTGAACTAACATAACTGTGTACACGGTACTATTTTATTCTACAGTGTAAAATTCTATGTTAATAATGCATATTTCTAAACATTAAGTCACGCGATTAGAAGACATGCGTAGTCTGTAAGTTTTTAATCATAGCTGTCCTCGAAGTATTGCTCGTGTTTCGTGGAATCATCGATTGAGCACTGGTTGAAGTTAGGCGTGTACCACTTGACAAAGATGACAAGTCGCTTGGTCAGTTAGTGTGTCTTCATTGACTGAGGTGTTTAGGACTTGTGTTAAGTATGACTAACTACTGCCTACCTTGAGAAACGATGCTCTATGTTGATGATACCCGTGTCTGTCTATCTAAAGCATAAATATAATATTACATTTTTTGTAATACCAGATTTTGAACTGTAAACAGTTCCACCTGGAACTGTTGGAGCTTTTTAACTAGGCATAGTTATATAACTTTATATTTACTGACTTCTACTTTAAGAGCAAGAACAAAGATTCTAGCAGAATAGCATGAATTCTTTTTTATTTCGTAGGTTCTCGTCAGCTGCTTACAACCTGTGGTATTTAAAATTATAATTACATAATGGGTTTAAATTACTTACATAAATGAGTTTTGTTGGAAGTTATATTGAATACATATTCATGTAGTATATCAAGGGTGTAAATAAAATTAATCGACTGAACATTGTTAATATATACCTTATAAAAATGGATTCATACTATTTTACTAGAATCTTTGTTCTTGCTCTTTTCAAAATAATAAAGGGAACTATGTGTATGAAACTTCTGCTTTACTTAATGCCCAATTTATTCTGGATACTATTCGTTTAAATTTTGATGATTGTTTACAAAATAAATGTTTTATCATCTAAATCCTCCCATCGACATTTCCTTTCTCTCTGAAGTCCATGTTTATGTTTTAAGATATTTAATAAGCATATTTACTCAAACATTCAAATAATGAAAGATTAAAACTATGAATATAACAAGTGTTATTATCCTTCTTACAATAATAACTTGATTTAATTAACTCATGATTTCAATCTGTGAAAATTTCTATAATCTCCACAAACCCCTTCTGATCTAATCATATTGTATTATTTTCTTTCTCCTTAATATTCATAATATTTCTATCGTTATTGCTTGCTTCAAACCACAAAATCTATTAAATAAATCTAATATCATACAACTTGATTTACCTTTCTAAACTCCGGATACTCAAAATAGATTCCATTTATTTTTTTTTACTTCACATATATTCTATGGGAACAAATATATTTTTTTGGTTGTTGTTTTTTTTTAGTTGAAATCATTTTATTTTTCGTATCCTTGATGAAATTGATCACAATTATTATTACTATTAACGTCTTAGTGATAATAACAGATTGGTCATGTGATCTTGTGTTTGAAGGTTATTTTATTTCGTTATTATTATTATTATCGTTGTCCTTCACTGTCCACTTTATATCAATTTACTTGAAGTTGATTGGACTATTCAATACGTAGCGAATGATAGACAAACTAGCAAATAGAGACATATTAACAATGCACTTTAAATCTTAGTCAATTTACGTTGACTTTATTGATTATAATCGATATTTATTAGAAAAAATAAAGGCCAACTTTGTGACATCCTACCTAACCATTATTATTATTATTATTAATCATGGTCGGTTTTCATTAGAGTACATAATAAGTACATATTTACAGTTTCAGCATACCAGATTTTGTGAGGAACAAATAGTGATTTAACATCAATCGGTTCATGATCTGAATGAAAAACTTAACAATCTCCAAAACCTTTAAACAACTTAGTAGTTTGAATTTTTCAATCTTAAACTCTGAGGCATATGTAGTCAGTTTCACGATCAATTTTATTCACACTTACTTTTTGTATACAAATTACTTTCACTATTGGCTTTATTTATGAATTAATGAGTCATTCATAAGTTACTTGTAATTAAATTTTGTCAAACTACTCACATCTATATAATATTGAAATTGATATCTTTCTTTTTTAGGACATAATACATTAACAACTGTTTTGTATACTTTTTTATTACAGTCAACTTACTCAAGTGTTTTTTTTTCATTATTATCTCAATATTAAGTAATACTTGCAATACATTGTCTAGTTTTCTTTAGTAATGATTTATAAATAACTTAGTTTCCAGCTCTTGTATATATCTGATGTTCTACCTGATTAGTTTAACATTTGATTAAGAAAGCATTTCAGGTTCAATTACCAATAGTTGAAGGGAAGGATTAATAAAATGTGCCATAAATTTTATCGTCACTATATCGCTTGGGACTCATATTTCAATATTATTTATGGCCAAATCGAATCTAGTACCCAACCCATTTATCAAGTACAGATTTGTATACTTGGTTACGAGCCACGCTACGTTTAAAGACTAGTAATACTATCCAGTTCCCCTAATCATAGTAAGTTGGGCAGGGTTCTAGTCTACAACTTAATGACTGAAAGTCGCATGCATAAGCCTCTGAGCTACCATTCCACATAGCTCTTAGTGTTCCATATGATCATGGTCGTGTTAATTTAGTTAAACTTAGTTTTTTTTAACCTTGTCATCGTCATATTCCAAAACCCAATATCTAATTATCTAATGAAATTGTAACTTTCAAATATAGACATCGGAATCCACAGACCAACCGGACAATAACCGGTCAACTAGATCACAACAATATTCAGAATGTTCAACTCAGGGTGGTATTTCTAATGTGTCTTCAACTTCATCTCCCAATCAACTGGATCTTGGTGGAACTCGAACAAGTTCTAGGATTTTCTCACATTCAATAAATGATAACTTTACCAACTTACCGCAGTCACCTATTCTTTTATCGTCTCCATTCAGTAATCCAGGCTGTGATCTAGAGCGTATAACTTTACGTCGTGAATTAGATGAAGTAAAACAACTTTTAGATTCAGTAAGTTATCTTACATCACCATAGTCACGTTTTGTGTGTTTTGAATTTTTTTGTCTGTGTTCATATTTACTAGCTTAAGTTTTGGCCGATTAACTTTCTAGTCGAGGAAATACTCACCTCATCTTTCAATAAACCATAACAGACACATTCAGATAACATATGTATCAGACCAGTAACTTTTACATAAATAAAGTTATTGGGTTTTTTATTCCTCATGTTTATTTTAATATACGATGATTGAAAACAAGTGGTATATGGTACCAGGTTTCTTCCTCTCGTTTCTGTCTGAGAGAGAGTAGAACCTGTGCTTTCATTAATATGCAAGTATTTATCACTTGACTAGATGATAAGCGAATTCACTTGTTATCAGTATGAGGATTGTAGAGGTTGTTGAATGTTGTTGAGATCGCGAACCGAGAAGAAGATATTTATCCTAGTGTAGGACTCCTGATTGACAATGCCAACCCACGATCTCACAACCGGGAATCTAACTTGAGACTTTCGTGTTGCGCGTGAACACTTAACCTCTGGGTCACTGAGAAGGAATTCAGTAGTGTACATGTCGAACTTTGATTATCGCGAATTTATCGAAGTAGAAGTTTTCGCTCTGAAGAATATGATTAAACCATCCAGCTCAGAGGACAAAACTACAAAAATAGTTCACCTGATTTAAAAATCTACATTTTACAAGTATAGATAACTTTTAGTGGTTAGTAATTACTTAGCATAGCAAATAGTTTCGAAACCTCTTTTGATCAAGTGTGTAGTGGGTTTTAAATCATATGTAGGTTAAAATATCTACGTTAGTTTTATTGGTGTTATATTTTGAAATTGGGTTACGTACAGGCCCATGATACGAAACGATTGAACGTATTCTTATGCAAACGTGTTCGATGACGAACTCAATAGAACAACACACAATAACATTTCAACGTCAATATTGCAGGTGCTAATATATGATAAAGAAGCTGAGACTTTCAGAATAGTTTTTTTATTTAGAAAAGGAGTCAAAAATTAAAGTAGAACAAAAACTCAATTTATACAGTAATATTCAAAATTAACTAGATGTATTGAGCTCTCTCTAGGAATGTTGAATTGCATTTACCCTCTGGAAATCGGGATCGTGCAGAATTTCATCTGGATATGGTGAAGATTTGTAGCTCAGGTGGATGGTTTTGATTGAGTTTTGTTCTCTGAGTTGGATAGTTTGGTCGTGGAGCTTTCATCATTCTTCTGAACGACATCATCAGCATAAAATTCGTGTAGAAGTGAAGTGTTCGAATTTCTCCACATATGACCCACAGTTTGTCCTGTAGACCTCTATTTTGGTTGGTTATTGTTGACCCTTAATGTGTCATCGTTTACTTCTTTATTTTGATTGTATCTTATATTGATGTCATGGCATGGCATATCCTCACTTTTATCAGTGTATGTGGACACCCATTGGATTGGGGAAATGTCAAGACCTTAGATAAAGGTAATTCTAAAAACACCAGTGAATTTTTAAAAGCTTGGCACTCAAGTCAATCAGCAGTCAACAAATACACCGAAATCGATCCAATCTATCAAACCAAAAAAATTATGGACAAATAGGACCAAGAATCAAATAAATGGGAGATACAATCAAAATAAAGAAGTAAACGATGACAGGTTAAGGGTCAACAATAACCAATCAAGACCGAGGTCTACAGGACAAGCTGAGGGTCATATATGGCAAAGTTCGGAAGCTTCATGACCAAGCCATCTAGCCCAAAGAAAAAAAACTACCGAAATTCTGTCCACTATTTAACAATTACACTTCCACAGGGGTTCAATTATATTACTATTAATAATTTTATATTCTCTGTTTTTTATTTCAATTTGTAGAAGGAGGGTGAAGTGGAAGTTTAAAAAAGCAAAGAGATTTTGTTACAGAACATTTACGTGATTCGCTTGGTGTAATTCGTCGTTTATTTCATTCATTGAATATATCTCCATCAGCTTCGACTGATTTATTTAAACCATTATTTATTGATACCGAAATTAATAATATTAGTAGTGAACAGAGTACCGGTTGTTGTTATGCTCAAAGTTTATCATCAGAATCAAATCCATGTGAGAAATTTAAAACGTGTATGCAAACTTCACCTATGAAAAGTCCTAGTCCAAGTGGACCGATTGATTCAGTTAGTCGAAACCCTCTACAACAGCAAGAAGCATTAGCAGCTCTATTCGCTAACCCACTTGTATCAGCACTTTTGAATAGTCATCATAATAATGATATTGATACGACAGATGATGATGGTTCCAACAAGACAAAGTCTGAAATGCAGGTTTGTTATTTAAATTAAATAAATTTTTGTTAGCTATTCCTATGATAAATGGTATTGGTCACAAATTGAACGCATTTGGTATACTATTGAAAATTAGGGAGTGCTTTATAATCATTGCATCCTAGTATGGAGCTCCTCTGCAGTGCACACCTATAACCCTATCAGCGATCGATCTGAGAACCTTCAGGTTTTGTAGTAAATGCTTAACTTTTAGGATCACTGGGTTAGTAGCTCTATAAACTCACGCAACATCTCGGTTTAGCTCCTCATGATTTTCTTCTGGCATATTCCTGCATCAACAAATATCGCACATCGAAGTAGTTAGTGGTCGAGGATACATAATACACACACAGACAGGCAGTATTTGAGCATCTGTGACACATATCCCAACCATTTTGGTGAATGAGGATTTACTAACTGATCAACCGATTCGCCACCTCTTATTTTACGTTTAACCTCAGCATTGATCATTCAATACTCCCAGCATACCTGAACAATGCTTTTAAAATATGTATGACTAAACACTGGTAACCTACGAACATCCTTTCAGTCATTCGCAACATAGAACTTGATATGTATATACATCGGTTCAAGTTGCTATACCCCATTAGCACAGAGATAGAAATATCAAGCCAAACCCATAATAGTAAATGGGTTTGGCCTGATGAACATTGATTCTTCAAAGAGCCACGACTATCACAACTATCAAATACCAAAGAACAAACTATTGGGTGATATACTTGTCCTTTGATTAAGAGAACAATTAATATGTCTCATGTGTTATAAAAAGTTATATAATTTGATATAAAGCTGATTAGATTTTCTCAATTTGTATTGAGATTTCATCTGATCTTATTCCTCTTTTAAATACTAACTTCAACAAGGTGGGCTACTGGCCGGTCATAGTTTCCAATGCGTTTCCATCCATTTCATCTAATACTACTACTATTCTCTCTAGTTGGTTATATTACTATTGTTTGCACGAATCCATCTATTCGTGCAATCTGTAATAATTTCGTATACACTATTCTTATTATTTATATTTGTGTGTATGCCTATGATAGTACTTCCTAATGTTATGTGTTGTATAGGTAATATATGTGTATACAATAATAATACCATTATAGAATAAATTAGTTTTCTGATGTTTGTATGTTATGTTGAGTGTATTGTGTTACACATGATTTTCTATTCTTTCCTCTACCTTTTTTCGATAGATCTAGAGAGATATTTAAAAAAACGTGTTCACTTAATAACAACAACATAATTATGTACTTTTTAAATATATATATATATGATTCCTTTTTTCATAAGTACATTGCACATGTTTGCTTTGTTTATTCATTCGTTCACGTGGTGATAAGTACTCTCCTGTTATAAAGAAAAGGATATTGTGTGTGATTACTCTGGTCATTCCGTCTTTTTTATAAAGTAAAAACTGTAATTATAATCATTCCAATCAATTTTTTATATTTGCCCGCATTTTTTCGTTCCCCTCTCCTTGTTTTCTGGTAGGTTTTTATCATCATTGTATAGTGTTAGTGATTAAAAGTTATCAAACTATGTCCTGTTATATGTGGAAAAAAATCAGTATTTCAGCTCTTGTTCTTACATGAACTTGATAATCAGTCGCCTCACTGTTATCGTTACTTTAGTATCTAATTGTTTGTGTGTAGTATTCGTCAGGGATTGATCTCATTTAGGATGGTAATACTGAAAAACAGTGTTGTATCGGACGACCATTTTGTACTTCTGCGGAGTCCCATGCTAAGACGAAACAGTTGAATAGTGGTCCCTAGCTTTCAGCAGTATCTCAAGTCGTTTTGACCCTAGCAAGGTAGGTAGTCATTTCTAAAATACTATCTCTAGTCTGTTTCTGCCGAATCGTAGTTTCACTCTCTTTGTCTCTTTTGTTAAACGTATGTAATATGCAACCAGAAATATATATATATATATATATATATATATATATATATGTGCAGTTTTTCCTACAAGCCACTAATCTCCTATCTTTCTCTCTTTGGACACTGCATTCATTCCTGATAGATAATAAAGTTTTCCTATACTTTCTCATTTATTCTAATTCATGATTTTTTTTCTGCAGTAAATAAACGTTTATTTTATTCATATTTCTTTTCTAAAAATATCTATATTCAATTTTAGTTTCAAAATTGGAATTTACCAAACAGTAATTATAATACAAACTGTATACAACATGATAATGAATCATCTGTGCATGAACTCAAAGAAACTTTCAATAATCCATGTTTATTATCATCTACTTGTGCTGGTGTTGATAATGGTGGTACACATAACAATTCTGATTATAATGATGATGACGATCTATTCTCTGCATCAGGTTTGCTCTCATTATCGAATCAAGAATCTTGTGATTTAGATCAACAAATAGTAGAAGGCAGTAATACAGAAGAATTGTTAACATATCATCATTCGAAGACTTTTGATGTGCCCACTATCGCTAGTACTTCTGTTTCTGAGTTGACAACAACCACGACGGCAGATACATTGACAATATTAACTAATAATACTACATTTGAAGAATCTAATGTACCGACCACTGAAATGACAGTTATCGAAGAAAACTCATTCCGATTGAATAAAATAATGAATACTACTACTGTCGACCCTGTTACTACTTCTACCAGTACTAGTTTTGTATTTCAGAATTCATCCCTAGATATACAACATCAGGAAAGTAATAACGATGATAACAATAAGAAACAAAACAACTGTTGCTTATCAACCTCATCGTCATCTAAACATATAGCTAATGAAAAACAACCTATCTAATGTTTGTTGATATCACAAACACACACACACACAAAGAAAATTGCATCATTATCATGCTTAGTTTTTTTTCTCTAGGCTCTGTTCCACAATATTACTATTATATAATGATTATATATAATTCATAATTATTAGAGAATAAAAATAAAATTAACAAAGGATAATTCTAGTGGAAGAAACCGACCAAAAGTATGAGAAATGAAACAAGTTATACACAATAAAATGTAAAAGATGATCCCTAATTAGATTCAGATTTATTAGACAAGATTCTTTTTGTTTTCTTAATTTATTCTTAGTGAAATATTTGATTACAATATTAACTATTAGCATTGTTATTCTTACTTATCGTTCGACATTGTTTAGGTGTCTATCTGATTTTACGTATGTTATTATTATTAATACTGTTACTATGATCTATTTTCATAAACATTTTACATATATACACATGGTCTCATTTAATTAACTGAGCCGACAATTAATTCATTGTAACAATATTTTCCCATTATTGTGTTTTCGCTGGCGTGTATATATGTGTATGTTACGATTTGTACTTTTCTCTCTCTCGTCGTAAATCATACTTTTTCTTCTTACTTTCAATTAGTACTATTCAGTAGTCTGTCACATTTATGATGAGATAACAGAGATAATTAAGAATAAGGGTGGGAGGAATGGTGATTCTCTCTCTTTCTTTTTCTTTTCTACTATGTTTATAAACAAACAAGCAAGTAAATATTAACACCACCCTGAACATACATCATTTATTAGTTGTAGTTGTAATTTATTTATCCATTGTGCAAATTCAATACAATAACCATACAATGCACGCGCATACACATAGACACACACATAAATGGTAATTTCTTTTTTGCCTTTTATTTGTCTGTTTGTAAAATATCTACTAGTATTGTTTGTTGAGAGTGTTTTCATAGTATCAGTTTTCATATTCATAAATTTCTATGTGCACACACACAACGTATGTGTATGATAATGAATTGTGATTAGTGATTTTGGGTTTACATAATTAGTCACTTTATTACATGTTTATTTGGGATAATCCTATACTTGTTTATAACTGACAAGTTTTTTTCGAAACAATTCATGCCTCAACTACTATGAAAACATACATCATATGTGTTTGTGTTTATTATTCATAGAAGATGGATAGATGATTACAATAATAATATTGAAAAGTAACCGCTGTAATTACTCTCGACGCTGTCACCGCTGCCAATAGCCTATTAACCAATAAACTTTAATACTGCATACTAACTTACAAGTCATCTTTTAGATATCTTGCGTGCATATATCTTTTCAGTTATGTGTTTATATGATTGTTATTATTATTATTGTTATTATTATTATTTGAATCAGAATATGAGAAAATACATTTTGATAAGTATGTTATCATTAATGATAGCAATTTAGCGCCAAAACTTACTAGAGATATTACCATTATTCATTGTGTTCTATTTGTTTTATTCAATTAAATCTTTTTTTGAGTTTGCTTTTTATAAACAGATACACGCTGAGACATAGTGAACAAAAACATGGAAGCAAATCAACTTACACAGTCAAATTACATGATTTTCTTCTTTTAGGTTATTGTTTATTTGTCGCTCACTTATGTATCGGTCTTGTATTATTATTATTATTACTATTGTATGTGTGTGGTCTCCCACCATTTTGTTGCATTGCCCATTTTGCCTACACTATTTATAGAGATACTTATCTTTTTTTCCTGTCTTTTTGTTCATTTTTCTACATAACTATCAATTATATTACGAATGATTGTGTGATATGGACACAATTATTATTATTATTATCGTTAGTAATAATGTGTTAATTATAGTCTTATATTTTACATAAACATACATTCACTTAAATGTAATGTATCTAATTTCTGATTAATTTGTCCTGTTTTTGGTTGTTTAGTGATTCAAATAGAAATTCTAGTTATTTTTCCTATTAGCAAATTCACTTAGTTGAAAAGATGTTTTTAAAGAGATGTGTATGTTTTTTTAATATGATGATAGACAGGAAGAGACCTATACATCTTTTGCCTTTATTTTTTTGCGCCCCTTTTCTTTGAAAAAGTTATCTTTCTATCTGCTTTTCTTCTTTTTTTGCTAATCGTTTCTTCTATCATTAATGAGCTGATATGTTTGAATGGTAACGAATGATTTTTCATTGTTCTAGCTTGTTTTTACCATCGATTTTTTGCACTTATTCTACTATGGACATCATATTAAATAGGAGTATTTTCTTTGGTTCCATGAATTCTGTTTACTTCTAAATAAAAGGAAAAGATTGTTTTTAATGTTTATCATATTTCCTGGCATAGTTTCCCATTTTTTACTGACGATGATCTACTCATTTTACACCTGTATGCACATCAATCTATTCAATTATTCATTATCATTTTTACTATTTAATGCCATTTATGTAATCACATTTCTAGAATAATAAAGCTATGTATCTTCACATTTATTCAAGATAATAATGATGAGTTCACAATAGTCTTTCATTTAATGACTTCTGTTTGTTTGTCCGTTATTGTTATTATTGTCCTTTTCATCATCAAGCTTTTTTTGTAACCATCGTTTTACTATTTTTTTCATTATTCAATTATAATTGTTTATGTACTCTGTTTCCACGCCCGCTTGTATGTGTATGTATGTATAGTATGCTGTTGTTTATTGTTCTTTCTTGAAATTATTATTTATGCTTAATATCACTTACTTGTTCATGTATTTTCTCAAGATTGTTAATGTATTATAGTTTAGTGAGTGTCATGTTATATGTGTTCACTTTCTGTCTTTTACCACTCAGGTTCTTTTTTTTCGTTTCCTTCCTATGGTTCACTATTTCACCGACCAGCAGTTTTAATTTTTATTCAAACTTCTACATCAAAATAGTTGTATCATATTTATTATATTGTACTAACAAATTAATTTATATTCACATCTTGAAGATTTTTACCCTCTTTGAATAATAATTATTGTTTCCTATCAATATGTATCTTTCTTTAAGTAAAAAGAGAGAAAGTATTGTTGAAGATTTGTTTCATTTTTAACTTTGATGGTTAAATTCTTTCTCTAATGGACAACAGTGAATAAGTAACGTAATGACAACAACGGAACATGTAACTGGTATCCATCTTGAGTTATACTAATTAACAAAGTATAACATTTAAAAAATATGCGTGAGTCATTTCACCCTTCTTGTCTAATAAATTATTTTCTTTTAGTCACCATTATTGTTGTTATGACTGTTCTGGTTCGTGTTATTATCCAGAGCCGTTCATCAATGTACTTTTATTTGTGTGTGTGTGTGTGTGTGCGAGTAGATGGGTGATTCAGTTGGTCAACAATGATTGAATCTTGTGCTTATACTATTTTTACATTTTATTTTCACTATTACTGTTACTAATACTGTTAGAGTTTCTTATGCCATGTATACGATTTTTAAAGAAATTTTTATGTCTACTTTTCTCTCAGTTGCAATAATTAACAATAAGGTAGGGTAGTGCATTGTATCTCGAAAAGAAAAACAAACAGAAATACATAACAACTTAGCACAAAACAACAGCTTATTGGTCTTCTTTCTGTTTCTCATTTAACAATGTTGGTTTCATTTATTTATTTGTCGTTACTCGCTTCTTTCTGCGCTTACGTATTGTATTTGTTGGATTCGACTTGATCTACCTATTCGTTAATTTATTTTACATTTGAGATTTGTTTGTTTTTTCAGTGAGGAATAGGTTTTTTTTCAACTTTTCACGTCAGTCTGTGATTTGTTTGTTTTTGTCTCATTTACGAAATACTTGATCTTAACAATTTCGTTTTCTTTTATCTATTGTGATTTTTTCTATGCGTCAATTGTTTACTGGGCTTTTCGTTTATTCTACTCTACTTTCCATAGTTGATAATCTACATCTTTTAAATGCTTATTTATTCAAGTCCTAATGTTATTAGTACCCTGTTATCCCACTAGTGTTTCTCGTTGGATTGTCTTTTTTATCCAGAGGTGGTGAACATTGTCCGGTTTTGAGTATGTATGCAATTTTGTGTTCGATCCACATAAGAATTTTTTCACATTGCCTACCCTGGTATTGATCGTGCTTCTCTCTCTCTCTCTTCGTTATTACTGTCTTATTCAATTTGTACATCAACGCAATCACATACATATGGATTTAACATTTTCTAAGCTTTTTAGTCATCTGCGGTCTTTTTCTTAATAGTTAAGTATGTGTGTTCTTTTTTTCTATTACTTTTTCTTTCCTCTTTCACAATCAATTGTCTGTTGTATTAAAAAAGATGTTGAGTAACAGCTACCACCGTCACTATAGTTCAATGTTAAATTGTCCAATGTCACTTCCACCAAAGTTTTATTTTTGTTGCTACATAATTTTCATTTTCATACATTTTTAATCACTCACTATGTGATTGTTATATTACAATACTTCTGTGTGTATTTAATAATAAATACATGCAGAAGAGAGATACATGCACATACACCTAGAGTATACACCATTGTTCGTATTTCTTGCTTACATACAAGTATATATGTGTAGTACTTGTATCAATATTGTTTCTATTATATAGCATCATTTATATTTCTCTGATCAGAATTTAAGAAAACTAAAAGATTATTCTAGATGATACTATATTACTAAAATGCTACTTATTTTCTTTAATAGGATTTTTTTCATTATTACATTCTGTCATTAGACATTTACAAAAATCAAAACAGATTATAACAATACAATTACACACGAAAAATGAATATGTTCTGACTTTTTATTGCTCTGATTGGTTTGGATAAATGTAGAAAAGTAGCTATTAAACGGGTGCGAGTGGTGGTTAAAACTTTCAACTATCAAGCTTATTGTTTCGAGACTTGGTCAATCTGCTTTCGTCTGGGTAACTTCATAGTTGGCTTGGAACCAACTCCTTGATTCAGTACCTGGTTAATGAGCTAGGTAAATAGATTAAGTACTATCATAGCGGGTAGATCTGAATGTCCTAGATTCAATTTCTAGCAGGGCCTTGGGTGAGCTTAAAGTTGGACTTCAATAGCTTTTTTTCTAACTGCGTTACAATCTAGTTTTTGTTAGGGGTAGCAAGTGTTTTAGGATTTTAAAAGATAGCAGTGTGTAATCCCCCCAGTCCACCGATATTCACATTCGGACTTAAAACCGGTACCCTTCATTTTAAATCTAAAGTGTCACCCACTAAACGTGTGGGTCTACATGTCCGCTAACTTGTTCATCGGGTATGATGTATGTGCAATTAGTAAGAGTTTTAATTATTCTGTCGTGAACATCACGAATTCAAATATATCTCGTGATAATCTATCCTATAAAATGTGCGGCAGTATTGCTATGTTAAGTTAATCTCCGCAGGATATGCGTATGTCAACAAAGACTGAAATTCAGTCCTAAATGCCAACAATAGGGTAATGTAAACCCTTTCAGTGATAATCATACAAAGATGTATTGGAGGTTGATAGCCTTATGTTAAATTAACTCAACATCAAGAAATGGACAACCTGGAGGGAATTAAATCATGGATAGCGTCTCCATACATCTGGCGTTTAATTTGTATCTCTAAACAGCAATCTAGTATTATGGTTAATGTTAGTTCGTGATGAGAACCGTAACTCTCAATCCTGGTTCGTTACATTAATCCATAAGTGTATTTTAATGATAAGTGGTCAGTTTTTTCAAGGTTGTCCATCAGCCCTTATATCACCCAAATCTATTATCGGACGCAATCCGGAACTAATTAAACTATTAGAATGGATATTGAGGTAACTCTTATTATGCCTCGAAGCATTGAGCCACAGGATTATTTGAAATAAACTGGTTAAGAATCATCACAACGGAATAAATTTCATTTCTACCAGCGTGGTTGAATCATCAAACGTTTAGTTTAGTGATCATTGTTTGAAAACTACCAATGCATTTTTTATAATTCACATCTGGATAGTGTTTACCAAGGTTCTAAGTTTTACATTGAATAACTTTAACTTTCTATGTAATTAATGTCAGGTAGCTTGTTATTCAGTTTGGTTATTCGGTCATCTGTACTCAATTCTGAACTTCAGAATAGTGTGCTCATCACAAAATTTGCCGTTTTCTATAAAAGTTAGTAAAACTTTTCTGACAGTGAACAGCTGACCTAATGCTAACAAAACAACGCGTTAACAGATTTTAAAGGTCCTAATCTTTTTAAAGGATGATAAGTGTAACATTCATGATAAACGAAACAAAATGACTTAACGCTGAGAATTTTAATGATACCAATAACAGGAAAAATCTTTCGTTGGTAAGCATTTTTAAGAAAACGAATTACTGGATTGTGTGTCTTTCGATCTCAAATTCCATTTCACATTTATAACAACATTTCCTACTTTACCTAACAATGGTACATGCTTACTATTGTCGGTGCTTTTATTCAGAACAACATTAATTAATTATACTGTCTAAAGACATCATAACCTGTGTATCATCTAACGGGTGTTTCAGTTTGTTAATCATATTTCCTACTGTTGCATGTTGCCACATCACATCAGTCTGCCAATCTTAACTTTTATAATTCCATTCAATGTGGAATGGAAACCGAATTAGATTACTAGAGCCCCCAAATGCCCTGGCACGGCGGAGGGTTGGGACAGTCCGCTCTCCCTCTCCAAATGCTTACACATGGCCATGCATATACGACCACTATCAGGGAAGTCCTGCTTACTGCCTTCTCTCGGTGAGTGTTGTTGAGAAAAGGGAATGTCTGGCGCTCCAACCGGGTTGATGAATACAGTGGATCCACTTAGGGGAGTTGGAAAATACTGATTCCAAACCAATGGTGCACATGGACTCCAGTACCCTGAGGGAACAAATAGCGTATGAACCAATTATTGGTCATCGGCTACCATGAGACTGCAGCTCCTGACGCTACTCCACTGCCTTCTGGATTAGACCTTTGGGTCGGAGGCTCCGGGTGTGATCCCCTAAGAAAATCACCTGCTTCGATTTGGGCAGCCGGGCAGTATCACAGCTTACACATAAATCAAGTGACTTGTATAGTTGTATATTTATTCAGTGCCCCTTTGTACTAATAATAATCTAGACGAGAATATATGAGACTGTTTCGAACGCGAATATTGTCATCGTTTCTAAATGATTATCAGATCCTAATTAATTTTGGATAACCTTAATTAACGAAATTAGTTATTAAGTTCTGTCATATATTATCATGCTGACAAGAAGGTAATTTAATTAATTGACTCACTGGTTGGTGCTATTGATTTGATTAAATGAATCATTACTCATAAAAAACAAGATTACTAAAATACCTATTTATAGCTTTTTATGATAGAACAAGTGTATGAGTCAATGTTGACATTTGTATTCAGATAGTCTGCCTGTTAAAAGATTTCCTTCAAGTAATACCAAGATACATATGACATAATTACATATATAACTTTATTCATCGTCTCCAGGCAATAGCTAATCCTACGCTACATATATTATCTAGGAGCATTTCCAATGTAGCGTTGACCGAAATATATGAGATATAAAGAAAAGATTCATGAACAGACAAGTTTGCTTATAACTCAACATATGAGAACCCCATCGAATCTCTTCTAAAAAGTTAAATTTATTCAAAACAATGACAACCTCTATAATAATTAACATGGTTGTTGTTTTCTGGTAAGCTTTCACCTATTCTCTAAATGTTCCAAGGAAGGATAATAATCTGGTCACTAGGTTAGGATCTGTCAAAATAGTAAGTCACTAGATAGTGTAGCTTCGAAGGAAGATTAAATAGCTTAACCATTCACATCATTTCAGCTAACTCTAGTGTATTAATACTATTACTCAAACAAAATAAGTAAATTCATTATGAAAATTATAGCCCAGTACATACAAGTCTTATTCTGTTAGAAAGACTTTATTAAATATAAATGTCTGTCTCAGTTAATCCAACCTTTTAAGATACACTTCAAAGAGAAGCTATTATATATTAATTTATTCACTGATAGTTTGGTGGTAAAAATAGAACATCAACAACTATCAGGTAATTAACTTTATCCGATCATCAGTAGTCATAGTACGTTTTACTTAATTTGCAAATTTTTCAACTTATAATTCACATTCGTAATTTCTCTAAAAATCGACTTTATATTGTTCAATTTAGAAATCACTTCTAATCGGCTGATATATTTTTTATACTGTGAATTATTAAATAATAAGGTTAAACTGTTGACAAAATACTAGAGATTAATCTATTACATAATAATTAGGTTAAGAGTTTTTGTCACAAATTTTTTAATGTGTTAAGATTACACCTACAGAATAATCGGTAAAACGTTTTATAGCTTAATTAGTACGAAAAAAAAAATTTTTTCACAATAGGGTTGAGGAGATTGTTAAGTTATTGATTGAGATCTTGGACCGATTGAAGTTAGACCAGCATTGAAAACCTGGAAGCATGATCCGAATCAAAAACTTAATAATCTCCACAACCCGATACTGATAATTACCATGTGCTCACTAGTGACTAGCTTCGTGAGGGAATTCTCGGAGTTCTAGTGAGAAGTCGTAACCAGTGGAACTAATCCGTGTCGGGTAGAGACAGGTATCTACCTCAGTATGATGGAAGATGGTCGCGCCATTTCGTGGATTGGTTGGAGTTAGACATTAACACCATTGGTGGTACAGTGGGTTAAGTGTTCGCGCGCGAAACTGGACGCCCTAGGTTCGAATCCTGCGAGCGGGCTCGTAGATGCTCACTGCTGAAGAGGCCCACAATAGAACGAAGCGGCCGTCCAGTGCTTCCAGGTTTTCAATGGTGGTGTAACATTAATCGGTTCAAGATCTCAATCAAAAATTTTTTTTAAAAATATAGTTGAAAAAATTATATTTAATCATACATCTTAATTGGAATATTGGAAAGTAAAAATATTGAAAAAAAATGCTAAATTTATCAGATCATGAAAATCTGATTGTTTTAATTTTTGATGGAGTTTTGTTCTCTGTGTTGGATTGATTCTTGTTGACCTTAAACTTGTCAACAAGAACCAATTAATATCGAGGTCTACAGGACAAGCTGTAAGTTATATGTGGAGAAATTCGAACACTTCACTTCTACTCGAATTTTATGCTCATAATGTCGTTCAGAAGAACGATAAGAGCTTCACGACCAAACCATCCAGCTCAGAGAACAAAACTCCATCAAAATCATTCACCTGAGCTAGAAATCTCCACCATCTCAAAATCATATGGGCGTAGATTGTTTGAACCTTTAACTTTTGGGTAGTGTTTTAGTTAACAGTATTCTAGATTACGAATTGTATTTTAGTCATATGCGAAATAAAAATTGGCACATATGCGCACTGGTCCAAGTTGTCAAATGAAATCAGCACAGTGAGGTGAAATGATTAAGACAAGTGATAGAGTAGTAGGAGTAATAACAGTGCCAGTGATTGTGGAAAAGGTTAAGTATAGATAATATTATTCGAACATAAGTGATAAATTTGAGGAATGAAAAGAAACAGTATTTTAAAAGACAATAAAATGAATGAATCTGTAATCGATTTTGAACGATAACGCTCAACTTCTATATCAATCGGTTACGATAATCGCTCAATCTCCGCTCAGGTAGTCTGAGGTTTTACACATGGTTCAGTCCAGCAGCAAGCAACTTCGCTGTCTGATATAAAATCTTGGTTCGGCCTCTCCTAGTTTCCTTCCAACATACTTCTACAATAACAAACATTGCTCATCAGGGTGGTTGGTGGTTGATCATACACAATACATATCCCATATCAGTGAAGATTAACTAACTGATTGAGCGATTTGTCATCTTTACTTTGTACACTGTATCTAACTTCAGCATTGCTCACCTGATAATCTCAACATACACAAGCAATGCTTCGAAGGCAGGCCATTCCTGAAGGAATATTTCCCGCTTAGAGGGAAACTCATCCCAAACATACTCGAATGGTTGCTCAAGGCCGTCGGAAGACTGAATTTTGTTAGCGCCTTCATAAAACAAAGTTATGTCACCTACATATTCTTAGTCGATAAGTAAGTCTCCTGGTACGAGATCAGTGGTACACAAAAACATAATGGATAATTTATGAAGATTATTTCACTGGTTTGTGAAGTCTAATTAGATCGTTTGTAAGGTGATCAGAGGTAATCGACAGCAAATTTTAAATCCTACTAACGAGTACGATAACACTAAACCCATATGTAGAGTTTCCTTTAGATTATTTCTGATAACCTAACATTTCAACTAAGTGCCTGCAACGTTGAGTCGCCTAGACTTGTTGTCCTACTACAGAATAATCAGGACTGAAGGACTAGAAAAATATGACATTGATCACCACTCAGTAATCGATCGGTCGTAAATGAAATAGGTAGATCGTTTTTATTTTGGATTATTATTATCTGGAAAATCATTTTTTGAGGCCAACTAAACACTGGCTAGATATCTCGTCCTAATTCCGCACCCTTTGGTGGTCCATGCATTACGTTTGACGGAAAGCAGTAATACTATTTTTCATAACGAACGCATTACTTTAAGATCGTCGAGTTGGAAGTTGTCGTTAATTCCAACCACATCCATTAACTTTAGGTCCGCTAACAGTTGTTGTATCATGCTGATTCTTTATTGACCACAAAAATATTCTCATACTTACGTAACTGCAAAAGAGGAAGGTCAAGGAACACACTATGTCGGAAATTGGAAGCAAACGTGAAAAGGATGAATAGCAATTGGAAACAACTGGAAAGGATTGATCAGAACATAGTTCAATGGAGAATGCTGATGAGTGGCCTATGCTCCTCCACGAGGGTTGACAGGCGTAAGTAAGTAAGTACGTAACCAAACTAGCCATCCAAATATTTGTATAAAATCTAGGACCCCTATCACCTCATAAGTAATAAATCTCAATATGTATATAACTTAGACAAAACCTAATAACAAGATTTTTGTCTGATGTACTGTAGCAGAAAGGAAGATAGTCAGCTCTTTAATAAAGATTGCTATTATAGAGCAATTGGAGTTTTGATTACTGCACGTTAATAAGATTAATCACGGTCATAAAATGAACCATTTTGTTCTCTCTACTTGTCAACACCAATGTATATAAACACAAATCAGACCAGAACGCCGATTTTTTACTGAGCTTGAAATAATTCTATTCTTTTAAAATAATTTATTAACATCCAGATACAATATCGATGCCTTAAGGAATCTAATTATTTAGTGTAAAATCACTGGATTATGATTTATCTAAGAAGTCGTGTGGTTTTTGTGTGTGATAGTTTATCAGTAATTACAAATCTTAGCCCAGTTGTTGAGTTAACTAATAATTAACATTGTATTAGGACGTCAAACAAAGTAGTACTTTGGATTACTTCACCATCATACATAAACCAAGCTATAAGAAATAAAATTTTACGTGATAATCGTCAAAAGTATATAATTTCCTACAAAATGAGTTGAAGCTCATCTAAACAGACCATTAGTGAAGTTTTTTTAAGTAACGTACATCGTGAGAGGGACACAGAAAAAAAGAAAGGCCGAGGTGGAATATAAATGTCCGTAAAAGGCTACAGATATATCATGCTCGTGTAGTGACTCACATTTATCACGAGAACACAACTGGTTTAATAGAAACAATTATTCTTATAACCAACTGTACCAGTGCTTGTTTTAATGTGCTTTTGTTTGACTGTGCTAATGACAGCTATTTCGTGCTTCCATTCTTATACTTACACTTTGATTGTAACTTCGCGCGAATTCGGTTACCTTCTGTAACCAAGGTTGTATCCTGGCACGATCTCGGTATCCTTTCGATGCCACGAGATCGCCAGCTAATAAACCTCGACTTGGTCCATTAATTGCCTTCTGGTATTCGGCTTCTCCGGGATTTTATGGAGTCATTTGGAACGAGCTTCTTACGCCTTCTGATCTATTTGGCACGTGTTTTTGGTAGCGGTGTTCTTAGTTAATCACAACTCGACGCCACGCTACACTCGTAATCACTACTAAAATTAGCAAAATTTGCATCAGTTTATACCTATCATCAAAAACTAAATACTATTCATTGTTATATTGGGTCACAAAGCTTCAAAATCACAGTTTAAAAGAAATCAAAAACTAAAAACATGAATACCAAACCTTGGAACAATTAACAATCTTGACCAATCTAGTCATACATATACTTGTCAGGGCATTAATAAACGTCAATTAAATTCTCTAGTCGATCATTGTTCATTAATTATTTTAAGGATAAATTATCTCATCTGACCAACTCAATGTGCACTTGCCAATTTACTTGCTCATGTGGAGCCAGGTATTTAAGCCGATCGATGCGTGCTTTATCCAAAAGAATTCAAGAACATTACCCGGCGTGGCTAAATGGGAGAAACGACTCAATAAGAAGTTCAATAATCGAACACCTTGTAAACACAGATCACTCAATCAAGACAAACTATGCGTTCAAAGTCATCTACAAGGTAAGTAGAAGTCTTCCAAACGTAATTATATTGCTTCTTCTTAACATTGCCGAAGCAATAGCCATAAACCTGGGAAAAGCAGGATTGTGTCCAAAAGAGATTGGTACAACCTTTTCTTCTACCATGGTTTTAATGTCTCATAGTTTGATTTTCTTCATACTCTTCTTTCATTACAGCCATATGCTTCCCCTTCCATCTTCTCCCTAAACTCTCTACCCCCCCCCCTCGCCAACTAATTTACTTCTATTAACTGAATTTCATAATTTACATTATCGGCTGATTATAGTTAGAAAACCATTGAAAGTCAAGAAGTAAATTGATTAAGGTTAAAAATTTTAACCATTGTATACCGGCTCAATGATCTGAAGGTTAGACTTTCACCTTGATAGCTCATATCCCTAAATTCAATCTCTGGTACAGTTAAGGATGTACATTATTAAAGAGTTCCAAACTAGAATTCTATTGTTGTTCAGTACTTTCTTGATTTTAATGGTTGGCTAATTAAAGTCAATCTGCAATGCAGAAATACAAAGCGGTTAATTTATAATAAAAAGAAATCTTGGACTCAGAAACTTTGTACTATAAATTATCAAACTATTTAGTTTTAAGTACTTTTTTCTTGGCTAAATCAAAATCTCTTCATTAAATCACGTTCAATTTTAGATTGAGAATAAAAATGACATTCATTTAGTGTAATTCGGTTGAATATTTAAAATGTTTCTAAATTAAAAAAAAAAATAGTTACCAGCTAATTGATTAATCGAAAAAAAAACCCAGTTGATTGTAAAAGTAAGCAGTACACTCATAGTATGACGTATATAGAAGAAGGGACACGATTTTTACGCTTTGTAGTGTACCGAATGTTTTAGTTGGTGTTAGAAATCTTGATAAGTTAACAATCTATCGGTTTGTAGAAAAATTATGAAATGCAACAAAGATCATTATATATATATATATATATATATATATATATATATATATATATATATATATATATATATATATATATGTAGTAAACAGAACACGAGTATAGTCAACCGAATGTATTTAGCACAACATTACAGGGCTTGTTAATAAAATCTAACAATCATAAAGTAAATGCTTAATTTGTAAAATGTCCACCAATTGTCTCAAAATGACCCAGACATCATTGTTCTTGCATTTTCATACAAATTTCATTTTGTTTCCATTCTTTACTGTTCGATCATCTTGTCTCTCTGCTTCCAGACCTTCTGTTCACAACTAACATCATATACTACTTATATTGACATAAGTAGTATATATATATATATATATATATATATATATATATATATATATATATATATATATATATATATATATAGATCCTTAGAACTTTATTAAAGTAAATATGAAACGTACTATAGGTCACTTATATATCATGATTGTACAGAAGCAGAATGCATATATTGCTCTGGTGTGACCGATTAGATCAGTGTTTATTTGTTCACCTAGGTACATATGTCACGCATCGAGGTACATCGTTCGATACATAGGAGAGTACCTGTCAGGTTGATTCGAGACGGGACAAGATAAAAGTATAAAATCATCTATTTTATAGCATACCGTTGACCATGACCATACAGCATCGGACTTCATGTTCGAAATCATTTATAAGAACAGAGTGAATTTATCAGATTTGGTACATACAAAACCAGGTTGTATGATTTCTTTCTTATGATGGTGCTAGTTTTCTCGATATTTTCATATTTTCATTTAAGTACAAGTTAACTGTTTTACTTTCTACTAACTACCATTTTTATCTTAGAATAACACACTATCTTATCCTTAAATATTTTTCCATCAAAATACAATTCTTTAACATTTGTTCATTAGCTGAGGTTACACATAAGGCTTTCAATGTATTCAATATGTTTTATCAACTACGCATAACCATTATCTCCGTTTGTTTTCATGGATGAGTGCTGCATATTACAGTGTTATTTACATTCAGGATTTCATTTCATGTGTGAACAGTTCATTATGTTTATGTTTTGCACCCAAACGGTGGAACGGTGTCAAAGTGGTACATTTATGGAAGACAGTGATCGTTGACTTTAAAACACTTGAAATACAGCTTTTAGTGAAATATGCACTCAGATATTCAGCCATCACTCACTAAATGCGTAGATAAATAGCTGAAATTGTCTTATACAACATATTAATCTTCATTAGCAAAATCATACTAAAATCTCTCATTTTGTAGTTGTGTCTATGACCTTTAGTCTAATATGTCCATTACTTTTCATCAGTCTGATGATACATTTGTTTACTTTGAATCGCCATTCAGTGCTTCCTGGTTTTTGGTATAAATTAATATATTCCCCGTGATTACAAACTCATTCCATGATCATAGAATTTCAGTATTACCCACCTCCTCATTTGAAATACGGTTGCAACTGTAATGAACATGTACCATTGAAGTTTTGCAGCCAGGATGTTTCATTTCATTAATGTCTGGTAGGATATTAGCAGTAAATGCGACAATCTTGTTAATATGATTATATGTTATGATTATATGTACATGGTCAATTGAACTGTATATTAGAATTTGTTATTTAATAAATACCCTGGATATATTACTTGGCCACTGATATTCATTCTCTTGATTTCATTTGTAGTTGTCGTTTTAAAGATTTGTTTGTAAGGTTAACAATAAACTAAAAATGTATTCGAACCAAAGACAAGTCCAGTTATCAAATGCAAAAGAACTTTTTTCTAATACAGATAGATCAATCCAATTAGTTGGTGATGAAATAGTGAACTGTGTTGTTAACGCATTAGGCTTATTTAGTTGATATTTGTAAATCACGTATTGACTGAAAATCATTAAAATTGCAACTCTACAGACATCAGGGATATTAATACTAACATTTTACTAAAACTCAATACAGTGGAGGAGTTTCTAATCTGAAAATCAAACAGTGCATCAATGAAGGCTTTTTTAAGAATTTGCACCCGAACACTTAACTTCTAGACCACTGTGCTGGCATCCAAAGGTGTTAATGTTTAACTTCAAACAGTTCACGAAGTTGCGCTACCATCTTCCATTGTCTATGGTAGATATCCCGTGTGCGGGATCGTGGATGTGTACTGCCGAGGAGTCCCAAACTAGGACGAGCAGTGCTTCCAGGATTTCAATGATGGTCTAACCTTGACGGATTCATGATCTCGATCAAAAATTCAACAATCCCCACAAACCCATACTGATAGTAATTATTGAAAAGAAAAGAAAAAATCCATTTTTTTCTTATCTGATACTTTTCTTTAATTTTACTCAGTCACGAGAAAATGAAGTCCCCGTTATCCACAACTTATCAACAATATTAATTACAAATGTGGTATCATTCACTTTTAACCCATTTTTCCCTATAGTTTTTCAGGGCTGTGTTGCATAACTTTTCATTTCATTTATTTGGAATTATTCGAAATCACTTTTGCTGTGATCATGGCAATATAGTGCAGACCAATACTCTGTATTAAAAGTACAAATACAATACATGTTAGTGATTGAAATGAAAACTCTATTGAAAAATTATTATCTAATTTCCAGCATTCATTCACTAAATGAATGGAAAAATCGCTAGAAATTTCTGTACATTGTTAACGTTGTAGAGAACTTCGTCCAAAGATAATTTTTGTTAGAATTAATTATAAAATTGAAGTTAATTGACTGATTGTATTCATTTTCTACGTAGAGTGTAGATAAATAACTTATTGACAAACTGTAATATGTACACAGAAATATTAATTCCAGTATTTCTTACTTTACAAATAAGCCTTTTTAAAAAAAGAAATGGGCTAAACAATTCTGAGAACAAAAACATATACCCAACATTTTCTGACGTAGTTACTATACTTTTTGAATATGTACGGTTTATTGGAATGATTAATTTTACTGCTCTTATGAATTACGTTTACGTCATCATTATCAATTTAATAATGTTTCATTTCATTAATGTTTGGTAGGATATTAGCAGTAAATGCGACAATCTTGTTAAAATGATTATATGTTCTAATTAAAAGTGGATCCTGGCTGCAAAACCTTAATGGTACATGGTCAATTGAACTGTATATTAGAATTTGTTATTGAATAAATACCCTGGATATATTACTTAATCACTGATATTCATTCTCTTGATTTCATTTGTTGACATCCATATTAATTTATGCATAGAGATTAAACTGACTTTTATTTGTACTGAATATGATATTTCTGTGATGATTACACTGTGCATAAAGTTATTTAGTTAATGGATAGACTAATAGAAATATGTATTGGTCGAAGTCACCATACCGCATTAGATATGACGAAAGAAAACTAATAAGATATTATTATAAGTAGAGATGGATGGTGGCTAGCAGTAGAATCTAGGATGCGCGTTCGCCTATTTGGAACTCGTCAGCTGGATGTACCTGAATCATAGAGTTGATGTTCATCCCGGACTCGAACCCAGTAATGTTCGCTTCAAACACCATCGACCTTATCCACTTAGCTACCGAGTCCAGTAAGGTGAAGTTTAATTCATTTTTTTTGGTTATTTGAATCTTCCCAATGATATTTAGGACTGCAATTGATTAGTCCCTTATAAAGATAAATACTTGAAGAGTCAAAGTAATTCGAATAACGATGATAGCAAAAAAGACTAAACGTTGTGATAATACTTTGAGGAGATGTGAGTGTAAAGGTATGTATGAAAAATTACTGAAACTTAAAATCTAGATCAAAATAAGGAGTCGTTGCATTTGTGCTGCTTTAACTGATTTTGATCGATATGGCTCAAAGTACTTAACCACTGGTTACAGTAATCTATCAGACCTCAACCGGGGTTGTCTGGACCTATTTACTTGTCTAAATGTCAGTGACTTCACGAACTGATACCATATTTTGGTTTGACTTCTCCAAGCTTTCTCCTTGCCTAGCACTACTCTAGCCAACATAACCTGTTGGAGTAGGTGGTACTTGGTCATATATAAAACTTGTTGTAGTCATTTGTTCTTCAAGAATTCATCAAATGAAAATGTGAACTATCAAATTATATCGTGTTCATCCTGAAACTTAAAGATCATGTAAGTGAACACTACTCTAGAGGTATAAATCAATTAAATAGGAACTATTGTGATAGATTAGGTGATTTGGCAAGGTGTTCAAAAACACTAGATGTCAGGTGAAACTCGACGTCAATTAAAAATCACTGATTATCCACTTCTTATTCACTGTTCATTACAAAAATATGCGTTTATAATATTTTACATTTTTTAGTGTTTCTGTAATTTATTAAGACTACCTTTATACATTTATGTCTTTGAGTAATTAGTCAAATATTTTTCATAACGATTAAAATAAATGCTGGTACAAGTTGGATTATTATATTGGACAATACACTCGTGACAAATTAGTATACAGTTAATTATCGTATAAAGTTGGATAATAGCTAGAAGGGGAATGCAGTACCAGAGTTTAATCGAAGTTATAACTCACCAGCTGAGTATATCTTCATTTGTGTTGATGTTCACACTGAGACTCAAACTCAATGATTTCCGTCTCAGACTCCAAAACAGTATTCACTGAAGTACTGAATCTAGATTTCCGTTACCCTGAAGAACGAGTTTGAATTTTATTGGTAAGAGTCTTTATTTTTGGTTTAGAATGTAGGTACATCCATCCGATGAGTCTGAAATAGGACTAAACATGAGTCCTATGTTCCACTGCTACTCACTATCCGACTTTATTAAAAGCTTGTGGATAAATATTGGTATCGAAGCCCTCATATTTGGAAGCGCGTATATTAAAGAAGTTGGAATCGTTAACACTTACAATGAGAAAGTACAAACTCTTATAAATAGATATTTAAGCAGTTGGTAATAAAAAGTAGAAAGTTCTGGACCTATTTCTTGTGTCTGTTATTAGTTTTAATTAAGAGTTATCTAAAATGTAGCCAAGAACTTATGATCCATAATGAAAGACATTCTTTTATAAGACTGAGCTACTTAGATTTAGACTATTACTCATGTATTTTAACTTAAAAAATAGAATTCGATCAGCATTTAAGAACTAGACACACATAAAATTGTTTACTATTCAGTAGTCAATCAATGTACATAACAGATAGCCTTGTATCCAACTAAAATATCTCCGTTGAATCCTAAGTTTGAAAAATACCTCTTCTAATGATTACTAAGTTTTAGTTCGCTATTAATAAAATAGGTACTTATTTCATCCATAAAAGTTTTTGTTTTAGATACTAAATTCAAAGTGTAAGAGTTATTCTAATATGTCGAAGGCTATAAGCTGCTTAATATCCGTACTTTTGAATAACTTCATTGATTATAAACAGAGATGGATGGTGGCTAGCAGTGAAATCCAGGACGCGCGAACGGTACTGGATTGAAGTGCCGGAGTGAACATCAACTCTAGGATGTAGGTACATCCAGCTGACGAGTCCGAAATGGGACGAAACGTACATCCTGGACTCCACTGCTAGCTACCACCCATCTCTGTTTATAATACTTGTAACTTCAGGCAATATCGAGGTAGTCCGCACAAGATGCATATATACTAATATGAGATTGATCAATCTCAGTCTTAAACATCAATGGGAAGATTCAAACAATCGATACAAAAATGAATTTCACTGACTTTCTTTAAAAAAAAACCAATTGGTTGCATTGTTTGAACAAATAAGAGTGACGCTTTCAATTACTTTGTACTTTAGGCACATGTTTCAAAATCCTTTGGGTTTTTTCATAAATTTCATTGATCACTGGCACAAAATTTCAATCCATTATACTAGTGATTAGAATACACATTTCATGGTAATTACAATTCATTAGTTTGATGCATACGATTTCCTGTAGGTGTAATGTATATATATTTATCTGGACTTTCCAAGGAATGTTAAAGGTTTTGAAAATATAGTTTACTTGACGAAGTGATCTTAAATAAATGTTTAAAATACCTATTTCGTCGTGACACAGGGCTCCTGGGCAGTGCGTATTCATTTCCATATCGGTGATTGAATCCAGGACTTTCGTGTCTCACGACAAGCATTTAATCTTTAGATGGCCTTATCGTCATCTAATGGCTTATATTTTTAACTGAAGCCGAAGGCCCAAACTCGATTTCCTGTGAAGCTGTCCATGTGCACCACTGAAAAGCTCCACATTAGGACGACATGGACATCCAATGCTTTCCACTACCAAACGGTTGTTTAACTTTTATCAGTTACTGATGTAAACTATGAATCTCGACAGTTTCCACAACCTCTTACATTGTTATGATAATTGTTGTAAAAATATACTGCATAAAATAATATGGTCATCTACTTAACAATCATATCTAAAAACGATTGGATCTCATAATGTAGTCGAAACTATGAAATCGGTTAGCTAGAGAAGGCAATTTAGAATTAGTTGTATTATTCAAACTGACTAAACAAATATGCTTAAATTTATCACTTATCAATTGTCAAAAATCAGAAGTTTTCACAATCAAGAGATACACAATACCTAATTTGGATTTTTGTTTGAAACAAACAAATTATGAACCGATCAATATTATACCACTAATGAAAATATAGAAGCACTGGACGGCCGTTTCATCCTATTATTGGACTCCTCAGCAGTGCAAATCCACGAACCCACATGCAAGTTTTGAACCTAAGACTTGTGGACTTGAGCGCGAACGCTTAATCTCTAGACCACTGAGCCAGAATCCATTGGTGTTAATACTAAATTTCAACCAATCCACGATGTCGAGCGACCGTCTTGGATTGTCTTCAGTGGGTGACTGCCTCATGCCCGACACAGTCGAACTCCACTGGCCACATATTCTCTTTAGAACGGTCATCCAGTGTTTTCTCGCTTTTATTTGTGGTCTAATGTTGATTGGTTCATGATTTCAATGAAATTTGACAATCTCAACAACCTCATGCCGAAAACTTAAGTCTATTTTATTTCCAAACTATAAATAATCATTACTTGAAGACAAAATCGCTCATTAGTTGTTGCCATTGTTAACGGTTATTACATAGATAAATCAACTGAATAAAAACAAGCCACAAATAAACGAATTCACTAAAATCAAAAGTTATTTCAAAATATTGATGATAACTTTAGTAAATCACATAGTGAACGAATCAGTAGCAAAACTAATCAGGTACATCCAGCTGACGAGTGAAAAATAAGTCGAAATGCGCGTCCTGGATTCCACTGCTAGCCACTATCCATCTTTGCTTATAAAAATCATATCCAGTAGCAAAACCATCTTAAAAAGGTTTGAATAATTTTTTCTGGCTAGCGTTTTTCTAGAGAGTTAGTTTCCTACGGGATGGGGACGCTAACCCCATGCCCAACACTCCTCCTTTATCCGGCTTGGGACCGGCAGTACCCCCCGGAGGGACACCAGGCGGAGTTGCAAAACCATCCTATTAAAGCAAAACGTAAAAGCACAGTTTACGGTACCATTTTTAAGTACGTGATTTTAGAGATTGGAAACAATGAGAAAAGGAATATGAATTAGACGATAATAAAGTAAGAAAGAAAGATTAGTTCAGCGAAGAGTTCTCTTTTCGGCGAATTCATTTTCAAAGCTGTACAATCGCAAATATATATACTTATTTTTACAGGGTGATAATAATACTGATAATAAACTTATGTTATACATGGTGACAGTGAGGTTAAATAAACAAAGGTATTAGAAAAATTTTTTAAAACAAGGAAAGTTTGATAGTTAACGGCTTAGATATTCATCGGGTAAGGGTAGCTCAGCATGATAAAATAACAAAATGTTGAAACAGAGATGAAATGTAATCGGAATGAACGTGGAAATAAAAACAAACCGGTTGGGGTACAAGATTTGAAGGGAAGATGGAAGGTGAAGCAGGTGGCTGTAAAAGAACAAGAGTAATGAGAACGAGAAAAAATTTTAATACATTAAGACCATGGTAAAAGAAGAGGTTGTACCAGTCTCTTTTGTACACATAATTCTGGTTTTCCAAAATGTATGGCTATTGCCTCGGCAATGCAAAGAAGATGCAGTCTAATTGTCTTAGGAAGGCTTCTACTTACCTTGTAGATGACTTTGAACGCAGAGTCTGTCTTGATTGAGTGACCTGTGTTCACAAGGTGTTCGATTATAGAACTTCTTATTGAGCCGCCACAAGAATACGAAGAATCTGTAGCCCCGAGGTCGTAGAGGAAGAATTGAGTTTTTTAAAAGAGATACTTATCAAAAACGGATATCCTTCTATATTCATTGATAAGAACATGAAACCGAAAATGCCAAAACCACAAACAATTGCAGTAGAAAAGAAAATTTTATACATGAACATCGACTTCAAAGGTGATAGAGCCGCATATATCTTAAAGAGGAGAATTTCAGATTCTTTAAAAAGAACATTCTTCGCAGCAACATTGCGAATATTATTCTCCAGCCGATCACTGTTCACCAATAATCTGAAAGATAAATTATCGCATCTGACCAACTCAATGTGCATTTACCAATTTACCTGCTCTTGTGGAGCTAGGTATATAGGTCGTTCGATGCGTACTTTATCCAAAAGAATTCAAGAACATTGTCCGGCGTGGCTAAGAAGAGGAGGCAGCGGCTCAATAAGAAGTTCTATAATCGAACACCTTGTGAACACAGGTCACTCAATCAAGACAGACTCTGCGTTCAAAGTCATCTACAAGGTAAGTAGAAGCCTTCCTAAGACAATTAGACTGCATCTTCTTTGCATTGCCGAGGCAATAGCCATACATTTTGGAAAACCAGAATTATGTGTACAAAAGAGACTGGTACAACCTCTTCTTTTACCATGGTCTTAATGTATTAAAATTTTTTCTCTTTCTCATTACTCTTGTTCTTTTACAGCCACCTGCTTCACCTTCCATCTTCCCTTCAAATCTTGTACCCCAACCGGTTTGTTTTTATTTCCACGATCATTCCGATTACATTTCATCTCTGTTTCAACATTTTTGTTATTTTATCATGCTGAGCTACCCTTACCCGATGAATATCTAAGCCATTAACTATCAAACTTTCCTTGTTTTAAAAAATTTTTCTAATACCTTTGTTTATTTAACCTCACTGTCACCATGTATAACATAAGTTTATTATCAGTATTATTATCACCCTGTAAAAATAAGTATATATATTTGCGATTGTACAGCTTTGAAAATGAATTCGCCGAAAAGAGAACTCTTCGCTGAACTAATCTTTCTTTCTTATTTAATGTCATAATGGGTATATTCCGTTTATTAAAAACATAATAAAGTAGACGAGGTATAAAGCAAGAAAACAAGTGAATAGATCAATTGACTTATTGCAGGTCATTTGTCATGTTAAGAGATTAATGTTACTTTAAGAAAAAATTAACAAAAGGTTAAAATAACCCACAAGATGAACTGGAATTATATGAGGAATGGCTGGGATGGAGGAGGAGTCATTAGATCACTGGAAGTATGTTTCACTCTTGCTTAGGACTCACCGGTCAAAAATATGTATGTATAACTTCGATATAACTTAAGACTTTCGGATCGGGTGACATTACTTTTTAATAGAAAGAAGGAGTAATCTAACCAGATAATAATCCATCATATTCGTTAGTGATGAAATTCAAGATAGATTCTCATATGTTCTAATACAAAACGTATGATCAGAAGATCGAAGTAAATCAGAACGACACTTATAACAGTGAACGATATTGTTTTCACTTTTATGCTCACTAAACCTTACTTTTAGATATAGAAATATTCATGTTACTTTACGAAAAACATAAGACCAATCAAGTCAGTTTATGAATTGATGATAGCAATGTAAGTATTCTATGACTTTTTTCCTCCTCATAACGTACTAATCCATTTAGGTTTTCCAGCATAACTTCGATTCCCATTTCCGTTAACACTGTTATGAGTAAATATCATACGAATGTTTTGGGATTTCCAAGTGAAAGTATGATATGTATTGAAATAAATTGTCAGAGTGATAGATGTAAACGAAACTGGATTAATGATTTGAAACCACAACGAACGAATATCAGAAGACAAGACAGTAGATCTTTATATTCTAGCAAAACAATCCTCTTTTGGTATAAAATATAGATAGAGAAATAAACATGTCACAAGACCTTGACCGTCATATTATATATATATATCATGTGGTTACGATTATATGTCGTTGAATACATACATACATACATACATACAATATATAAGAATAATGTTGAACCAGGGATATTATCAACAGACTTGAAACGGATTTTTTGTCACTGTATAAGAAGTAATATATTTTTACGCTGTATGAATGCGTAATTACCTAAGTAAGAATAAATGTGGGTGTAAACATACGAGTATACAAAGTTGTTTGTGTAAACTAGATTCAAACTAGGTCAATTACCCTAGAAATGTCTATTTTTCACAAATTCATTTTTATCGCGTGATTATATATTTTCATGTTGCCTTAGTTAATTCCTAATTGTGTGTGTGTGTGCGCTTGAGGTAGAAGTTCGTTTCTGTTAATAAATTTAACAATATTTTAAAATATTATTGATTAGGTAGAACAAAACTTGGATGTTTCAGCTCCTAATCCCAATGAGGTCGCAATTACTCATTAGTGAAGTTTTATAAATTTGAATGAAACAGCTAACCAGTGTTTTTTTAATTTCCAATGGTCCTACATTTTCAAACAAACATTTTCCACATAAATAATGTTTAACCGAAAATAATGATTACATGTTAGTACAGTGTGTAATTTCCTGGAATCTATGATCAGGCAATATCACCTAAATTCCACAATGATTAGATCAAATCTGATGGAAGTTGATAACAAATTTTTACTCGACCTTATGTGGTAATAATAAAATTCCTAATAGATATTTCATTGACATATTATTACCATATAATATCTAAAGAGCAATTAGCCTATGATCATGGGACTTGTCTATCGATATTCTTTTAGCGAATTCTCATGGCCTTCAATCTTCTACCTTAGGTCAAATAGAAATATAATAGGATCTAGACCAATGTGCAAAAACTATGCTGAACTAGTACTTCGATTTGGTGACCTTCAATTTATTCCAGAAAACCATAGTGTCAGATTAGCCAAAATATCCATGAAATATCTGTACTGATTTGCTCATTAGTGGCAAGTTAGAAATCTAAACTATCATTATACGCTATTGACAAAATGTCCCTTATGTATAAAGCATTCCTCATTATTAATAGAAAATAAATATTTTGTGGTCAAGTTAATGGATTTGGCGACTCCGTTAAAGTGGAAACTTTATATTGATTGATCACTGTAGTAACCAGTATCGTATTTGTCTAGCCATTAGCATTAATTAAGAGTGTTTTTCTACTCTAGTTTGGAAGTTTGTTCCTGATATGATGAGAAAAAAAGTCAAAATTCGATTGATTTACTCAATGTTCAACATTACTTCCCCTTTGATTCAATGTGATGATTATTCAGTGTAGTATTTTTTTTGTTTTCTCGTATGATATTTTATTCTGTATAATATACGATATTCTTGTATTCGATATACATGAACTATGCTCAGTATGTGATTTGTTATAACTAAGTATTTTTTCATTTATGTGATTTCATCCTAGTTATTAATCAAAATGGGTGCACCATCAATATATAAATGAGTGTATTTTCGACTAGAGTCGTCGTTGTGTTTTGGGGTTAATAAATCTTCACTTATACCAGTTTTGTGTTCTTATTTTCACGTCGTGTGAATTGAAGAGATCCCTCGTTCCGAGTATAAGTGATATGCGTTTCCAACACAACAATCAGCGACAACCATATATAACAAGTAGCGTTCAAAACAACAAAACATATCAGTTCCAATGACTGCACACTAGAAGAAGCCTGAAGATGCCACAGGTATTCGGAGTTTGACAACGCTTTAATCAGTAACACCTAATATGAATCATACCCACCAAGTTAAATCAAAAGACAGAGGCGAGGAGGTTCGGAGATATAGTTGATAGGCTATCAATATATCGAGGATCGTCTGATCTAATCTGGCTAGCGATTGCAGGGGTTGTTGAGCACGGCGTTCCCACTCGTGATCTGATGCGAATGCATGACCGAGCGCCTTCAGCTAGGTGAGTCCACTGAAACTAATGTGGTCAGCATCCAATGTCGAAAACTTAAAGAGCTATTTATTTTGGGGATTTATTTACCGCTACAAGCCCAAGGGAAGTAAATAAAAGGCTTAACTCCAAGGTTAATTTATGTACAGAAGGAGAGCTGTTCGTTATTGACTCTGATCTACTAGAAGCGTCTGGAAATACAACGAATTTAGCAACAAAATAATTATCTAACTAAAATATGACACATGATCTTTCGTTTATCTAGATGTTTCTGAAATACTTCTACTTGATGTTAATTGAATGAATGAAACGTTTCGGTCTTTTTGGGCTTATAGAGACTTCATTGAGGAATTATCGGAGGCTTCTAGGAGGAGTCTTACAATAATTTAATGACTTCCAATATACGTTGTTGCCGAATGTTGGGTTTGACTGTACAATGACAACAACATTTGATATTAAATCACTTTAAATCTTATTATGTATATCAAAAAAATTAATGAAACAGTGGGAAATCAAATAAATTAGACGATATATTATAATACATATAAATTCAACTCTATCCTTTCGCACCACAAAAGTCTCATTTTTTTCATCCTTTAACATACATATACACACAAGTATACAGACATGCCTCACATAAATCACCTTGATCAGAATGACATGACACTAACATGGTCAGACCTATTTTATTATTAATCACACCAAATATTCTTGCTTCGCTCCTTTGTACTAGTGAAACTTGGTTTAATTTAATTCGTTTACACAAGTTGAAATCATGAGTCAGTTGAAGCTAGACAACCATGGAAAACCTGGAAGCACTGGACGGGCGTTTCGTCCTGGTACTGGACTCCCCAGCAGTGCATATCCACGACCCCGCACCTCACAGGATTCGAACTCAGAACCTACTGGTTTCGCCCGCGAGCACTCAACCATTAGACCACTGAGCCGGCATCCAATGGTGTTAATGTCTAACTTCAACCAATCCACGAAGTTGCGCCACCGTACACTATTGTCTTCAGACATTACCACCGTTGGATGCCGGCTCAGTGGTCTAATGGTTAAGTGCTTGCGCGCGAAACCAGTAGGTCCTGGGTTTCTGGGGACCTAGCATCCCAACAGAAGCTTACCAGAGTCACGCCCTACATGACGTAGAATGGATTAGTGGAGTACAGTGTGCATTTGGTTATTGCAAAGTACAAACAACTGAAAAATTATTTTAATACAAAATGGGATCTATGTAAACTAGATAAATCGAATAATAACACTCATACGGTAATAAATAAAATAAGAGAATCTATAAACGAAGGATTCATCCAATCTGTGCATTCACTTATACCATAGATCTTATATTACATACGAATAAAGCTGGTCTGATTAGTAGAGTTTCAAACTGAACAAGTTTGTTATTATGATTAACTCTCATTGTGTAGTCTATTCGTTCTTTGATAGAATGTTTCACAATCGATACAATATGAAATATGGATAGAGTTCATTAGGTGAATGAATAGTATTTGTTTTTTACAAGAGCTAAAATATTACAAGAGAAATGTGGGCATCACCAAAACTTCCCAATAATCTTATGTATTATCTAACAAAGTGTTTGACAAACCATTCATATATTTACACATTATATTCAGTAACCGTTTGAAATGACGCCAATCCATTTCAAGGTAAATTAAAACAAATGCTACAATTGTTTACCATTACTTCTACTAACGTCCATTCATTTCTCATTTATTCTGTTTATTGTTACAAATCATTAAAAAAAGCTTTGAGCATAATAAAGCAATAATATTACCATAAGTCAGAAACTTTAAACATGTAGATAGTTGACGGTAATTTTAAGGATGATGCTATCATAAATGTCTTGACTACTGACAAGTTTTTCAGTATCATCAACCGCCTAAATGACCGGAATACTACTCAACATGTCCTAGTGCTTTTTTTATACAAGAATTTAAGCTGATTTCATCTATCCAACACTGCGTAGTTGTGAGTAACTATTCTTAGTATTTTCTTGAATTAAATACAGTAAAGCGGGGGTAGTAGTAGAAAAGTGAACATACAACTCATGACACCAAAAAACCAAATCAAAACAATCTTTAAAATACAAAACCAGTTATTATCCAACATTTATTATTTAACAGTTGAAATCATGAGTCAATTAAAGCTAGCTCACCATGGAAAACCTAGGAGGCCGTTTCGTCGTAGTACGGGACTCCTCAGCACGATTCCATAAATTGGTTGAAGTTGGACATTAACACCGTTGAATGCCAGTTCAGTGGTCTAGAGGTTAAACGTTCGTGCGCGAGGACAATAGGTCCTGGGTTCGAATCACGCAGGGCGGGACCGTGGATGCCCACTGTTGAAGAGTCCTATACTAAAGAGAGACGACCGTCCAGTGATTACAGGTTTTCCATGGTGGTCTGCCTCTAATTGATTCATGATTTCAACTATTAAATTACTAAAAATTTCCACGTAACCCTCTTCTGATACTACTTATCATTCACCCAGAAGTAAAGTGTTTTCTGATAATAGATTTGCTTCAATTTCAACTATGATGTTACAAATTATTTTTTTTCGATTAACAACGACATAATTCAACTTAAACTTTGTATTTCGTACTGTTAGTATAGATAATTTATATCTGTGCATTTTAATGCGATTACTCCATTTAAAAGTGAACTTTTACGATGTTTCTCACTAATTGAAGATACAATACTGACTGAAAATAAATAGTCTGCTTTAAATAACTCAGCCAATAGATATTGAAATATCTGTGAAATTTCGATAGTGTAATAAGACGAAGATTTATTTATTTTATTTATTTTAACACATAACATACAAGGAGGCACCAAATACATATGCGCCACACAAATCTAATTTGATATGTGTGAGGGCCGTGATACTGCTCGGGTGTCCAAATCGAAGCAGGTGGTTTTCTTAGGAGGTCACACCCGGAGCCTTCGACCTCAAGGTCTGATCCACAAGGCAGTGGAGCAACGCCAGGAGATGCAGTCCCATGGTAGCCGGTGACCAACAATTGGTTCATACGCCATTTGTTCCTTCAGGGTACTGGAGTCCATGTGCACCATTGGTTTGGAATCAGTGTTTTCCAACTCCCCTAAGTGGACTCTCCGTGTCCACCAACCCGGTTAAAGCTCCGGATATTCGCTTTTCATCCTCTCAATTTCGTAAACAACAACCCGGCCACGAGAAGGCAGTGAGTATGACTTCCCTGGCACATGCTATATACGCGTGGCTATGTGAGAGCATTTCGAGAGGGAGAGTTGACTCTCCCCACTCTCGGCCGTACTAGGGCATTTGGGGGCATTTATATATAAAAACAAAAGGTCCACTAGATCTCAAAAATTAGTGTGTGTACCAAAACGGTTGCAGAAACAGATACAATCAGGTGACCCAATAAGAGCAGAGGATAAACATCCATCATCCTTTGTTGCTAAACATATGATTGAAACAGATAATAAGATTGATCTTAACTCGGCTTTGATGGTGTTGTATAAAAGTGTAAAAGGGCGTATACTAAGGTTTATTGAAGCCTTAACCATACGAAAATCCAAACCCCATTTGTGTATTCAAAAACAGTTTGTTCTCACCTTAAATCTACCCTGGTAATATTGTCTTATTATCCAGAATGATTAGATTTCAAATTATGTTCACTCTTATTATTATCCTTGTCTCCTCTTATCCTCTATTTCTAGTCTAGTAGATAATTTGTTTTTATATATAAATGTTCTTAACAAGTATGTAATGTGTGATCAGATTGTTCGAAATGTATCGCGCTAATATATCATCACATGGTTTTGATAATCTTCGTCTTATTACATTATCAAAATTTATCCAAGTGACTAATTGCTTTAAATCTGTGACATTATTATTTAGACAACAAAAAGGAGATAAAGGGCATAGTTACTAGGTGATTTATATGAGAATTAAATAATATTAACTTAGATTTTTTATTACTCTGTTTATATTTTTTTGAGAGGATTAATTATCAGTTTTGATGATCATGTGATAGAAATAAATATGTTATATTGAATTATAAATCAAGGTGAAATTACCATGTGATAATACTCGTGAATCAAAACAAGTTTATGCATCTATTTAATTCAACTCATTACCTTGAGACAAAGTCAACTTTGTAAACATTAAATATAACTGACCTAGAAATTAATCCTTTCATTGGTTGCTTAGTTTTCTGATTGGTTATTACAGATAACCTTGATAAACGAATAAAGGCTTATGACGTACTTTTGTTTGTAGAATAATGAAATGAATTTATTTTGCCTGATGTAATAAGCAACTAATGTTAATGAGTCATTATAGACAGAACTACATAAAATTAGACAAAATACTATTGAAGTTTGATATATTGGGGTTATTATGTAAATTATAACTTGTGACTCATTTTCATCTCGTAAGTAAATCATATATATTTCATTAGAATGGAATATTTAGGTAGATAACTCGAAATGATTTCTCTATTAGATTGCAATTAAATCCATTCGAATATTATTCTACTTTTCGACGAAAAATCAAACTAATTCGGTAAGCGCAACATCATTTGTTTCGAGATACAAACTAACCATCAAAAGTGTAGAGAGAAAGAACTATAAGGACAAATTAATCGGTTCATGATCTCAATCAAAAAGTTAATAATCTCCACAACCCCTATACTAGTAATCAACATGTGCTTACTAGTGACTAGCTTCGTGAGGGAATTCTCGGAGTTCTGGTGAGAAGCCGTGACCAGTGAAGCTAATCCATGTCGGGTAGAGACAGGTATCTACCTCAGTACAATGGAAGTTGGTCGCGCAATTTCGTGGATTGGTTGGAGTTAGACATTAACACCATTGGTGGTACAGTGGGTTAAGCATTCGCGCGCGAGACTGGACGCCCTAGGTTCGAATCCCGCGGGCGGGCCCGTAGATGCACACTGCTGAAGAGGCCCACAGCAGAACGTGGCGGTCGTCCAGTGCTTCCAGGTTCCCAAAGGTGGTCTAACATCAAACGGTTCATGATCTCAATCAAAAAGTTAATAAAATCTCCACAACCCCTATACTAGTAATTGAAAAGTATCCTAATCTATTCGATGTTTTCAGACTAAACTAAAAGATTAAAATCTTTTCTAATAGTGAAATAAATATCATGCCCGTTGCACACAACAACGGATATATGTATTCAATAACTCAATGGACAATGAGTTGGAGTTTACAGATAAAGGTATTGGGTTTGAGTCTCAGTGTGAACATCAACACTTGAATGCAGGCACATTTGGCGGACGAGTGCAGAATATGACTGCATTCAAAATATCCATCTATTCTGTATAAACAAAACTATTCAGTTTATAAGTAATCTGAACTCTGTTCAGTGTAATTAATTTGTTGGAATTTACCGAAATGAATCTGTCAGGAAAGTTGTTAAGTATGTTGATTTATGTCAGAATCAAACAACTTGTTAATTGGATATAACATTAATCTATCCGATGAAAGATGCTTTTCTTATAATTATGGCAACTCTCAGAGTGAACTGTTAAAAGTTAGGAATGTAAGGATAAGTATGTGCGTAATTTACAGCTTAAAGAGAGAGTTTCCAAGAGAATTAGTTGGATTGGAATGTTAAAATTTAAATTACAACTAATTTATATTGCATGTATCATCAGTGACTGTCGATAAGGTGGATATTTTCAAGTATTTTTAATTGGCTTTTTAGGTATACTGCGAATCACTTCGTCGTAGGGACATACATACTTACTCGATGATAACAATCAAAATAAATAGCGTCACGAATTGATTATAACTGGAAAATTCCCAACATCTCACACAGTTACTGACATATTTGAAGCTCCCAGGTTAACTTTTGGGGATAACATGATATATATACTTCTGAGTAGTTAAGAATTAGTGTGAAAGTACCTGTGTTACTAGATTACAGATAACTGCCAGGAAAGAATGGATATTTATTTTTTCCAATTGAAATGTCTTCGACTTTAATGAATCGTTTGACCCCCACTTAACTTATACTCGCATCGCCTAGTACCACGGTCGAAGACCTCAATAACACTCTATTCGGCCTATGACAATCTAGCTATAAGAGTGTGATGTTCGCACTAATTAATCACTGAATAGCAGTATTCAGTATCGTCAGTTACAAAAAGACTCAGGTAAGCGTAAACACCTATTCTGTGATCTTTGATACAGGTGACTATATAAAGCAATATAATTCTAAAAAATGGAGTCCGTCATCAAATTTTTCATATTTCCATTGCATACCAATCACAGTAAGTTGTAAGTGAATAGCTGACAAGTCTTGCTAAATGGACTCTTAATTCGATTACTACCCGGTTCTGATATCCCCAACTACTTCTGAATGTCAGCTGGTACACTAGAGAGAAGGTGCGACATGTGAGTAAAAGCTTTACCCCAAGGTTAGAATACATCTAGAAAAAATAGACTATTTATAGGATTTCAGACGGCCTTGGGGTTCTGGACGTTTTTGTAGGCCTACTAAATAATATTATTAGTACAAGTTGATATCCGATTAAAACAGCGGCACGTTATCCTATATTTTATAGACGTTTCTTTGAGTACTCTATTCAACTCTGATTGGAAAAAAGGTTTTCTAGCATTTAAGGACTTGAAAAATGATATTTTTAAAACTCCCTCAACAATGGCTTGAACAAAATGTTACTCTGTCCTGGGCAATTCTTTTCCAGTTCTTTCCAGTTGCTATTCATCCTTTTCATGTCTGTTTCCAATTCCCAAAGTAGTCTGTTATTCGGCCTCCCACTTTTCCGTTTCCTTTCAGGATTCCAAGTTAGGGCCTACCTCGTGATGCAGTTTGATGATTTCCATAATGTATGTCTTATCCACTTCCAAAGTCTTTTTCTAATTTCCTCTTCATTTGGAAGCTGGTATGTTCTCTCTCACAATAGGCTATTGCTGATTATATCCGGTCAGCGGATACTGAACAACTTGTATAGAAAACTGTTTATAAATACTCATACATTTTTGATGATGACTGTGATAGTTTTCCGAGTTCCAACTCCGTACAATACAACCAAATGTATTGACGTTCGTATTGAAGATTCTGGTCTTGACGTTGGTTCGCAGACAGTTGTTTTGAGTTCCATATGTTCTTCAACTGTAGAAATGCTGCCCTTGCTTCGCCAATTTTCGCATTGATGTCTGCATCAGATCATCAGATCAGTTCGTCGATGATGCCATCCAGATACACGAAACTTTTCATCTCTCCAGAGTTTCTCCATCAAGTGTGATTGGGTTGTTGTTTTGAACTCTGTGTTGTATTTGGGGACCTTGCTTTTGCCTTATGTATGTCGAGGCGTACTGATTCAGTGGCTGCTGCTACACTGGTTGTTTCGATATGCATTTGTTCGTGTGTATGGGATAGAAGGGACAGGTCATCTATGAAGTCCAAATCGTGCAGTTGCATGCAAGCTGACCATTGTATTCCATGCTTTCCCTCAGATGTCAAGGTCCTCATAATCCAGTCAACCACCAGAAGAAAGAGGAAGGGGGAGAGATTAAGCAGGCTTGTTTGACTCCTGTCCTCACTTGGAATGCGTCTGTCAGCTACCCTCCATACCAGACTTTACACTGCAATCCGTCGTGTGAATTCCTCATGATGTTGACGATCTTCTCATGTACACCATAGTGCCGAAGAAATTCTCCATGATGTTCTCGTATCCACACTGTCAAACGCCTCATCAACAAGGATGTTGGTGTGTAGTGACGAGTTGTACTCAACTGATTATTCAACGATGGTCCATATTGTGGAGATTTGATTTGCGCACAACCGATTCTTACGGAATACAGTCTGTTGATATCAAAGTTGGGTATCTACAGAATCTTTCATCCGGTTCAGCAACACTGTGGAGAATCCTTTTTGGTATTGACAGAGGTGTGATTCCACTGTAGTTCTCACATTTACTCAGATCTCCTTTCTTTTGTATCTTGATAAGGTGTGTTTATTTCCAGTCCAACGGCTCCTGTTCCTCATCCTAAATAATCCAGAATAGAATGTGGAGTATATTTGTAGTTACTTCTATGTCTGACTTTGGTGCTTCGGCTCGTATATTGTCAGGTCAAACTGATTTCACACTCTCGATTTGTCCGATGACCATCCTGATTTTATCCGTCGTTGGTGGAGTGACATCCATAGGGTTGTCTGTGTGTGTGATTTGACGTTCAATGGATTCAATGGATCTGGATGGAAGTGTTCCACATATCTGTTCTTTTGTCCTCTAATTTCAGTGATCGTCATGTCTTCTTTGTTCGTGACCAGTCTCTCTGGTCTACTATATTTCCCTTCTAGTTTTTTCGTTGTGTCATATAGTTGTTTCATATTTCCTTCACTTACAGATTTTTCCGCTATCATTTCTCAAACACGAGAGTGAATAATAGCATTAGAGCCGACAAGTAAGCATTTCTGCTTGGTTTTGGTAGAGATTCTTTCCTTATCATGACGCTTCTTACAACTCAGAATCTCATGACACATTGAACTTAGTGCTTCTTCGATCCATTTCTTGTTGTCCTCTTTCATAGTTTCTTCTTCTTTGAGTAAATCCTGTAAGGCTTGAAACCTGTTGTTGAGAGTTATCATGAATTCGTTGAGTTTGTCAGCATGTTAAAGGATAGCTGTATTGAACTCTTGTAATGCTGTTCCTCCAGTTGTCCAATGCTTCTTTAGCTACAGTTTCATCTTGATCACAACCAGGTGGTGATTTGTAGCTATTTCAGTTCCTCTTCTGGTTCTCATGTCTTTCGTTGACCTTGTGAATTTTCTAGTGAAGCAAATATGATCTATTGAATATTATATAGTGTGATCCGGTGGGACCCACATAGCTTTGTGTTGTGTTTATGTGGGAATATTATGCCGTCCATAACCAGTTTGTTGAATGTACATAGATTTGCAAATCTCTCACCATTCTCGTTATTTTCTCTCTCCAAGCCAGTCCGTGTCGTCCCAATATATCTTCACACCCTGTATTCTCCATCCTGATTTTGGCGTTTAGGTCTCCCAACAGGAAGGTCAGGTAATTTTCTGAGCATTTTTCAATCCATGAGATTCCCATCCTATAATTTCTTCACGTAATTCTTTGAACAATATCAGGGCAATTCCCTGAGTGTGTGGGCCATTTCCTTCTTCGTGACCAGAGTACAGAATCATCTCTCTCGAATCTATTCTTTTCCGTCCAGTTTCTATCCAATGGGTTTCACTGAATCCAAGCACTGCCATATTGTATCTCCTCATTTCTTCAGCTATTTGGTTGGTCTCATCGGTCTCCCACATTGTCTGAACATTCCATGTATCCGTATTAATTGTTGGTCTGGTTGTTAGATGAGGCATCGACCTCGTGACTTCTGAAGAATCTCGGCTTTCAATATGAGACATCATAATTCTTCGTTCAAGTGAGAGGACAGAGTTAAAATGGTTTAAATTGTTTAATCTGGTTAGCGTTTTCTTATAGCAATGTTGTTTTTACGATATGGGGTTGCTAACAGCACTCTCAACCGTTTTTCTTAACTCAAATTTGGGACCAACAGTAGCCCTAGAAGAGCTGCAGTTAGAGCTAAGGCAAAATGTCACTTGTATCGTATTGTGGAGAATTGTCTCTGTGACAAAGTTTCTTTTTACAATACTATAAATCTACTTGAGAAATATTTGGATATCAGTCAAATATAAGTGATTAAGTTTATCAGATTGAAATCATGAGTCAATTGAAGCTAGACCACCATGGAAATCCTGGAAGCACTGGACGGCCGTTTCGTCCTAGTATGGGACCCCTCAGCAGTGCGCATCCACGATCCCGCATCTTGCGAGATTCGAACCCAGGACCTGTCAGTCTCGCGCCAGGCGCTTAACCAACTAGACCACTGAGCTGGCTGGCATCCAATGGTGCTAATGTCTAAAATCTCCACAAACCCCTTCTAATTAAATTTGTATTTATTTTCGATTACATAATAATCTGAATAAAATACAATGAATTTAATTTATTTGTGAATAACAGAAAAGCATAGATTTAATGCTGAATAGATTGATCAAGGTCGAAAAATCGATATATTTATATTTAAGAACAGATCTCAAGGTCAACTGATCACGAAGCTTAATGTTTAGGACAGTGGAGAGAAGAAAACAAAATGGATCATATTTTTCTAACCAAATCAGAAAAAAATGAGATTTTTTCGAAAATTATTTTTATAAAAAATCTATTTTTGGAGAAAGAGAGAGAGAGAGAGTAAAAAGAATTTCCACCCATTATAAGTGGATTTCCTAAATTATATCTATTCCGATCATGAATCTATGTATTTACTTAATTATTATATGGACCTTTGCAAATATAATGTAACACATTTTCTTTAAATAGATTGAATTAAAGAGATTAAATATCAATGCCTTAATTATAGAGAATCTACTTGATAGAAATGATCATTCTTATACATAAGATACTACTGAAGATCACATGTATCTGTTTAATGAATGGCAAGACAAAATAGATATTCATTCAAATCCATAAATCAATTTAAAAGGCGTAGTATATTAAGACTCACACCAGTTTTGACATCTATAAAGTATATCTACGTCACTCTACCATTTTGATGGAGAGTATAATAGCGTCATGTTGAAATGGAAGCGAAATCATTTGAAATATCACATTACAGGTAAACAGATAGTCAAAACATGTTTCAGTATTGATCACATCTAAGAATTTGTACTATTGTATAGAAATCGTCTACGACAAATACCTAGAGTGAGTGAAGCCTTAGCAAAAAGAATATCCACAATCACCTTGTGTATCATAACGCAATTTGAATTTCATTAAAACTAACCTGGTAATATTGATTTTAATTTAGTATCTACTATGGTGATGTGATTTATTTTCTTCTTTGTTAATCTAGTTGTTCTTATATCTTTATTTGTGTAGTTTGACCTTTTACATTTCATTTAAATAACATAAAAAGTTATTGTATAACAGGATTATACCACCAATTTCACCATCTCATTGTACTATCCTGACATTTTAATTAAACATTGGTGAAATTCAACTCACTGATTAGAAGTAGCTCATTTTAAGTCATATTTGTATTAATATTATTACTATTATTATACTAATTAAATACTGAAAAAGGTTTGTAACAGATAGATTTTCATACAGCTAAATATATTGAAACATTTCATTGGAATCATGAACCGATCTAAGTTAGACCATCATTGAAAACCTGGAGACACAGAACAGCCATTTCGCCCTATTAAGGAACTCCTCACCAGTGAACATCCATAATCCTGCATGGCGGAATTGAATGAAGGGCCTTCAGTATCGAAAGTGAACGTCTAACTTCTAGAGACTGAAGGTCACTGGTTCGACTCCTGCGTGTAGGATCACCATGAGTCTTGAATATAATCAAGAAAGTTGATTCCAACTATCGTTACAGATACTGAAAATTATTGGTTATTGCGGTTCATATCAGTTTTTTTATTGGACATTAAGGATTGAATTCAGTCGGAAACTAAGGATTACCGTACAGTTATACGGTCATAATGTTGAATTCATCAATGGGAATGCGTACCCACCACGTCATTGGGTGTTGTTTTTAGGCAGTTGAATTTAAACTTACAGGTCTAAATTTTCAACTCCAAGATGATGTTGCATGACCAGCACTCACTGTCACCAGTGATGCCTCTTACCCCGAAAGTAGTTGAACTCCATTTGTAACAACATCTCACTGGAACTTCGAATATTGTTCTTATAATTATCGTCAGTAATAAAGTTTGTATAGATTGATTAATGTGAAGTTTAGCTTAAATCAATTGTGAAGTAATCTTCATAAATATCTTATGCTAAGTATTCGTCGGATGTAAAGTACATTTTAGCTAACTAAAACACTTCGTTATGACATCCTTATTCTATTACAGATAAGAATTGAATCTAAAAATTAACAAGATGGTTGAAGGTATTTTTAAAAACTACACTGGTCTAATAAGATTTTTTTTCCCTAAATCTCCACTTTATCATTAACCTTAACTAAACCTATTGTTCAGTTAGAAATGACCTTCATTATAGATCCGTTCACTAAAAAGTACATTTCTATCTGATAATCTACACTCACATTAATAATAATGATTAATTAGAATATAGGCTGTATATATTCTTTTAGAGCTAAGCTAAAACTACAGTCTAACTTATTTATTAGTTTTATAGCTAATTCATTACGTTTTACGCTTTTCTGTAATTCACAAAAAGATAATTTCAGGTGATTGTAACTGAATTCCCAAAATAAATAACTTTGTAATTCTACGACACTAAGTTGACCTAACTAGTCTTACTGAACAAAATCGTAACTGAAGGCGCTCAGTCAAATATATGCACCAGATTACGTTAGGCTACACCATATATTGTATCTCCTACGATGAAGAGTTAGCTTAGTTTCCATACACCAACATACATCGACCTTTATTCCGAATATAAGTTAATATCCCATCATTTTCGACTTCTGGTTTTATTAGCTTTAGAATCACTGTAAAAAGAGAACAGTAGCGTTGTTAAACCCTGACTATATGTGATATCTTTAAATACTTATATTGTTGTTAAAAGTTTGAATCGTTTTTATTTAAAGCAAAAGGTACTGGGTCTAAGGCCCAGTGTGAATTTCAACACTGCATTCTAAGTACAACCAACTAGTTAGTCCCAAATGGGACGAGACGCGAGTTCTGGATTTCACTGCTAGCCATAATTTATTTATCGTGTGAAAGTTGTTTTATTTTCGTAACCATTATTATATATAAAGGCGACCATCGACTGCTTTCTCATAAATATGTTTAAAGTATTTTCTCACACTTTCAGAATTCGCTGATAGTTTACATCATAAATAAGCATCATTTTAAGAACCAGTGAAAATAAAGAAGCATTACATTTGTTTCGTCCTAGTTGGTGACAAGCTATAATTGACATTATACATTTTATCCGTTGTCGGAATGAAATTAGAATGTGTAGAAATAACAAGGGCGCCTATATTTTTGTAGCTCGAACGACCACATCTTCGGGAAAGAAGTGCTTAATGACAGATTTTTCAAAAGTAGAGGGAAACTGATTAATACCAATAAGACTTAGAGATGTGTGGAATATTGTACGGGGAAGCGTATGTCACGTTGTCATTACAAAATATGAAGTTATTGTAATGTAGCCAACAGAATAAAATCATATTCTCGATAAAGGTAGATACAGAAGAAGCAATCAACATAACCACAAGACTGAATCGCTTAATCAACAGAAATGACATGTCAAATCATAATTACGGTATTTGCCGGTGTGTCAGATTCAGTATCAGCTCAACTTCCTGATGTTATCATAATGGTGCTCTAAAAAAGGAACCGAGTGTAAGTAAACTGAAAATGGAATAGTTTATTGGAGGGTTGCAGCAACAGCATTCAAAAAGCAGAACATAAGAGGGCTGAAACACTGAATAAAATAATTGTAGAGGAATATAAAAACTGATCAGTACTAGACTGTTTACGTGTCACAACTGGTAAACAGCTTGGATTTACCGATTTAGACATACTAAATTGAGTTACGCAAACTTACATATGCAAACAACAGTTATGTCTACATTACGCTAATAATTTTCGCTCTTATGCGAGTCATCTCTTTGAGTCCTCACGTTTATTTATATGTGGGCTTTTGCTCGCATCCTTATTGAAGAATGCCTTTTAAAATGACTCTGTAAAGCCGTACATAACTCCGCCTGGAGTCCCTCCGGGGGCTACTGCCGGTCCCAAGCCCGGATAAAGGAGGAGGGTTGGGCATGGGGTTAGCGTCCCCATCCCGTAGAAAACTAACTCGCTAAAAAAACGCTAACCAGAAAAAATTATTCAAACCTTTTAAACTCTGCCCTGGGAGTCAGAAGGTCTTCATTTAGAAGAATTATGACGCCTCATGATGAAAGCCGAATTCCTTCGGAAGTTACGAGGCCGATGCCCCTTCTGACAACCAGAGCGACCATTTATTTAGGTACATGGAATGTTCGTACAATGTGGGACACCGGAGAGCCTTCCAAATTGCTGCAGAAATGAGAAGATACAACCTAGAGGTACTTGGGATCAGTGAAACACATTGGACACAAGTTGGACAACAACGACTAACTACAGGAGAGCTCCTGTTATACTCCGGCCATGAAGAAGAAAATGCACCACATACACAAGGAGTTGCATTGATGCTGTCCAAACAAGCGCAAAATGCACTTATAGGATGGGAATCTCATGGACCAAGGATCATCAAAGCCTCGTTCAAAACAAAGAAAGAGGGCATTTCAATGAACATCATCCAATGCTATGCGCCTACCAACGACTACAATGAAGACGCTAAAGATCAATTCTACAATAGGCTGCAGTCAATCGTCGAGAAGTGCCCAACAAAGGACCTGACCATTCTGATGGGAGATTTCAACGCCAAGGTTGGAACGGACAACACTGGATATGAAGACATCATGGGACGACACGGACTGGGAGAAAGAAACGAAAATGGTGAGAGATTTGCAAATCTATGTGCCTTCAATAAGCTGGTCATAGGCGGCACCATATTCCCACATAAACGCATACACAAAACCACATGGACTTCACCGGATCACACACACAAAACCAAATCGACCATATTTGCATCAACAAAACGTTCAGGAGGACTATAGAGGACGTGAGAACCAAGAGAGGAGCTGATATAGCATCAGATCATCACTTGCTGGTCGCCAAGATGAAATTGAAACTCAAGAAGCACTGGACAACGGGGCGGACAATATCACAAAAGTTCAATACGGCCTTTCTTCAGGATACTAACAAACTCAACAAATTCAAGATAGTCCTCAGCAACAAGTTCCAGGCCTTTCATGATCTACTCAATGGAGAAGGAACTACTGTGGAGAGCAACTGGAAGGGGATCAAAGAGGCAATCACTTCAACATGTCATGAGGTCCTGGGTCACAAGAAGCACCATCACAAGGAATGGATCACTGTTGATACACTGGATAAGATTCAAGAAAGAGGAACAAGAAGGCAGCAATCAATACCAGTCGAACAAGAGCAGAAAAAGCCAAGGCACAAGCTGAATACACAGAAGTAAACAAACAAGTGAAGAGGAGCATCAGAACCGACAAACGTAAATATGTGGAAGATTTAGCAACGACGGCGGAAAAGGCTGCAAGAGAAGGAAACATGAGACAACTGTATGACACGACAAAGAAACTCTCTGGAAATCGCCGCAAACCAGAACGACCAGTGAAAAGCAAGGAAGGCGAGGTAATCACCAACATTGAAGAGCAACAAAACAGGTGGGTAGAACACTTCAAAGAACTCTTGAATCGACCAGCTCCACTGAACCCACCCAACATCGAAGCAGCACCCACGGACCTCCCAATCAATGTTGGCCCACCAACAATTGAAGAAATCAGCATGGCCATCAGACAAATCAAGAGTGGCAAAGCAGCAGGACCGGACAACATCCAGCAGAGGCACTAAAAGCAGACGTAGCGGCAACTGCAAGGATACTCCACATTCTCTTCAATAAGATTTGGGATGAGGAACAAGTACCAAAGACTGGAAAGAAGGACTTCTGATCAAAATACCGAAGAAAGGCGATCTCAGCAAGTGTGATAACTACAGGGGCATCACTCTTCTCTCAATACCGGGAAAAGTCTTCAACAGGGTATTGTTAAACAGGATGAAGGACTGCGTAGACGCCCAACTTCGTGACCAACAGGCAGGATTCCGTAAGGATAGATCGTGTACAGACCAAATCGCAACTCTACGGATCATTGTGGAACAATCAATTGAATGGAATTCATCACTCTACATCAACTTCATTGACTACGAAAAGGCATTTGATAGCGTGGACAGAACAACACTATGGAAACTTCTTCGACACTACGGCGTGCCTCAGAAGATAGTCAATATCATACAGAATTCATATGATGGATTACACTGCAAAATCGTGCATGGAGGACAGTTGACAAAGTCGTTCGAAGTGAAGACCGGTGTTAGGCAAGGTTGCTTACTCTCACCCTTTCTCTTTCTCCTGGTGATCGACTGGATCATGAAGACGTCAACGTCTGAAGGGAAGCACGGGATACAATGGACATCTAGGATGCAGTTGGACGATCTAGACTTCGCAGATGATCTGGCCCTTCTATCCCAAACGCAACAACAGATGCAGGAGAAGACGAACAGTGTGGCAGCAGCCTCAGCAGCAGTAGGTCTCAATATACACAAAGGGAAAAGCAGGATTCTCCGATACAACACAGAATGCACCAATCCAATCACAATTGACGGAGAAGATTTGGAAGATGTAAAAACCTTTACATATTTGGGCAGCATCATTGATGAACAGGGTGGATCTGATGCAGATGTGAAGGCGCGGATCGGCAAAGCAAGAGCAGCATATTTACAACTGAGGAACATCTGGAACTCAAAGCAACTGTCAACCAACACCAAGGTCAGGATTTTCAATACAAATGTCAAGACAGTTCTACTGTATGGGGCAGAAACCTGGAGAACTACGAAAGCCATCATCCAGAAAATACAGGTGTTTATTAACAGTTGTCTACGCAAAATACTTCAGATCCGTTGGCCGGACACTATTAGCAACAACGTACTGTGGGAGAGAACAAACCAGATCCCAGCGGAGGAAGAAATCAGGAAGAAGCGCTGGAAGTGGATAGGACACACATTGAGGAAAGCACCCAACTGCGTCACAAGACAAGCCCTCACATGGAATCCTGAAGGCCAAAGGAAAAGAGGAAGACCAAAGAACACATTACGCCGAGAAATGGAATAGACATGAGAAAAATGAACAAGAATTGGATGGAACTAGAAAAGAAGGCCCAGGACAGAGTGGGTTGGAGAATGCTGGTCAGCGGCCTATGCTCCATTGGGAGTAACAGGCGTAAGTAAGTAAAAGTAAGTAAAGCCGTACATAACTAATTTGAGTAATAGTACTGAGAAAGGTTTATATATATATATATATATTATATATATATATATATATATAATATAATTCATCAGAATATCCGATAGAAGGCCACACCTTTATCTTATCATTTGCTGATAATTTTTAGTACTTAATGATCCGATGACATCAGTTATGTCAGTTGAAATAATATTCACGTACATTTTGAAATGACAGCTTATGATTACCCTCTTTAAACAATAATATAATTACTAATAAATACTTAACTTGTTCGTGACATTTATTCAAGAAAATGGCATACTTTAATTATAGTAGAATCATTAAGTTGTTGGTAGTTAATAGAAAAACAATATTCTATTCAATCTAATCAACGATGATTTTAGGAATGAATTAATTATCTGTATCTTATTTTACTGGATACAAGCTATATATAAATTTTGCGAAAGGAAGAAGTTTAAGCTATTTAAAAGTCTCACAGGTTGAAATCATGAGTCAGTTGAAGCTAGACCACCACTGAAAACCTGGAAGCACTGGACGGCCGTTTAGCCCTGGTATGGGACTCCTCAGCAGTGCACATCCAAGATCCCGCACCACGCGGGGCCCGAACCCAGGACCTACTGGCTTCGCGCGCGAGCACTTAACCACTAGACCACTGAGCCGGCATCCAACGGTGTTAATGTCTAACTTCAACCAATCCACGAAGTTGCGCCACCGTACACCATTGTCTTCAGTGAGTTGTTATCTCACAACAGACCGGTTGAACTCCACTGGTAACGGCTTCTCACTAGAACTCCAGGAGTTTTTCTTGAAGTCAGTCACTAATGAGCAGTTGATTATTATCAGAATGGGTTTTGTGGAGAGCTTTTTAGAAATTTCACAGGTTGAAACCATGAGTGCGGGATCGTGGATGCGCACTGCTGAGGAGTCCCATACCAGGACGAAACGGCCGTCCAGTGCTTCCAGGTTTTCAATGGTGGTCTAGCTTCAACTGACTCATGATTTCAACCTGTGAAATTTCTAAAAAACTCTCCACAAAACCCATTCTATTTAAAAGTCTTCAAGTTAATGTAATTGACTCATAGCAAACGTATTAAAAGCTTATGGATAAGGAGTATCTCAAAGCAATCCATCTAGAAGGATGATTCAATGAAGACCTTAATATGAACAACAAAAATGTGAAAACCATTATGAATAGAATTTATCTCCATTGAACAAACTGATATCTGTTCTGACCCGGTAAATTTGTGAATAACCTGTTGACGTTTAAATAGAAAAATACTGGGTTCGATTACAATGTCAACAACAAAACTGATACGTAGAGATATTGAAATAACGAGTCCCAAGTGATACGAAAAGTAAGTTCTGAGATTCAGTACTAGACACATACTAAATATATTAAATAGATTTGATAGGATTTTCAACACTGAGACAGTTCGATCAGGATACGCACTTGTCAATAGAGACTGGTCAATAGTACACCTTAAGATTAGAAATGGCAATTTATAAACCTGTATAAATGGGAGAGAATAAATTGTTCTACAAATATTATTAATACTATACATCCGATCGGAAATGATATCTCACTGGTTAAAAACACAACTGTCAGACATTGAGCTTCCAGTTCGAGCTTATCTACACTTATTTCATTTCGGATCTAAGTAATCAATCCAATATTGAAAAGTTCAGTTGAATAAATAAACAAAAATCTTGTGGTTGGGATTATAAGGCAAGAATTTATCAGTATATTATCATCTCTAAGTGTTATGAACTACAAGGATAAGCAAATGTTTAAAAAAATACAATTCACTGACATTTTACATTTCTTATTGAAATTATGTTAACTAGAAGCATTTCATGAAGAAAAAAGCAGTTTAATTTATGATTATTTTTAAATCTAATAGTTGGATTCATGAGTCAGTTTAAGCTAGACCACCATGGGGAACCTGTAGGCACTGTACAGCCGTCTCGTCCCAGCATGGGACTCATTAGCAGTGCGCATCCACGATCCCGCTAGCGGGGCTCGAACCCAGGATCTGTCGGTTTCTCACGCGAACGCTTAACCTCTAGACCACTGAGCCGGCATCCGACGGTGTTAGTATCTAACTTCAACCAATCCACGAAATGATTATACAAGAAATTATCAACCTTAATAATGAGGTAGACAAGTTTATTAGCAAATCTTTGAACTTAGTCGCACAACGTCCATGTAGATATTAACAATACTTGTATTATAATCTAACATTGTTGAACAATCTTTTCTCTTATTTAAATAGTAAATATTACATATTAGAGTATAACTTCCACTAAAGATTTAAATATAAACATTTGACTCTGTAGACCAAGAGGTTCTGTGGCAGTGTCTGTCATTAAAAGGTTTACCTCAGAATTACATAAACCGTGTGAAGGCCATTCACTCGAACACTACTAGTCGAGTTACAACTTATGGTGAACTGTCATCTGATTTCGTAACTTCAGGTGGTGTCCAGCAAGGCCGTCTACTATCTCCATTCCTGTTCGACTTCATCATAGATCTACTGAAAGAAATGAAGTTCTCGTCGACTGAATTTTCGGGCACTGATCTCCTTCCAGGAGGTCCACTAATCCACTTAGAATACACAGACGACATAGACCTGTTTGGTGAAGACGCTGATGAAATGCAGTCTTTTGGTGGCACTGAGCAACAATGCCACGATGTTTGGAATGAGTTTCTAACACCCCCCAACCTAAATGCAAAATCTTGCTTCAGGACTGGCCAACGTCAACACCTGAACTAAGGATATGGAGTGAAGTAGTCGAACGCGTCGATAACTTCAATTAACTTGGAAGTCTGATCAGCCCATAATGGGTTGATATCTAACGAAATCTCTGCACAGATTCAGGAAGCTCGTTTGGCTTAAGTCAACTTACGTCACCTATGGCGAAAGCGAGATATCCGTCTGTCAATTAAAGGACGAGTGTGCTGAGCAACAGTTTGTTCTGTTCTACTTTACGACTGCGAAACATGGTCATTAAGAGTAGAAGATGCTCGTAAGTCACCAGTATTTGATCACAAATATCTTAGGGATATTGCTCTCATGTGCTGGGATCACCGAGTAAGTAATAATGAGGTTGGATGCAGGGTATTTGGGAATGATGGTAAATCAGTTGATGAGGTTGTGAATCTTCATCGACTGAGATGGTTGGGCCACGTGTTACGTATTGCCTGAACACTGATTACCATGACGAGCAATGCAGACTAGTGTTGAGGATGGTTGGATGAAAGTTGGGGGCTGCCAAACCAAATCGTGGCATCAGTCCTCGAAGTCATTAACTTCTAGTCTGAGCCATGTTGGTAGATGCAAACTACATGGTTGGGGTCCTCCTGACTATCGTAACCAATGGTTGGAAACTCTTGGTGACATGGTTCAGAATCGATCACAATGGTGTAGGTGTATACACTCTCTGTCTTCCCTTAAACCATGAGATTAAAATTGCTTTATATCTTTCTTTCTACGAACTAATTCTTTCTTCCTGTATTATATCGTTATACACAATCTTTGTTTTATACATGACCATCATTGAAGTGACTACTTCTATGAATTTGGTGTTCATCTTGTTGTGTTAATAAGGTGTGGTAACTTGGACCGATGCCTGGTACAACGTTGTAAATGACTAACATTTGAAGGTATCCATAACTGTCTGCTATGAACTTTTCAATTTGGCACAAATGAACATACTAGTTGAAAAAAAAATCATTAATATCACAAAAAGTAGGCGTTAAAATGAAATTGTTGGTCAAATTTTTATACTTTTATTCAGAATTCACTTACTAAATAGATGGATAAATGTCAAAACATCTGTAATATAATACATATTGAACATTAAAAAAATCAAACATAAAGGATACGCTTATGGTTTTTTTATCATTTCATAAATAGATGTTCGTTTGACCGATTGTTTTTTAATACTATGACTTAACCGTATTAAACTTGGTTGTAATATAACTATGTTGAATAGATTCATTTAAATGTGATCATCGTCCACTTTTAATCTCATTTATTATTATTATTAGTAGTAGTAGTATTAGTATTAGTATACAATGTGTATACAATGTGTGAGAGAAGAATAGTGGTTTCAATATTTATCACATTCATATTAAATTTTGTTTTTCTAAAAGTACTAATTCCATGAGGAAATTTGAACAAAGTTAATAAAAAAGGGTTATAATACTAGATTACGTAATATGAATAATAACAATAACAATGGATTTGGTAAATATAATAAGATGATTAAAATGTTTTTGTCATAATAATTAAAGGTCATAGAGGTGTAAAAAATAATAAATAAGGTGATATGATGAGTATTCACGAATAAAACAATGAGAATATAAGACATAAGGGGGAATGCAGTAATAATAATAATAATAATAATAGGAGAATCAAAATAATTAAGGCCAAGGTAACGGTAACGATAAGACGTACTTCTTTTGTACGCATAGTTCTGGTTTAAGCTCCTGGATGGTAAGAGCTTCGGCTAGTATTATAACCTTTCTATTAACTGTGTTCACATTTCCTCACGGAATTAGTACTTTTACAAAAACAAAATTTTCATATATATACGATTGTACAGCTTGATAACAAATTCGTTGAAAAGAGATCCCTTCGCATCCAACATTCATATTAATCCATTTTTGAAGGTGACCTTTAAAGTGAGTAGTGTTCATTGTTACTAATTCCTAATTCAGGATTTTCTAGAATACTAACATGTAAATGGGGAAACAAACTGTTGTTCAACATTCCTATTGATATTTACGAATGTAATTAATCAATTACTTTCATGCACATAGTTTATCATTTTGAAAAGAGCAAGAACAAACATTCTAGCAGAATAGTATGAATTCATTTTTTGATTTCGTTGGTTCTTGTCAACTGCTTACAATCTGTGATATTTAAAAATCATAATTACATAATGGGTTTAAATTACTTACATGAAAGAGTTTGATTGGAAGTTATATTGAAGACATATTCGTATAGTATAGCAAAGGTGTAAATAAATTGAATAGACTGGATATTGTAAATATGTACCTTATGTAAAAGAACATTGTGACAACAGTTCAAAGGGCTAGAAACAAGTAAACATTGATACAGTTGACAAGAACCAACGAAATCAAAAAATGAATTCATACTATTCTGCTAGAATGTTTGTTCTTGCTTTTTTCAATAATCAATTACTTTTGGTCTATATATGCATTCTATAGTGATATAAGTCAAAAACACTGTCAAGCTAAGTAGATTGCAAAACGTGTAGTTTGAAGCAAACAGCACTAGGTTCGAATTCCGGGGTGAATACCAAATCTAGGGTGCATGCACATTTCATTGCCAACAGTAATCCATCTTTGCCCTAAAAGAACGGTTTGTATATACATGAAAGGACATGAGGTTGTTGAATCTTCATATGGTCAATGCTTCAATAAACCCTAATATTCACCGCTAGGCCCTTTCATATAGCAGCACCAGGGCTGAATAAATATCGTCCCTGTGAACAATCTCAACTAATGGTATTGATTAAATATGCAACGGTGTTATGGATAGCATTTACAAATAACTGAAATGAAGGTATTAAATTAGCCTTAATGCTCGTATATATGTATTCACTGTTCAAAACGAAATTCAGTAACATATTTTATTCATTACACATCACTACAAATTTGTCAGTATCTGGTTACAGAGATTACTAACTACTATTGAAACAACGAACCGATCTAAGTGGGACAACCATTTCATCATCTTCTTCCCATCACTGAAAATTCACCCCTTCACAATCGGAAACCGAACACAAGAACTCAGGTCTCCGTGGTCTATAGGTTATGCATTCACGCGCGAGATTGGAAGCCCTGAGTTCGATCTTCAGTCGTGGGATTCTCGATATGCACTGTTACAGAGTCCCAGCATTTCGAGATTTTCAATGATTATCTAACTTGATTCGGGTCATGGGTTCAATGAAACAGTAAAAACTTACTGAATTACGTATATTTGCCATTACAAACTGATAGGTGATGGAGAACTAGGGAGTAAAAGGGAACGAAAAACCAGGAATAATGTTGTCTAATGATCATGTTGCTACAAATTAGTGACATTTAGAAATTCGAACGATTACATCCTGCAGTGGTGGTTTTAAAGTATAGTGCTCTTTTATAAGATTAAAAGACTTCAATTTGAACCCAGTGTAACTTGAGTAGTTCTATAGTAGAAAAAGAAATCTGTGCAGTATACCGTGGTTAATTTAGTGTAACTTTCAATCTCAGTATCATCACTGAACTGATAGCACATACTATTTGTGGTTTTCCTGCGTTAAATGTTCTCGTCATTGTTCTACCTAAGTTCAGTATAAACAGTAATCTTTTTGTTAATTATAAGCAAAGATGAATAGTGGCTAGCAGTGGAATCCACGACACGTGTTTCATTCTATTTGGAACTCGTCAGCTGGATATACCTGCACCTCAGAGTTGATGTTCATCCTGGGACTCTAACTCAGTACTGTTTGTTTCAAACACCATCGCGTTATCCACTTAGCTACTGAGTCCGGATGCACATATGCACATATGCCAAATAAGAGACTGATCAATTGCAGTCCTAAATAACAATAGGAAGATATAAGTAAACAACATCAAGTGAATTTCTTTTTGTTAATTGTTTCATTTTCACGGTTTAATTGCTCGTTATCAAATTAAGGCTCTCGAAAATTGACTACAGTAGTGAAAAAGATTCTCCATTTCGAAATAAATCATAACGTAGTAAAATCAAAGAATGAAAAGAATTCAATGATAATTATTAGTCGAATGTGTAAAATGAGAGTGAGTTGATGTTTATCAGTTAAATCTTGAATTTTGGTTGAACTGAAAAAATAGTTTGATCAATTGATATTGTCACTAAGTATATGGATTACTACAGAGTTCAACCCCAATTAAATCTATCTTCTATCAAATTAAAGAATCTAGTTTCAAGATCTTAATAACCATTGATAATAACCATCTAGATTGTGTCATCGTTCGAGTCTTTTTGTAAAAACTTTATACTATTTTGAAAATTTGTGGAGATTATTCCACCAGTTTTGTTTAAATCAATAACTGATCTTAATTAGATCATCATTGAAACCAAGATCCTCTGGACACTTCTTCCATCCTAGTATAGGACTTTTCAGTGGCAGTACCCAACGACGACCTCGCAACTGAAAACTGAAAACAGAACCTTAAAGTTTGCATGCAAACGCTTAAATTTTAAAATACTAAGCTGGCATCCAACGGGTTTAATGTCAAACTTCAATCAGTTCGCGATATTGAATGACCATCTTCCACTGCCTGTGATGAATGACTGTCTTAAACTCTATATGGTTAAACTCTACTTATCATGGCTTCTCACTAGAACTCCAAGAGTGACATCTCGAAGCTAATCACTAGTGAGAACATGACTATTGTTATCATAAGGAGATTTGTCGAGATTGTTCCAAAAGAGGTAATCCAGTATTTTGCAATTGTATTGTATAGATGCTGAACAGGTGAGATAGTAAAATTTTAATACTTAAAATACTAAATGAACGAAGTTTTAATAGTGTTACCCAACTTTAAATAATGTCACTTATGGCAAAAAAAGTGAGATACCTGACTTAATAGTGTCAATCTCTAAACTATTCTCATTAGGAATCTATTTTTAAATATTATTTTCATTACATTACTTTTTAAAGTTATGATAAGCCTTATTAAACCAAAGGGGTGGAAATAGTATAAAGTAAATTAAATATTTTGTAGATCAAGTTATACTACTGATGAAGAACGATTCTAATACTTATTCACATTTCTCAATTAATTTCTATGTTGACGTGGGTATATATTAGATATTTTGTTTAATTAAAATAAAATATAACATTTCTAACTGATATTTTTGTTTAATTGTACTTATCTAAAATAGTTAGGTTAATATCATTAGTAAGTTTCATTCAAATATTAGAACTGTAAATTACAGATCACCTTAAACTGTAGGTAAAAATGTAGTTGGGACTACGTAAAAAATATTTGGCTTACTGAAAACAAGAAATAATAAGTTAATGCATAGTTTATAAACCATTCGTATACCGAAGTTGCTATTATTATTTTTACTCCCAAAACTATACTACTCACAAATAGTCTACCTTAATTTCGAAAAATGTAGACCCGCCTATCACAAAAAATAGGTTGTAATCATGAAACGATCTAAGTTAGACCACCATTGAAAACCCATAGGCACTGAGTGGAAGTTTTGTCTTGGTATGGGACTAACCGGCAACAATATTCACAACCCAATAATAACAAAAATATTCCTAATTAAACATTTAGTTAAAGCCATATTACATTACCACCATCGTCTCTACAAATATGTGTATTTCAATACAAGCGATAGTATTACATCATCATGGTACATTTGAAAGCACGTTTTAGGCTAATGAAGTTCATTTGTTTACTAGAAATTCGAAAACATCCTTTCGACACTAGTCAATAATAAACATATGGTAATTATCAGTATGCGGTTCATAGATATCTGCCACTAAGGAGTTCTATAATAGTATGAAACAACTGTCCACTGTCCCCAGGTCTCAAACCTACACAACATCTATATTGATATACATATATCTATTTTTATCTCTGGTTTGACTGATATTCGTAACCATAATATAAGAGTAACGGATTGTTCATCATATGTATGTCTGAATCGAATCGTGATAAATTGGCTTTATCTATTTGATTCTGGTGTTTTACCTACATGAGTGACTCTCATAAACACCGTAACATTTTATTTCGAATGCATACAGTTTCCATGGTATCAAGTACCAAAATGCCGAGTAAAATTTAAATGAAAAGAAAAGAAAGTTGCTGGGTTCGAGTCCAAATGTCGTGGCCAACACCAGGATGCAGGTACATCCAACTGACGAGTACGAAATGGAATGAAACACTCATCCTGAATTATTCTCCTAGCTATTGTCCAACACTGCTGGTTTTGACATACCGTCATTATCACCATCGATCTAAATAAAATTTCGCTTACAATACTAGAAAATCTATGAAATAACAAAATAACTGGAAGATATCAGCCAAGATCAGTGAGTGTATATTGGTTGATTAGTCCATATGAAATGAGCGCAAATTATTGATTTTTATTTTCATGCTCTAATTAGTAGTGCTTTGACTAATTGTTTAAAAGTATGAAAACTCATTACATGTTGATTTTAGTCAATTCAAAACACTTGGAAATTCAGAATACTCGTGCCAAAACTCGATACTGCAGAAAATGAATGCTACAGTAATTTCATTATTTAAAAGCCATAATGCCTTATAGTAATTACGTGGAAAATAATCGAAGTTGAAACATCTTGTTATTATGACGTAAAAAGGGATAAATGTATAATGACCCGAAAAACGATGACATGATATTCTTAAAGAAATAACTAGTTTTAAACAGAATTCTATAATGATCTTAACTTTTTATTACTAGTATTGTACTCTTCATTTCAACGGTTGAAATATGAAGATTCCATAATCATTTCAGATAACATTACTGAAGTTTACTTAAGAAAGAAATATATTTCTATAACCTAACATAGGTCCCTAATCAGTTTGTTTTTACCGATCACTTTCAGAAATATAGTTCATAGGCTCAAACATCTGTATAGTTAACTTTCTAGACTGATCTTTGTTAAACAACCATTGAAAACTAGCAAAAACTGAACAGCTATATCGTTCTGCAAGCTAATTACTTTGGGAATATGTACTTATTCTTAAAATCAATAATTTGTTTACAAGGCAAATAAATGAAATTAACCTTAATAACTGATTCTAGCAGTTTCATGATGAGATGTTTACATTTGTTAATAATCTTGCTTATCATCATAGTTTGTGTTAGTTTCAATTTAAATTTGTTTACTCTCCACAATGTTACCTAGGTAACAAGATCATAAGTTATCATATGAAAACTGGTGACAAAAATGATCAGAACAAATAATAACATATGACCCTGTTGTAGAGATTTATTTCAGTAAAGATGTATATATTGTTTAGAATACTCGTGACGTTTGCAATGTTCAATACGTGTATTATATCTAGTACTCTCCAACACTTTCCTGTTTATTTATTGAACTACTAGTTTGTGTTATAGTGTAGTTTCATCAAAATTTCATTATAAGCCCCAGTTTTCATTATACCTATGTTTTACATCTAACACACATTTGCCCGTACTACACTGACGTACTCATCACAAACAGTTGTGGATAACTTCAGCTGTTTGAAATGAAATATTTAATGACAATTACAGTCTGATATCAAGCACTTAATAAATGGGTTGAAAAATTATTGAAAGTAACTGAGTGCAACATACTTGGTGAATAACAAATATATGTTTGTTATAACCCAATAAGTAGAGAACTTGTATTTCTGACATTTTGTGACTTAATGTAAGCCACTTCTTCAGAGTAAATAAATAACCGACATTAAATGAACACAAATCTAAACAAAAGTTTTTAAAAACTCTGTAAAAGACATAAATTACGTGAGATAACCACATACATTAAATTTCATTTTAACAATGAACATATTCATTGGCTAATCGAACACATAAGAGTTATAAAGTCATTTTCAGTGTTTCACGAAGTTTTAAACATAGAATTTAGTATCATAGTGGAGGTTTTTGGAGATTGTAACAATTTATTAGTTGAATTCATAAGTCAATTTTTAAGCTAAACCAAAGGTTCTGGATTCGAGTCCTGCATGCAGGATCTTGGATGCGTACTGCTGAGGAGTCTCATATTAAGATGAAACGACCTTCCAGTGCTTCCAGGTTTTTCCATGGTAATCTAGCTTAAATTGACTCATGAATTCCACTCTTAAATAGATTATAGTCTTATCATGAAACAGATGATGATCGTAACATTGTTAAATGATAATAAGTGATCTAGTTTTATATTTATCATAACTGCTGAATACTCATTGTTATTTGCTTCTGGAGACTGTGAATTATCCAAAATCTAAATGAATATCTGAATATATACATGTTCTTACATGAGCAGTATCTAACATCAATCAATGAGTAATTCAATGTCGGAATATATATTAACAATATCATGTAAAAATATAACCAATTTACTATGGTACGTACTTATTCCTTTTTAAGGTTCGGTTACACGGGAAAGATACTTATAAAAAACCAATTTTTTTTATACCACTCTCACATCGATCAATAACTCTCTGCTCACTATATCAATATCCACATCTCTACCACTATTTAAGAAAATAATTTGATATGGATTTATGTTTAGTATTGTAAGCGACTACTAACAGAGCTAAACAGTAGTATTATGAAAGGTAGCAAATTAAATAAACAGCAGTAATTCATTCAACTGTTGTCAGTGTGGAATTCTCTGAACATATATGGATTGATATCGATATATGTATTTGTCATTCTATGGGAAACGTTTTGATCTTAATATCATAAAGAAGCTAGTTAACATTCAAAATACTGAATCATTCGATAGTTAATAAACATACATATAAATTTAAAGCAATTAGTTCCTTTGATAAATTTCGATAATGTAATAAGAAGACGAAAAGTATCAGAACTAAGTGATAATCAAATGTGAAAATCAAATGGTTGAAAACCATTAAAATATCTTTCAGTGTTTTTCATGAGATAGTGAAAATTAGTGTTTTAGGTTACTAAATTAGTCACAATTGATTGATCACTGGGTGGCGATCAATGTCATGCTTGTTTAGTCCTTATTACTAAATTAGTCAAAATGAAGGTGATCACAATTAATATATATGTTCACATGGTTTTGTAGACGGCTGTTGCTGATGGTATCCGGCCAACGTAGACAACTGTTCATAAATGCTTGCACATTTTTGATGATGGTTGTAATAGTTCTCCAAATTCCGACTCCGTACAGTACAACCAACTGTATTGACGTTCATACTGAAGATTCTGGCTTTGATGTTGGTTCGCAGACAGTTGTTTTGAGTTCCATATGTTCTTCAACTGTAGAAATGCTGCCCTTGCTTCGCCAATTTTCGCATTGATGTCTGCATCAGATCATCAGATCAGTTCGTCGATGATGCCATCCAGATACACGAAACGTTTCATCTCTCCAGAGTTTCTCCATCAAGTGTGATTGGGTTGTTGTTTTGAACTCTGTGTTGTATTTGGGGAACTTGCTTTTGCCTTATGTATGTTGAGGCCTACTGATTCAGTGGCTGCTGCTACACTGGTTGTTTCGATATGCATTTGTTCGTGTGTATGGGATAGAAGGGACAGGTCATCTATGAAGTCCAAATCGTGCAGTTGCATGCAAGCTGACCATTGTATTCCATGCTCTTTCTCAGATGTCAAGGTCCTCATAATCCAGTCAATCACCAGAAGAAAGAGGAAGGGGGAGAGATTAAGCAGGCTTGTCTGACTCCTTTCCTCACTTGGAATGCGTCTGTCAGCTACCCTTCATACCACACTTTACACTGTAATCCGTCGTGTGAATTCCTCATGATGTTGACGATCTCCTCATGTACACCATAGTGTCGAAGAAATTCTCCATGATGTTCTCGTATCCACACTGTCAAACGCCTCATCAACAAGGACGTTGGTGTGTAGTGACGAGTTGTACTCAACTGATTATTCAACGATGATCCTATTGTGGATCGTGAGTTGGCTACTCTGAATTCTACCGATTGACAAGCTCCAGATATCCCAATTCGACCCCAATACTGTTCCCAATCTCAAGTATATCAAAACACGAACCGTAGGTGAAAAATTGTTTATGGGTCAGGAGCAGCAGAATAATGATTTAGAAACAAATGCATATTTATACAGTTAGGATTACTATAAATATTGACCAACAGAAAGATGACACGTTAAGTAATGTTGACTAATAGGAAAATGACACGCGAAATAAATATTGATCAGTAGGGAAACGACCAATAGGGAAATGACATCATTTAGCGTTCAAGGGTAGCGTTAGACTTAACAGGATAATTGTTTTTAGGATATTTTTCTGAGTATCCAAACAGATCCATATTGTGGAGATTTGATCTGCGCACAACCGATCCTTACGGAATACAGTCTGTTGATATCAAAGTTGGGTTTCTACAGAATCTTTCATCCGGTTCAGCAACACTGTGTAGAATCCTTTTTGGTATTGACAGAGGTGTGATTCCACTGTAGTTCTCACATTTACTCAGATCTCCTTTCTTTTGTATCTTGATAAGGTGTGTTTATTTCCAGTCCAACGGCTCCTGTTCCTCATCCTAAATAATCCAGAATAGAATGTGGAGCATATTTGTAGTTACTTCTATGTCTGACTTTGGTGCTTCGGCTCGTATATTGTCAGGTCAAACTGATTTCACACTCTCGATTTGTCCGATGACCATCCTGATTTTATCCGTCGTTGGTGGAGTGACATCCATAGGGTTGTCTGTGTGTGGTGATTTGACGTTCAATGGATTCAATGGATCTGGATGGAAGTGTTCCACATATCTGTTCTTTTGTCCTCTAATTTCAGTGATCGTCATGTCTTCTTTGTTCGTGACCAGTCTCTCTGGTCTACTATATTTCCCTTCTAGTTTTTTCGTTGTGTCATATAGTTGTTTCATATTTCCTTCACTTACAGATTTTTCCGCTGTCGTTACTCAAACACGAGAGTGAAGAATAGCATTAGAGCCGACAAGTAAGCATTTCTGCTTGGTTTTGGTAGAGATTCTTTCCTTATTATGACGCTTCTTACAACTCAGAATCTCATGACACATTGAACTTAGTGCTTCTTCGATCCATTTCTTGTTGTCCTCTTTCATAGTTTCTTCTTCTTTGAGTAAATCCTGTAAGGCTTGAAACCTGTTGTTGAGAGTTATCATGAATTCGTTGAGTTTGTCAGCATGTTAAAGGATAGCTGTATTGAACTCTTGTAATGCTGTTCCTCCAGTTGTCCAATGCTTCTTTAGCTACAGTTTCATCTTGATCACAACCAGGTGGTGATTTGTAGCTATTTCAGTTCCTCTTCTGGTTCTCATGTCTTTCGTTGACCTTGTGAATTTTCTAGTGAAGCAAATATGATCTATTGAATATTATATAGTGTGATCCGGTGGGACCCACATAGCTTTGTGTTGTGTTTATGTGGGAATATTATGCCGTCCATAACCAGTTTGTTGAATGTACATAGATTTGCAAATCTCTCACCATTCTCGTTATTTTCTCTCTCCAAGCCAGTCCGTGTCGTCCCAATATATCTTCACACCCTGTATTCTCCATCCTGATTTTGGCGTTTAGGTCTCCCAACAGGAAGGTCAGGTAATTTTCTGAGCATTTTTCAATCCATGAGATTCCCATCCTATAATTTCTTCACGTAATTCTTCGAACAATATCAGGGGAATTCCCGGGTGCCGACTCAGTGGTTTGGAGGTCAAGTGTTAGCGCACGGAACAGAAGGTTCTGGGTTAGAGTCCCTCGTGTGGGGTCGTTGGTGTGTACTGTCGAGGAGATCTATACATGGGAGAAATAGCCGTCCAGTTCTTCGTGGTTTTCATCTCTAGATTTGTAAAAGGAAATTAATTAGTTTTCTTGACATAATATACGGACTTATCTACATAAATCCTATATGACATTTGAGATTGGTGAAATTTTTTTAAGTAAATCAACAGTCATGAACACACTAACTATTCAGGATATGACATCTGTCTGGTTGTACATTTCGGCACCTCTTTCAGATCACTAACCATGGAATTATTTCTTTGTTAAGTGATATTGATGTGTTCGAAGCCCCTTAAAATGCATCAGAAACAGTAAAACTGTCAAAAACACTACATCTGATCAAAGTTCAATGAAAATTTAGCAGATAATATTAAAAAAATGGTTTATGTGTCATAACTCGATTGGTTAATTACGGATTTTACTATTAATCCAAGCATAGTTGCAAAATCGTCTAGGATATTAAGGTCACAAATAAAACGATAAATATCCAGATTTTCTGTATCTTGAGCAAAGGTGTGCAGTGAAAGACAAATGGAAACGTTAGTGGTAATAGACACTAATAAAGAACTTTTCAGACTTACAAAAGAAATAAATATTCAAAATTTAGGAGTTGGTGATGTTATTTCAGTGAAGGATGGACTGATAATTTACTCTCAATCCGACACACTGAAATGATGGGCGCAGTACTTTGATAAACAGTTTAACTGGTCTCTAGTTACGTACTGTTATCAAACAACCTAAGTTGGATTGTTATTTAAGCTGTTCAGCTCTAAAGTTCTGAAAGCCATGGTTAATCTAAAGAACGGTAAGGCAGCAAACCCTGATGTCTTAAGCTGAGGGGTTTAAGAATAATAGTCTAATTTTAGCAGTTGTCTTGATTGAGATGTTAGACGGAATCTGGAAGCTAGACTTTATCCAATTTGAATGGTTCCAGTTGTTGCCTGTTCCGGTCTATAAGGAGAGACAAAAATCCTCTTATGACAACCGAAGAGGAATCGGCTTGACTAACATAATGTCGAAAATATTAGCCTTAATAATGAGCAAAGCTTAACTAGGGCTATCGAAGAGTGAAACAGGGAAAACCAGATACTCACACTTCTCCAGGTTCCGTAACATAGATACGCCTACTGATGGTCAACCATAGTTTTGGTTGCTTTCAACCCCGTAGATCGACAGGTTTTAAGGCGGTGTCTATCACTGAAAGGCTTGCCGAAGAACTACATCAATTCTGCATAAGCTCTCTACTGGAATATTATTGGTCGAATCAGAGCAAATTGTAAACTATCATCAGAGTTTATGACATCAAATGGTGTTCGTTAGGGCTGTCCGCCTTCTCTAATCTCATTTACTATGTCATAGATATACTTTAAGAGATAACGTTCCCGTCAACTTACTTTTCAGGAATTGACCTTCTGACATGAAATTAGCTTGTCGACACACGGATCCCTTCATAAATCTCGGAAGTTCCGCCAGCCTTGGTGAGTTAGTATTTAACCAAATATCGGCAGGGATTCAGAAAAACGGGATGGCATTTCTTAAATTGCATCACATGCGACTATAAAACGTGACCAGTATATCCGTACTTTACTAGTATTTCACCATAGATGACTTTGAAGTATTGCTTACGTATGTTTGGGACACTGAATGAGCAATACTGAGTTTGGATACAAAGTACTAGGTTAAAATGGTAAATCGGTTGATGAAGTCGTGAATGTTTATCGACTGAAGTTGTTGGGTTATGCGTCTCATATGCCTAAACATAGTCTACCTCTATGGCCCATGTTGACTGGTATATATATATATATATATATATATATATATATATATATATATATATATAACAAGTGCTTCGTAAGAAAAACCTACAAAGTATGAATCAAAATTAACTCTCCGAAGTGATTTCAATGAATAAGTTAGATAATAGTCAGTCAGCTACAACATAGAACCAGGCACATATATGCATCGGTCCAAGTTGCCATACCTCATTAACACAACAAGATGGACACCGGATTCATAAAAGTAGTTAATTCAGAAAGAATCAGTTCGTAGAAAGAAAGATATGAAGCGATTCTAATCTCTTAGTTTAGGGGAAGACAGAGAGTGTATACACCTACACCATTGTGATCGATTCTGAACCATGTCACCAAGAGTTCCAACCATTGGTTACGATAGTCAGGAGGACCCCAACCATGTAGTTTGCATCTACCAACATGGCTCAGACTAGAAGTTAATGACTTCGAGGACTGATGCCACGATTTGGTTTGGCAGCCCCCAACTTTCATCCAACCATCCTCAACACTAGTCTGCATTGCTCGTCATGGTAATCGATGTTCAGGCAATACGTAACACATGGCCCAACCATCTCAGTCGATGAAGATTTACAACCTCATCAACTGATTTACCATCATTCCCAAATACCCTGCATCCAACCTCATTATTACTTACCCGGTGATCCCAGCAGACGCCAGCAATATTTCTAAGTTAGATAATAATTACTTTATTATCTATCAAGAAGTAATTCACAGTGTCATATGAATTAGAATTCATTAGAATATATATATATATATCTTCAAATACTTTAAATGATGAGATCACAATCTTATATGTAATATTCATCTACTGAATAATCTTATTAAACGTTACACTTTACTAACATATTGAAAATATTCAATATAACCTCATTATTGTTTTTTACTCATTCAAAACTATACAACCATTTTCTTTATTATATATAATTTTAATTAATTTTTATTTATAAAGTTAATTAATTAATTAAAGTGCTTAGTTTCTAGAATTGAAAACAATTAAACTAATTGTAATAATCATTATTACATTTAATGATATGTATCTATATAGATTGTTAATTATCTAATGACTATTCAGTTCACACAATTGTAATTACTAATAATAGTACTATTAATTGTAATAATAATAATAATAATATTAAGAAAGACATTATTTGTCAAATCGACAAAGATATATATGTATATATTTAAAATAGTTTTTGTTGTCAAGGCCGACGGCATGACATGGATATATTCATGAAAGAATTAAAATTAAAAAAAACACAATATAGTCAGTTCATGAATATCCAACATCAATACATATTATCACTAATCAAAACTAAATCAATATTAAAAAAAAAGGAAATTGTAAAGAATAGATATAACACACAATACTTTATAACCTGATTAGTTAATTCACTGATAAATCAATATTATAATGAATTAATAATCAATATTATCAATTTTTTTTATTTTTTATTATTTTTTTTTGTATTGATGTCACGATCAATAATGTTGTTTGTAATATTGGTTATTCACAATCATTTTGTACAATTATCACAGTTGTGCCGGTGTTGTATTATATTTATAATATTGAATAAAAGAAAAATAAAACAAACAGTGAATTATATAACACAAACTATACTACTAAAACTACTGATAATAATAATAATAATCATAGTAATAATGATGATGATTACAGAATTATAAAATATTAGATTCATAAAAATTAATTGAAAAAAGAACACAATAAATGTTAACAACATGAATTCAAATAAAATTCATGAAGAAAGCGATGAAAAGTACCAAATGTTATTTGGAAAACAAAAATTGTTGTAATAAAAATAGTAAAACAAATAAGTGAAGAGAATTTTTTTGTATTATATCAAACTACATATGATCAACAGTTACTATATAGATTAACGTATATTTGAACACAATTACTTAGTATTTTTTACAGATCAATGTATGTATGTATGTATGTGTGTTTATGTACGTATATGTTTGTAAATGTATTCTTCAATCCGTCTGTTATTTTCTTCAAATTCCCTAGAACTAACGGAAACATGGATCATCCATGAGATACAATAAGTAGTACAACAAATAAATATTAGTACATTCATGTAGTAAAATACATACACAGACATAATTTATCATGTTACTACTAATCAACTAATCAATAAAGATTGAGAAAAGAAAAGATAGTGCGGAATTGATTAAGTGGGTGGTTGGTTAGTAAAATTTTGGGGTGTATCATTCTTTATTACCATTACTATTATTAGAATAGACTTAGTAACTATTTATAACTATTTATAAATAATATAGAATTTAAAAAAAGACTGTAACATTAAGAAAACAAAAAAGAACTTTTTGTCTATAATAAGGAATAGTTACTAGTATTTTCTTTTTTTTAATGTCTCATATTTTTTTCTAAGAAACAAGAAAGAGAAAGAAAAAGTAATATTATACATTATACTGGTGCAATTAAAGAAGGATTCATTGGAAATGTTTTACGTAAACCTAAACATTTTTCACGATCAATATATATACTATTAGCTTTAATAGATAAATCCATTTCTAAACGACTTTTATTATTTAATAAATCTTGATGTGCTGTTTGTATATCTGTTAATTGACTGACAAGTTGATCAATTGATTCTTGTAATTCTGCTATTTCACGTAATAATCTATTGGGGTGAGAAAAAAAAGAGAAATATTTAAGAACAAAATAAAAAAGAGAGAAAGAAAAGGAAAATACATTAAAAAGTATATTTCTATCTACGGTTCTAAATAAACTTGTGGATGCGCACTATTGAAGAGTCCCACAATAGGACGAAATGGCAGTCCAGTGCTTTCAGGTTTTTAATGGTGATTGAACATCAATCGGTTCATGATCTCAATAAAAAAAATAATAATTAGTGTTGAAATAAAATGGGAATTCGGAGATTTTTGCGATTATTGTGTGATATATTAGGATTTCCAGTTTTATTAATGTAGTTATCAGGCAATTAAGTTCTAGTATTTTTAGATTGCCCCATTTATAAGCTTTCATTTAGTATATTTATTATTGAGATTACGTTACACTATTTCTAAATTATTTGTAATTAATTACTCGCCTGTTATTTATGGGTTGTTTGTGAACAAACGATGATTTCTTATTTGTGGTGTAGTGATTAATGTAAGAAAGCCTTTTGCTTCGCTACTGTGGTATAGGCAAAGTGTCTTCTGAACCAATTGAAGTATTGATATTCCTTGACAGTCAAACCAAGTCATCGGTTAAGTTCAGGAGTCTAATAGACATGGAGCGTAAATATCATCAGTTGACTTTAAAGTCAAGCTGCCTAATCATGCGAATTTCTAAGAATAAACGGAATTATTAATTTTCTCAAAAATTAAAGTATCTAGACTGTGACTAGAAGTAAAAACTATGATAAGTTATTTGTTCTATTTGTGACTCATCAGCTTGGTGGACCTATATTTCAGTGTTGATACTCACCCTGAGTTTTAAACATAACTCTTATTGTTTCAAATGACAACCCATAATTTGCTGAACTAATGAGCCTATACAACTTATAACTTGTTCAAGGGTCATTAAAATACTTCCCAGTCTCCCAACTTAACAGAAATTTTGAAGGTTTTGGTTGCATCTTTCCCAGGATTTCTAATGAAACTTTCAAAAGCTTCAAGATTTAAGAAACTTCCCCCAAAGTTTGGAGATTGGGTAGTAGCTGTTTGCAATTTCCTATTGCTGAAATTAAGAACTGTAAACAAACAGTCTATTTGGTGAATTGTGAGTTGTCTTAATATAGCCTTTGTGAAAAGTTTTAATGTATACATAAAACTCTCGCTGTGGTTTCTATTGCTGGTTACGATCCATGTATAGTATCTACATCGCAAAAATACGCTTAAACATAAAGTAACAAAGACTGTTCACTTACAGTCATGAATTTCACCGAGAAATTACAAACTGCTACTAGGTATTTCGAATATTTAACATATAGTTACTATCAGTGCGTGGTTGTGAAGATTGTTAAGCTTTTGATTGAGATCATGAATCGATAAATGTTATACCACCGTTGAAGACCTGGAAGCACTGGACGGCTCTTATCCTAGTATGGGACCCCTCAACAGTGGATGCCGACCCAGTGGTCTAAATGTTAAGCGTTCGTGCGCGCGACCGAAAGTCCTGGGTTCGGACCCGCATGCGGAATCGTGGGTGTGCACTACTAAGGAGTCCCATATAGTTACTCATCATTTTGTAAACGAATGTACATTACAATCATTAGTGACTATATAGTGCAATAATATAGCTTAGTTTGGTATTTATAACTCATTTCTATACCATGATATTCAATATTTAGCACCCCTTGTTTAATTCTAGATAGGCAACACTTACTAGATCGTGCTAATACACTTGTATGAAAGAAGACATTTAAAATTCATATCCTATGGACAACATAATATTATTCTGTCCTCAAATGAGATTTTTGATAACTGATGTTTTTTAAATTTATTTATTAGTTTAGTATAAACAGTTTTATGGTATGAATTTTACGTTTACAGAACTAAGTATCAATGAAATTCTTTAATATATACATGAACGAGGATAAAGGTAATTAGTAATGTACATGATATACACAAACATCTGGAACTCAAAACAACTGTCAACCAACACCAAGGTCAGGATTTTCAATACAAATGTCAAGACAGTCCTACTGTATGGGGCGGAAACCCGGAGGACTATTAGAGCTATCATCCAGAAGATACGAGTGTTTATTAACAGTTGTCTAAGCAAAATACTTCGGATCCGTTGGCCGGACACTATTAGAAACAAAGTACTGTGGGAAAGAACAAACCAGATCCCAGCGCAGGAAGAAATCAGCAAGAATCGCTGGAAGTGGATAGGACACACATTGAGGAAAGCACCGAACTTAGTCACAAGACAAGCCCTCACATGGAATCCTGAAGGCCAAAGGAAAAGAGGAAGACCAAAGAATACATTACGCCGGGAAATGGAGATAAACATGAGAAAAACGAACAAGAATTGGATGGAAATAGAAAAGAAGGCCAGGACAGATTGGTTTGGAGAATGCTGGTCGGCGGCCTATGTTCCATTTGGAGTAACAAGCGTAAGTAAGTTAGTTATTTAGTTAGTAAGTGATATACACATCCATTGAATACAATTGTTATACTATTCTTAAGTTAATTAGTAAACAAAATAATGATATTGAAATGAATGAATAAAATTAGTCAAGTGAACAATAAACATATTGACATGAATTGATTAGAATGTTTATTAATGAGATGTATACCTATATAATAATTGTATTTATACTATGATGATTGAATTACCTGCATATTCTTCAATGTGTGAAATCTTCCTATTTATAATTTTGAGTTCAAGCTTAATTGATTTCTCATCCTTACTTAGTACTCTATTTCTAATCTAGGCGTTACTTACTCGGTGGATTCAAAATACATGGAGGATATTTCAAAGACACCTACGATCGAATATTTGTAATCTATCCTAATGCCCGTGTTTCTCATCCGTAAATTTCAGTGGCGAGAACTGATGCACTGTAAACTCTTGCTTTGGTTGACACACAGATTATATACGACATTGAGTCATATTTTGTATTATTGTCATTGATAAGTTTAAATAACTATTTAACAGGAAACTTTTTTGACAAACATTTGCTGCTGTGTTTTCGAATTAATATATCGGGATATTTCTTATTCTTAGTGGAGTAGAAGAGTCAATTAGTCATCTAAACGTAAGACCAGGCACATATATGCATCGGTCCAAGTAGCTAGTAGTGTAATGAATTATTCATAAACTGACGTTCAGATAAAAAAACTTGATCGTTAGTAATAAATTTTACGATATCAGTGAACGTCCAGTCGATGTTCATCACTGTTTTTCTAACGAAAATTATATACACTGAGTTTAATGAGCGTTGTATGGAATTCCTATCTTCAAATTAAAAGAAGCAGTGTTTTTGGTGAACAGGAAATGTACATTTTTGGTTCAATTTTCAGTTTTACAGATAGTTGGATTAAGTAGAAATAAAATGCATAATAATAGTTTCACGTTAGTCATGTGTGACTAATGAATGGAAGGACAAGGTTGTGTTGACACACATCACAGTTTCTATGTGACTTACAACTGTCTTATTCAGAAGTACTCACACCACTCAAAATGGAAATATGAACCATTGTACGCTGATTTACTTGTTCAGGAGTATTGTACTTTTAAGTATGATAATTGGCGTGGTGTCGAGCGAGCACTGTGTATTAGTCTTAGAGTCGCACTACGACGACATCCAGTGTTCTCTGATTTTTCAGGTGTTCTTCATCTTATATCAGCCTCATGCTGAGCGAAATCCCAAAAAAATTGTTTCATTTAAAAAGAGAACTGGAGAATATTAAAAGTAACCAAAGAAGAATAATTTTGATAAAGGAGAGAACTACAGGTTGTTTAATTGGCTAGTTTAAATAGAATGTACAAAGTAGACCACCGGAACTTATAACCGAATAATCACTGAACGGTGATCAAACACAGATTTCACTCCCATAAAAGGCATCGATTCTGTCGAGATAGTATGTATGCCTTATTGATGAGTGACAAGTGGCTCGAAACCTAGGTTTAGTGTTTCATGTTGACTGCCATCAACCATCTAATATCATTTTAATTGTTTAACCTTTTTATTGCCTAAACTTCTTTACACTGTAAACAGAAAGCTAACTCTATATCAGTACGTAAAACAACTGAAATCACTTTTGAAATGATAATATTAATCGTGATCTATTGATTATTTTACTCAGTAATATTATAGACATTGTGAATATGAATAAACCTCATTATTAATTTTGACTAGAATAACTTCCACATTAAATATCCGAAATGAGACGAAATATATATTTAATAAGTTTCTATAGTTGAGATCATGAGTCAATTGAAGCTAAACCACCATGGAAGACCTGGAAGCACTGGACAGTTATTTCGTCCTATTGTGGGACTCCTCAGCAGTGCAGATCCACGACCCCTCCTCACGGGATTCGAACACACGACCTATCTAGCTTCAATTGACTTGTGATCTCAACTATAGAAATTACTACAATCTCCACAAAACCCCTTCTGATAATATTCAATAAGCTAAAAACAATAACATACTCATAAAGTTGAGTTATTTATGGTAATTTTACTTGTGAGATGTAACTGTAAAAAATTTTAGTATCAAGTCAACAACACCATAAGAATAAAAATAAAGGATTACCAACAGCATTAAGTAATATTTCTTATGTAAGTCGAAAAGAATGATACCGTTGGAAAAGGTGAACAAATACGAATTATCGGTATTGTGATTGCTACACACACTCAAGCATATTTGTGAAATTATAAGTATGCTCAATTAATGATATTTCACAAATGAAACAAGCAACCTGATCATTGTTATGTACATTTCAAGAGATTTTCAACCTTAATTAATTGATGATTAAAGATTACTTTAAATCCAATGAATTTTTAAAAAGTACTTAATTGAATTGATTTGCTATTTTTAAATGAAACATTCTAACACAGTATCCAAGTCTAATCATGCATTGTTTATTAACTGAAATCATTAATTATAATAAAGTTATGATCATTAAGCTGAACTGTCTAGTTATGAGTTGTTTATTGTTGTTTTGAACGATATCATAAACAGGTATTAGAAAAAGAAGTGAACTAATAGATCGAGATCGTGGATGTGCACAAGAAGACGAAACGGTCGTCTAGTGCTTCCAGGTTTTTCATAATGATCTAGCTTCAATTGAATCATGGTCTCAACTATTAAAATTAATAGAATTTCACCATAATTGTAAGGAAATACATTCTCATTGCGAGCTATCAATATTCTATATTATCTTTATGTATCCATTTTTTAGTAGTTTAACAAACAATTAATTTTATAATGCATATACTATTTAATCTACAGTGATTGAATTACAAAATTTATGGAAGATATTTAATATTTCTGTAATGTAAATCACTCAGAAGAGTCCATGTATGCCTAATATCGAAGAAGGTTTTCCGTCTGACTTATTACATAAAGAGATTGCATGCTCTTGGCATTACTCGTCATTTACTCTTACAATTTGTCAATTCTTGCATATTACCTATTATTCTTTACTGTTTTCCATTATTCTTTCCCGGGTTTTTGAGATAAGACTTTGCTGTATTGCGGAGAGCGCTGAAAGCGGTTAGCAAGATGTGTGGTGAATCTTTCGATGTCATAATTAATATGGTTGTGGATAGACATCTAAAGTCATGCAAATTCCTGGCAGGTGTTATTTTATCAGATACTAACCATCCCCTTCACTCTTATCTTATAGCTTCTGGTCGAACGAGACGTAATTACATTAAAATCCATGTACGCAAGCAAAAGTATAAAAGTTCTATAATACCTTACCTAGCAAATATATTCTGTGACGAACAGGTTGTTAGAGTTAACCTAGTCATTAACCTGTATTCTTAAATATGTCTCTAATTTGAAAAGTTGTACAGTTTTTCAGATTTTTTTAAAACTTTTTTCCCCTTTTTTGTCTTTGTTTCTGATCTACTTTTTGTGTAAGTAACTTGTTGAAATACCCTGTGCTGAGAATTCTATATTTTACCAAAATGTAATATTGAATAAAGCCATTAATAATAATAATAATATAACTGATCTACTCTTAATAAATTTACAAATAATTAAATTAATCGTAAAGAAATAACTTGATAGAAATGTGTAATTATATCACATGAGCACGTACCTCATCTAACCGAGAAGATTACATTTTTCAAGTTATACATAAACAGAATATATATATATATATATATATATATATATATATATATATATATATATACTTGTGTATACATGTGTATACATATATATACTCACTAAAGAAAATAGCAAACGGACAAACAAACAAACAAACATTTATGTACACACAGACATACACACATAGAAACAAACAAACAAATTGTACCACTGAATCAAGTTAACTATAAAAGAATAAAAATAGACAGTTTATTTATTCATTTATTCTTTTGTAGAAGCATGTCAAATAAAATAAATCGATTACACACTTATTATAATAACACAATTCTTTTGTTTTTGTTCTTTTGTTTCTATTCACTGAAATGATAAACAATTCAATTGATTGTTTCTCTATTTTATATCTAAAGTGATACGGTTATGTTATTATTATTATTATTATGATTAGTAATAGTAATTTAACTGCTGGTCAATGTGTATATAGGTGTGTTTTTGAATAAATCATGAAATCATGAATTAACAAACAATGATGAACAAAGTTAGTACCATCATCATCATTATCATCATCATCGTCATCATCACCAACATATCGATTTATCGTTATTATTATTATTATTAGTCTGAAACTTAGTATCTATTTAAACAAATCATTATGATAATAGTCTGGAATAATTTGGATAATATATTTCTATTGAATATGAGAATGATAAGGACGAACTGGGCATGATCTTTCATATTCATTATTCTGTAGAGATAATTGTTTATATGAAGCATAATATTATTATTGGTAAATGTCAAATCCTCCTCTTTCTCATATACATTCTCTCATTGTCGGTATTTGGTATAATGGTAATTTGGACAAAGTTATTATTGTCTATTTAGTTGGTTTTATTCTACTATTTAGTATTTTCACTTAGTCCCATTATAATTCTGTTTGTTACTGGAGGAGTGTGGTGGTAGTGATGATGTTAATGATGATATTGTAGTGTTGTTGAAAGCAATCATGTTGATTGCGGTGATATGGTGCTACTTGTATCACCACTAATCATTTACTTTTATTTTCCAAAAAGTATAACAATGGTGATGTATAATAATAATTCTAATGAATATATTTCTAACAATACCGCACGTGTATTAGTAATGATTATACAATAAGTGTTAAGACGGATAAATTGAAACTACAATAGTAATAATAATAACCAATTTGTAAGTGTATGGATATTTCAGATGACATATATTAAATACTGAAATTGATTATTTTCTGTTGGTATACCGGTTGCACAAGTCAGTGGTTACCTAAACTCATTAGTTCAGTAAATCAAGAGTCGCTTGTTTTAAATGAAAGTTAGTTAGTTCGAGTCCAGGTGCGGATATCAACCCAATCGGATACAGATACATGATGAGCCTTAAATAAGTCGAAACGCATATTCTATGTTCCATTACTAACCAACATTCCAGATTTAATGATTATTAATAATGTTTATTAAGCCTAGAAGATTTCTTTGCTATGATGGAAAGAAAATTCAAAATCCGACTGGTTTACTCATTGTCAGTTTTGTTCAACATTACTTCCGTTTTGATTCAATGTGATGATTATTCAGTGTAGTATTCGGTTTTGCTTTCTCGCACGATATTTTATTCTGTAGAATATACGATATTCTTGTATTCAATTGACATGAACTATGCTTAGTATGTGATTTGTTATATATGTGATTTCATCATAATTATTAATCAAAATGGGTATACAATCAATATATAAATGAGTGTGCTTTCGACTAGGTCATTGTCATCGTCGTGTTTTGGGGGTTAATAAATCTTCACTTATGCTAGTCTTTTTGTTCTTAATTTCACGTCGTGTGAATTGCAGAGATCCCTCGTTCCAAGTATAAGTGATATGCGTTTCCAACACAACAATCAGTGACGACCAGATATAAAAAGTAGCATTCAAACGACAAGACAATTCAGCATTCAACAAACAAGTTATAACAATTATTAATTACATATTTACAAATTTGTGATCATACTAAGAGTGTGTACACACGTGTACATATATTCTTAAACACAAACGAACACTTATGAATATATAGATATACGAATAATAATAATAATAATAATTATTATTATTATTATTATTATAGTTAAGAGACCAAAACACATTGAATAGAACACACTTTAAACCACTTAGAAAACATAAATGAGTTCATATTTTTCAGTTACTATATTGTTTTCTTCTATAAATGATTATTCATTTCATCAATCAAACTATAACTAATATGATAATAATACTGAAAGAATATAAATTGAGTAAATAGTATCTTTTATTGATTTAAATCAATTAATTCTTTTTCATTTATTGTTATGATTTCTTCTGAAGTATTTCAGAAGTATTCAAGGTTCATATAGATTATATTCTCTAAGTAGTTTTAATAGATTCATATATGAAAATCAAGTAAATAGATGTTGTTGATGATAATAGTGCTATGTTGATGATATTATTATTAGTGTACATTATAATAGAGATTATTCAATATACTATATGAACTCACTAAGTTATACAAAATAAGAGCAATTATCTAATAGATTTTAATATGATTTTCCTACTATCTATTAAATAATTAGTTAATTTGACTAGGAATATATATATATATATTAAAAGCCTTCTATGAAAATTCATGCATCCTTAGGAAACCTTTTACTTAAGCTAACTATAATCAATGATGTCTAACAGTTATTATTTATTTTATTTATTTGAACATATAAATATTAGTACAAAGGGGCACCGAATACAAATGCGCCAAACAAGTCACTTGATTTGTGTGGCCTGCGATACTGTTCGGGTGGGTGCCCAGACCGAAGTAGGTGGTTTTCTTACAGGGCCACACCCGGAGCCTTCTACCTAAAGGTCTGATCCAGAAGGCAGTGTAGCAACGTTAGAAGATGCAGTCTCATAGTAGCCGGTGACCAACAATTGGTTCATACGCCATTTGTTCCTTCAAGATACTATAGCCCATGTGCACCATTGGTTTGGAATCAGGGTTTTTCAACTCCCCTAGGTGGATCCTCCATATCCACCAACCCAGTTAAGGAGCCGGACACTCGCTTTTCGTCCTCTCAATTTCGTAAACAACAGTAATGCTGAAAGAAGACAGTGAGTAGGACTTCCCTAGCAGTGGTTGTATACACGTGGCCATATGAGAGGATTTTGCGAGTGCGAGTGGACTCTCCCCACCCTTGGAGGCCCTATATCAATAAAGACTTTAAATAATGAGAAAGATTTATATCTCAGTTGGATAAATTAGGGTTTATTGACTTTTCTAAGCTATACAGTTTAATTGAAGAGCTTACATCAACATTCTGAACGATATTATAGGTGCTTACTTTATATCGATGTATGCTACCATAATATCTGATCAATTTTTCCAAATACACATATGAAATATCGGATAAGTTCGGGTTTAGAATAAGTTAGGGATTTTAAAACCATTGTTTACTTTCAGTTTTACTTATGCCAATTTTAATGCTACACCTAGTTTAACCTAATTGAGTCTAGGTATTCATTTTACCTTAAAAGGGTTAGTATATATATAATAAAATTATAGATTCCCTTAATTGAAGTGTAAACTTATCTAGGTTAAACTAGGCGTATCTTTGTTTATTGTCTACAGATCAGTAGTTTTAATAATAGCGGATAAGAATAATTACTTTGTGAATATGACCTAACAAATATTGATTAGCAAGTAGTATAGTTTTGGTAATTTTCACTATTTTATTTGTTTTACAAAATACATTTTAAACTAATAACATGGTAAAAAGAAAAAACAAAACAAACGAACAAACTTCATTTGTAAAAGTATAAAGAACGCACACCCAAATTTATTACACCTTTACATTTAACATTCATTGGAAAAATGTTTTCTTTTTATTGGGTTACTTAAATGACAAGAGCTAAAGCATAACTTAATATCCAGTGCTTTCTAATTGAATCCAAGTAATGTATTGATGAATCAATGCAATGTATAGTATTTAGAATTTTACTGCTATATTCGTTTTAGATTGATCCAGGAAATATTGAACAATTGTTTTGTTTCAGTATGAAACTCGTCAGTAATGATCATGCACAACTTTATAATGCGGTGAATCTAGGACCCTCAAGTTTTGTGGTGAATAAGGAATCATTAGAATTATTTGGTTGACACTCAATGGAACAATTCCAACTGTATCCATACTAGAAGGAAAGAGCCGTTCAGTGCATCTAGGATTTCTATGGTGATCTAATTAAGATCAGTTTGTGATTTAAAACCTATAAAATATGTTTTTCTATAGCGGAATTTTTCCACTTATATGAACAGTGGTAAACCATGAATAGTACTTGGAATCATTTCAACATTTTTAAATCGTTCGATTCTGTGAATGTTTATTTAAAAGCATCCACCATTCTTTTGAACAATGCGAAACTGATGATGTAATGTTGATCATCCTTTCTTCAATGGTTGTTAAAAGTAAGACATCTAGCATTTCAGAGCAACTTTCTGTTGATTTAGTGTATCAGTCCTGCATATGTGAGTGCAATTTTCACTGAGGACTTCATTTTAGTCATTTAAGGCTATCTCCATATACCTTCTATGAACATACTATTGTAGGTGATCCCAACTTGCAAATGAAAAAAAAGTAAATCGAGTGAAAGTTGGAGCTGGAGATGAAATCATCAGTGATAATTATGTTATTTTATGCTTCACTCACCTACTAAATGAACAGAAATATGCCATGAAATGCTTAAGATCTTACACACATTGAACACTGAGCATCAGATGCGCTACAAATTCGTGGTTACGTATCTTATCTCCTAATGACTAGCTACTACTACGATTACTAACACTACTCATGATAACAAGAATTTCATAATGAATGAATCAAAATTAAGAAATATCGAAGGTGGGACAATGACCTGGTAGTTAAAACATTCAATAATTAATCTTTTCACTGTATGTTAAAATCCCTTTCTCCATTGGTTAACTTTTAGTCAGCCTAGAAATATTAGAAAAACATGACACTTATACATTTTCAGACTATTTGGAATCTATTCAAATGTTTGTCGAATCAGTAAGTAACTAGATAAATGATTTGTTCGGTACTAATTATTTATAGGACTGTAGGACAATATGTCAGTCAGTCAGCTACAACGTAGGACCAGGCATATACATGCATCGGTCCAAGTTGCCATACCTCACTTCTGAAGAAGTTCAGATAGCTCTCTGTAAAATTCATCTTTCACTTCATCTGAGCTGCAGTCGGTGGGAGCGTAGGCACAAACGACAAAAAGGCGACGACATGTGTCCCTATCCTTCCGAGTTCTTACGGAGCCGTTTAGACGAACAGCACATAAACGACTGTTAGCGGGGATCCACTCTAACAGTGCTTGTTCCGTCCTCATGCTTAGTGCTATCCCTACTCCTGCCAGTCCACGAGAGCTGGCCATCGCGTCACCAGATACACGGAGGGTGTGTCTCGCTGGCTCTCCGTGTTGCCGAGGTGGGATCAAGTGAATGACACACTGGGATCCTGTATGCGTGTTTCAGAAACACAGCATACATCAATGGTACGAGATTCTAGGGTCCTAGCCAGGGAAGTCTGTTGACCGATTTGACATAGTGTGCGTACGTTGAAGGCTCCAATATGTAGTTTGGAGTGAGGTTTCAGTAGACCTGGGACAGTGTTTTGCGCACTAGAATCGTTGGCTACGGTGACACTTGAGGTGGAAGCCGAGAGAGGAAATATAGAGTTGAAAGTCGATGTAGGAGGAATAATAGGAATTGAAGAAGGAGGTTGATTATGAATACAGTGGTCTCGAGTGCTGTTAGAGGTATGAGGGCGGTTATCACTCCTCGGTTGCCCACACCGTGAACTGGTTCTTCTGGAGGTACCTAAAAAGGGAATTGGATTAGAGGTGGTCTTGGTGACCTAGGAGCGTGACCGCAGTGCCCAAGGGACAACTGCCTGGGGTCGGTCATACACGACCTTTTAATGGGTAGTTTTTGTGTTAGCTTCGTACTTGTTGAGACCTTACCGTCGGAGACGGATATCCGTGGGATAAGGTGAGGTGTGCATTTCTAGGGTCGACCTTTTCTGACCCTACCCTCCTTGTGGGAAGGCAACATCGCTGTCATGCTGGTTGTCTGAAGGAAACACCTTACTGTTGTCACACCCCTGTAAAGTCGTCAGTAAGACTTCGCCTTCGGACCTTAGGTTTGTTGCTTTTAGTTTTACCGCTCTTCAACTGACCTGTCTGACATGGTAGGACCATGAGGAAAGATTGTTTCAGCCAGTATAGCTCGGTTGCTTCATCAAGATAGGCAAGCCCGACCACCGCGTCAAGGTAGCAACAACGCTCGGCAAGACAATATGTTATAAAATATGAAGGCATTCCATGTTGGATAATGTTATTTTTAATATATGTAGTTGTACAGTCAAATATTCAATAACGATATTGACATTACAAAACTAACTGATGTAAATCGATCCACTAACTATTTGTTCATGTTTCTCTTATTATAAGCTTTATTTTGACCCATAGATTATTATGATACGATCTACGGTTCTTGAGTTATTCCCAGTCTATTAATTACAGTCTCCCACATTCACAGCCACATTTGGCTAGATCTTGTACAAATGTTATTTTCTATTTTATAGTGTGATGTGGTCTGTTTGATTTGTATATAAACCTAGTATGTTTGAAATACATGATTCATATCAGGGAGGCTGAGATTGATGTTCTGAACTCAACAGGCAGGGCTAGGCAGGAAGAAGGACCAATAAGGACTCTAGACAGCTCGTATGGGTTAACTCGCCATTGGTCCGGTCGATAAGTCCCTGTTGTCTAATTGGCGGTGTCATTACGTTGTATATTAATAGGGCACACGACCACAAGTTATAAAACACATTTAGATTGTGAAATGACAATAAAATTTAAGACACAAATTTTATGCACATACTAAAAATTTTGATAAAAATTATAAACAGGAACAGTCAGATTAGACAGTAAGCATAACAATAGCGATTGATTAATTACAGTCCTATATTTCAGTAAATGAAAACTACAAACCATTACTAATAAATTTATATCCGTTGAACAGGCTAGTGGCTAAATAAACTCAGTAGCATAGTGGACAATATATCTGGATCGGAAGAGAAAGATACAGGGTTTGAGTTTTAATACGAAAGCCAACACTAAAAGATGCAGGTGAGTCCAACTAACTTACTTAGGCCTATTACCCCTCATGGAGGAGCATGGGCCGCTCAACAGCTGATTAATGAGTTTCAAATGAAACGAAATGGATATATTGAATTTTACTGATAACCATCAAATAAATATAACGAACTTCAATATTATTATTGCCAAAATAACTCACTAATCGTTATTAAGAATAACCATTCTAGATAGATTTCCTAACATTTGATTTAGTCACTGTTCTTGATTATGTATGCTTATCTATACTGTTTTCATTATTCAGTAAGTATACAATACCCGTAACCTATTTTTATTCATTCATTAGATAAGTGTTACACAGGATTGTTATGTTTACTAAACACTTCAGATCAATTATTCATAGTTATCTACATCGGTCTGCTATGAATGAACCAGTGTAGAGCGTATCAACTTGGTGGATGACAAATACTGGAATAATGAAGGTTAAATCTTAAAATGGAATTTTCAGTGAAAATTACACTCTCATATCCAGTATTCATTCACTTACTAAATAGTAAAGTGCACATAGTGTTATAACTTGCGGCCTGAGTGCCCTGTTAATGGATAAGTTATGATACCGCCAATTAGGGAGCAGTGAATTATCGACCGAACCAGTGACGCACAAAACACGTGCGGGCAGACTAGAGTCCTGATTGGTCCTGCTTTCTGCCTAGCCCTGCCTGTTGAGTCCAGAACACAAGTCTCAGCCTCCGTGACATGAATCATGTATTTCAAACATACTAGGTTTATATACAAATCAAACAGACCACATCACACTACAAAATAGAAAATAACATTTGTACAATATTTGGCCAAAAGTGACTGTGAATGAGGGAGGTAGTGATTAACAGACAGGAATAATTCAAGAATGATAAATCGTATAATAAATAGTTCATAGGTCAAAATAAAACTCATAATAACAGGGACATGAATATGAACAGTTTATTTACATAACAATTAAACGATAAAAATATACACATAGTATTGTTCCATAAATGGATCCCAAAAATTACCATTCATTATTCAGATCGGGGTATAACACTTAGATTGTGAATACTGTACTGAACACTAAAAGCCAAACCTTTAATCTCACATAAATTTTGGTTTTCTAAACGACATAGACTATTATTTATTATTCTTATTAAAAAGAATGAACTTCATAACAAAATTGTTCTATATGCTTGCTAAGATGATTAGGAAAGTAATTCCATGAAAATCATGTTCAAACTAGCATTATTATTATTATTATTATTATTATATTCATAACAATTAACATTTGATTTAGTATTAGTTGTCAAAGTTTATTCGATTCTAATATCAGAACAGAGAAAACAATAACTTAGAGAACTATATCCTGACTATTTTATTATTATAAGAAAACGAGTTCAAACTAGAACGAATAATTAGTATACGTTGAATAAGTCAATTGAATGAATCATGTATATTCAGCTCAATAATAAAACAGATTTTATAGTTTTGATAAATGTAAATGTATAAATAACATATGAAATCAATCAGTTATAATCCTTATCAGTATGGGGTTGTGGAGATTATTAAGTTTCTGATTGAGATCATGAACTGTTTGATGTTAGACCACCATTAAAAACCTGGGAGCACTGAACGACCGTTTCGTTCTACAGTTGGACTGTTCAGCAGTGCTCATCTGCGATCCAACCCCGTGTGATTCAAACACTGGGCCTGCGATCTCGCGCACGAACACTTAACCTCTAGACCACTAAGCTGACCGGCATCCAAAGGTGTTAATGTCTAACTTCAACCAATCCACGAAATCGCTCGACCATCTCCCACTGTACTGAAGTAGATACCTCACTCTACCCGACATGGATTGGCTTTACTGCTCTCGGCTTCTCAATAGAACTCCGAGGATTCTCTCACGAAGCTAGTCACTAGTGAGAACGAATCCCGCGAGAGGGATCGTGGATGTGCACTGCTGAGGAGTCCAACAATAGGACGAAACGTCCGTCCAGTGCTCCCAGGTTTTCAATGGTGGTCTAACATCAATCGGTTCACGATCTCAACCAAAACAATTATAATCCTTGTAAAACTTGGTAAGTTTGTGTATTTGTTCGAGTTGCCATAACAAATCATCGAAAAAGAGAGGTAAATTATCAGTGACAAATATCAGAATATTTGTTGTAGTAATCACAATAGCGATAGTTGAAAAGATGAAGCATAAGTGATATGATTTCAGAGGAAATAATGAATTCATGGAATAAAAAGTATAAGATAATTTTAAAATTCAACACCTAATAAAAATAATGAGTGATTGCAACTGAGCTATTATCATCGATTCTGAGTTATGTCACTGATTGTTTTAATCAGTTGGTTATGATAATTGTGAGAAACCTAATCTGGTCATCTGTACCTGCCTACATAGTTCATCCTAACGGTTATAGACTTTTAAACTACTCACTACTATTTACTTACATGGAAAGCATAAGCTTCTTCAATATTGACAATATGCCTTGTCAACAAATGTAAATTAACATGAAACTTAGGTTTGGTTCTTTATGTATAATAAATCAGAGTAAATGAACTTACATGTTGATTGATTGATTTGAATTAACTTCTGGATAACTACACAAATCGGTTTACGGACATACTTTTGGAAATTGTACGATTCATGTAATCACTACAACATACTTCAAAAGAACAAGTAGACTAGTAAATCCACAATAAATTGGCCTGAAGCTGTACTTTATTCTTGATAAATCCTTGTATCAGATATCTACTGGATTATAAAAGCCGTAATACAAATGGACAGGATTTTTCTCTTAATGTAGTCAAAAGGTAACTTTTTAAAGTCTTTACAATCATATTCCATCTGAAACCAATCTTGATAATCCAAGAATGTAACAAAGATAAACAATGGTATCGGACCATTTGAATGTGTATCTACTAGTTTACTTGTTCCCATTGAACAAACAAATGTGTTCTCTTCAAGTACATGTTTGGTAAACTGTTACTAATTTACAAAATTGACTCTTTATAAAACATTATTACCTTTCATGTGGATCATCATGACATAATTCAATATTTGGACGTCGATTACGTAAATCTAATCTTGTTCTAGCCACTTTCAATGGTGCTTGTTTATCAGCTATACATCTTTTTAAATATTCCATATTCTTTTCAACATCAAATAATTCTTGATTAATCTAAAATAATGTTTAAAGAAACAAGATAGAGAGAGAGGAAGAGAAGTGGTGAACAGAAACAGTATAAAATACAAAATTCAATAATCTGAACAAGAGAAAATGTAATAGGAAACCAGTAGGTTCTGGGTTCGAACCTCGCAGGGGGCAAGGTCGTGGATGCGCACTGTTGAGGAGTCTCACAATAAGACGAAACGGCCGTCTAGTGCTTCCAGGTTTTCCATGGTGGTCTCGCTTCAACTGACACATGATCTTAACCATTGTAATAGGATGAATTTAAACTTAAGACATTGAATATTTTAACAATTAATCGGTAATTATATAAAAGTGCGAAATAATTACAACTAATTCTTTTGAGATGAATATAAAGAATTACTGATTGATATCAATCATTAACACAGTTAATAATACGTTCATCGATTCATGGAAATTATAGATAGATTAATGTAAAAAAACAAACAATGAAACAACTTAACGACATTGGAGAAAGTGGACGACCTTTACACGCACGCATACATGAGTATTGACTACTAGTATAATAACACGATAAATTATCATTGATATTGATGCAAATAGACAAACATGGACAAAAATCCGATTGGGAAAACAGGGAGTCTCTAAAAGCATAACATTCAAACCAACTAGCAATCAAAAGATATATCAAAATAAACTCAATCTATCAACTTATTCGAGAACGGTCAGTCAACAATATGGTCAGAACTCAACGGAACAAACACAGTCAATTTCAATACAAGAGAAAAATGAAAGCAATGAAATCTATGACGACAATAAACAAGACAATCAGAATAAGCTGGTTTAACAAATGAAATAACTATGAAGCTCATTTCTACATGAAGTAAGAGCTGATGATATGGTCTAGAACGGTAATAAAAGATCCACAACTAAACCATCTAGCTTAGAGAAATCAATAAAAACCCCAAAACACTTTGATGTACCATAAGTTCTTTACGAGACTCAAATCTGTGTTTATCCAAAAATGATTTTAAAAAAATGTTGTTTAGATGATTTTTTAACAGGGCTTACCTACAATCTTGAAAGAACTAATGCCATCAGTTGGATTCGAACCTACATCATCTAGCATCCTAACATAGTGCAAACGATGACGAATCACTTAGAACAATGATCACAAAGTAAATTGATCAGTTAAAATATGATCAACGCTAAGAACTAGTGATCGAGTAATGTCATTATTTCTTCACAACAGATTTGAGTCGACGTATTCATACATATAAATAAATTACCAAGTTCATATTAAGTATTAAAAAGAAATTCAGCTTAGAATACCATTTTCTTAAAAGAAAACTATTGAGAAATACTCTATGCTTAGAATAAAAACCACTAATACTCTAGAACAAGATTTATTTATAGATTTGACAATTTTCATGAACCAACAAGATCGATTCAATGTCAACTGTCTTCTTGGTAATGAGAAATAGTCACTTTATAGAATGAGTCATTCAATTGTTCTGTGAAAGAAACTATATCAATATACTCTATCTGATGCCAATCGTAATTATATAGTGCTTGTATTCAATAATATACATATATATTCAACATTTGGAGCTAACTTAACTAGTAGTGTTTGCTGTGTCTGTAAAGGTTCAAATCAACAATGATATTTGGTTTATAGTTTTTTGAGGACTGATTTAATTTAGAATCGACTTTCAAGAAGGATCGATATCAGTTAACACATCGTCAAAAACCAGGGAGTATAACAGTTATTACTGATGATGATGACGATGAAAATGTATACCATTGGGTTCTTAAAAATTCATCTAAACGTATGGTGTTCACTGCTATTTAATCGAACTCGTGAGAACGTCATATTGAAAATTTAAAAGTAGGTGGAAACAGATGTAAAGTATTCGTCAGTTTTCATGTGATTTCAGTTAGTAATGAAGATTTTTATTGTGATACTGAGAAATAAACGTACAACCTTCTAAAATATATATGGGTCTGAAGAATGGTTGTAATTTGTATACTCATCAGCTTACTGGTCAGTGTGTGCTGAGGCATGCTCTCCTTAAAGATGAAAGATGGTAAAATTGGTAATATCACTCCTTTTTAATGTTAAGATATGGAACTAGTTGTTACAGTCAACCCGAGCCAGTATTATTATGACGTGTTTATATTGATTGAGCCTTATCACACTTCTATATCATCATAACATTCATAACATGACAATATCATTAGTCTTCAATTGTTCTGATTGGTTTCGTCGTCTTATAATATTGACACATATACTAATCTCATTGTTCTTTCTTGAAATATAAAAGCTCTCCTGAAAGTCCATCTCTTCACTTTTTTTCAAGTGTGGTTGATTGTCAATAAGGGAATGTTATATATATATCGCTCAATATACCTAGTCACGTAGACCAGCCTTTGTACTTCAGTTGTTTTCAACAGTCTCTGTTTTAAACCTCAACAGTATATAAATCGTAATACTAATGGAGGTATTTAACCAGCAATTTATAAGATAAGTAAAATTTTAAAGCATAATCTTAACTACTTAAAAACTTTGTTAGCAGAAATAGTGTTAATGAATCTAGACGATAGTCATGACGATAGTATAGTAATTTAATTAGTTAAATACCTTAGAAATTATGAATATTTTATAATTTAATAGTGTTTTTTTTTCTAATTTTAGTATTTACAGTAGTATAGAAACGAAAAAAGGTGATAATTGACATACCTTTTCTAATTGAACTTGTATTCTATTCTTAGCTTCCATTGTTTCTTGTATACGTTGAGATAAACATGCATTAGTTGAAGACCATAAATCACGTATTTTACTAAATGTTGCTCCTAAACAATGTTCAATTGCTTCACGAATAGATCGACTTGCTGCACGTTCAGCTTGGGAACGTTTTAAATTAGCGCTTGTGTGTTCAGCCCACTTTTCCGGTACACTCATCCTAAATATTCAAATATATGAGGATGGAGGTCATATATATATATATTATATATATATATATATATATATATACTTAAATGTGAAAATAAGCTTAATATAATTGTTAGTACATTACAGTTTACTATGAACTGTTTACAATTCATCATATACTACAAATTGCTTACTGTATTGACAATGAAATAAATTAAAACAAAAGATCATACGTAATGTATTTATCTAGAAACATTTGAAAACTAATTCAAGATTTAAGTTTTATCGGTCACATTTCGGATACCATTGAAGACAAGATAACAGTGGATGGGCAATTTGTCCTACAACTGGACTCAATAGTGGGGACATATAACTTCCATAAAAGTTGAACCCAGTGTCTTTATGTCTCATGGCAAACGCCTAACCATTAGAAAAAACAGGGACAGTAGAATTGTCGATGTGTTCTATTTAGGAACCCCATACTAGAACAAAACAGCTACCAATCTTGAACAAATACAACATAGAAATTAAACTGAAATGGAATATGGTCCATTTCATCCACATCATCAGGATTCATCTCTAAATTAACCGTGAAGCATATTAGTTTGCCTCCATGCCATCCTCAGTTAAACGATTAATCAGGAAGAGTAGTTGATACATTAAAACAGACGCTCTCATAGAAAAAGGGGAAGGGAACGATAAGTGAGATTCCGGATAATTTTCTTCTAGCTTACCGAACAATGGCATATTCATTCAATTAGTTAGTCATTTGCAACGTAGAACTTGACACATGTTGATTGGTTCAAGTTGTTAAACCACATTAGCACAGTGAGATAAAATTATCAAGGTAGTATCTATAGTAATATTTATGGTAGAAAGACTTAGGTATAGAAAAGAGAAAAAAGGAATGGTGAGATTTTTGGACTCAGATTGTAATCTATCACAGTTGGATCAGTTGTCATTTACTTAGTAATTTCCTTTGACTAGGTAGATACACCTAAATAACAGATATTACATTCATTATGGCTATCTGATGGATTTAAAGCTTATCACATAATAAAATTGTATAGGAATTTTTTCTTGAAAAAGTTTATTCTATAAAACATAGGGTAATAATAATTTATTTTTTAATGACATAGAAATCAATAATTAATATCTTTTTCACTTACCATTTTTCTAATTTCTCAATATCACCATATAATGCAATATTAGCCGATGAATTACGTAATTGATGAGCTAATTGATCCAATTGTAATGCCCTAAATTTATCTGAACTATCTTGTTCTAATTCATGTTGAACACTACGACATAAACTGGAAGAAGAAATTAACTATTTACATTGAGAAAATGATTGAAAGATAAGTACGTGAAATTACAATAAAATGTTATTAATACGTTAGTTATTTGTATCCTCAGACTTTATGTTTCCTCTCTTGGATATCAATCTGCCATAGTCAGTCGGTTAGTTAGTCAGAAACAACACAGAACCTGACACATATTTGCATCAGTTCAGGTTGTCACATCACATCAATACAACAAGATGAAATTATCAAGAAAAACAATATGGAGTAGATTTATTAACAATGTCACTTGTGATAGAAATGATTGGGAGTGAAATATATGATATGAGGAGATAGAATGAATCCATGGAATTAGATAGTGCAAGTTGATTTTGAAACTCAGAGTTTGGAGGAAGGAAATGAGCGAATACATCTGGTTCAGTGCAATCAATTCAGAGTCATGTCATTCATCGTCCTCAATAATTGGTTACGTTATTCATGCAGACCCTAACAAGGTAATTTGATGCCATTTACATGACTCAGATCAACTGTCAGTGACTACATAGATTGATACACAGTGGTTTAATTGCTCATGTCTTTCAACTTACGCCCATACCAGCCATCATCACATATCGAGCTAGACAGTGGTTGTTTATATGTAATAAGTGTTGCAAACACCTAAGAAAATAAAGATTTACAGTTTTATCAATCCATTTTTCACTTTAAATAGTATGCTGCATTTTACTCCAGCATTCCCCACTCATCCAAAAACGAAACTTGTGTTTAATCAAAACTGACTTTTTGCATACCGAGGAGAGTTCTGATCAACAAATCATCATCAAATTTGAAGGGTAACTGTGAATTCGGTATACTTTCTGGGTGGAGGTGGACAATACTGTGGCGCACGACATTTATGTGACCGAAAATAAAGTGTCATTTATTGATGTTGGATTACAAATATGTCGAATTAAATTAATCGTCAATATTTTCCTTAACTTTTTGACTACTCACAAACTACAAGTAACATAAAGAATACAATTAAAGTGGGATGTGTTTGACTGTTCCAACTATTTTAATTATGCCTACGATGTTAACGATAAATTCTTTATTATTATTTTGTGTATTTTTCATAAGGACCTGTGTGCAAAGATATTCTCGGCAGTTTTCGATTTAAATCATCAATAGCTGGGGAGCCGTTGTCTATATGTAACTTGTAAAACCGTTTCATCTTCATTCTAACTACCCAGAGACTCCCTGGTCACATGACAGTTCAAATCCAATATGAAAATGAATCTAAGACTCGATCAAAACGAATGTCTAGTGTTATCTGATCGAAAATAACTCTCCGAATCCCGCGAGGCGGGGTCGTGGATGCGCACTGATGAGGAGTCCCACAATATGACGAAACCGCCGTTCACTGCTTCCAGGTTTTCCATGGTGGTCTAGCTTCAATTGACTCATGATCTCAACTGTTGAAATCACTACAATCTCCAAAAAACCCCTTCTTCAGATAGTGTTAGTTCAATAAATTCTCTTTATATATATCACACAAAAATATAAGTCATAATCTATTAATGTGATGGTAAATGAACAAGAGTGTTAGAAATAGTCAAAAGTACATTATTTTTAGTGACAGTTCCTTCTGTTATTCCGTCACTGGAATATACTTTTAGTATTGAAGAACAATATTAGTTTTGTGGATTTTATTTACTGAGACACAAAATGACTAGATATTTTTTACAGTGTAAATAAAGGAATAGTAATAAGTTTCATCCTGAATATATAAATACATGTTCCCACATAATTTAGAGTAGAATATTGTTCAATCTTAATGAAAGTATATAAAAACAGTTTATTCAGTTGCTATTACTATAGAAGAGCGTTGTAAAGATTGTTAAATTTGATACTTTACATTATGGGTTAAGAGAAGCTAGACAAACATTTGAAAAATTATGAAGTACTGAACAACTAACTAATGTCTGATTTCCGGTGGTAATTTTTGGAATTCTATTGAGCAGTTGTAGTAAATGTAATTTAACCATGTTGAGTGTGAGGCATTTAAACACCGCAACCACTAGAAGATGGTGGTACAATATTGTTAGTTGATTGTAATTTAAAATGTAAACCAACTGAATCCCAACTTAGTACTCTTAAGATTAAATGCTCACCAAATGATCTATGATGAGGTTGTGGATGTATGTTGTTGAAGAGTTCCATACTAGGATAAAGCAGCTGTTTATTAGTTCCTGATCTTCAATACTGGTCAGAATAAGGTCAGTCTGTCATGTAAACTAAATGTTTTATTTGTGTCAGTCAACCATTGAGTTACACGACAGTTTCTAAAACAGCAACGAGAATACCCTTGTTAAGGAATTCCTTAAATGCTAAAACGACTGAAGCAACAGAACAACATTATGAAACATACAATGATAGAGACAATTTTAATCATGATTCATTTATTATTAGTTTAATTTAATCTAAACTTTTCATACTATTAAATTCCAATAAATTTGTATCAATCTATGCGTCTTCCTTAATCAATACCAAAATAATGCCTTTAGTTAGGAATTCATGTAAAAAAATATTGTACCTCTATCTTGTCACATTCTGGGGTTACTACCTGTCCCAATACTAGGTAATGTAGGATGATTAGACATAGGATTAACAACCCTATCTCGTAAAAACCAATCTTGCTAAAAAATTGCTAATAGATATTATAAAACATTGTTCATTTTAAATTTGATCAAAAGTAGGGATGGATGGTGGCTAACGGTGGAATCCAGGAAGCGCGTGTTGTCCTATTTGTGTCATATCAGCTGGATGTACCTGATACCCAGAGTTGATATTCAATCCGAGACTAAATCCCAGTATTATATCGCGTTATCCACTTAGATACTGAGTCTAGGTAACCGTTAGCTTGTACTAAATGGTAAAGTTTAATTCATTTCTGTATTGGTTATTTGAATCTTCCGACTGATGTCTAAGATTTCAGGTGATCAGTATGGAGACAATCCGCACAAGATGCAAATATAGCAATAAGAGATTGGTCAACTGTTATCCTAAAAATTAATGGGAAGATTCAAGCTACGAATACAAAATGAATTAAATCAAAAGTGTTTGTATCAAAGGATTTCAGTTAGCCATAAACAAGACACAATCTCCTTAATCTAACCAATGGTTCAATGACATTTTTTATCAAGTGAATTTAACGTTTATATGCTAAATATTATTCATTCTTAACTTCTTAGCCTGGTTAAAATAGACAGTACAATTTTGTTTAATTGATATATGACAATTAGAATAAATGCCGTATATAGTTATCATTCATTGTAGGTTTCTATAATCATGAAAACATCAGTGTCAAATTAAGTATAAGATGAAGTATTGAATCTAATCAATCAATTTGCTATTCTTAGTTACACAATGAAACGTTTGTTTGTTTGTAACTTTTATGGGATTTCATAGTTTTCTCTGACTTTTGATTATCAGCATGATAAAACGGATATATTATAATTATTGTGAGACAATAATCCCATAATTCGGTAATTTTGTGCGCTACATAAATAATACAGGCTCTTTAAAAACAGTAATCCAAATCAGACAGACGAAAAGTAAAGAATACAAAATACGAGATAAAAACTATTCCAATATTTAAAGAAAGATAAGGAATGAATGTAACTGGGTTACTCCGATGCATTTCAGACCACCTCTGTCAACATCGAACATCATATCTTGAACTGTTGCATAGATGTCGACCTGCATATATACGAGCTAGTTTAACAATAAGTAACTTTATGAACTTATCTTATGTCCTTAGTTTGTCGCCCATGATAACTTTCTCTTGATCTATTTGCACAGTACCCAGCAATTCGGTTTAAAGTCATCAGCGTGAGGTGAAAATCTACTTTTAATTTAGAAATATTATAAGTACCATAAAACATGCATTTCATGTTCACACGAATTACATCATTTCTATTCATTGAAAAATACCTATTTGTTTTTCTTCATGTAGAAAAGAATCAAAATAGACTTATTTAAACATATAATCACTTGAATGAATGAATTTGGAATAGCTAACAATAATAAAGAAAAAACACTCAATATTTCAACAGGAAATTTGTAATTCTTTGCTCTTCTTTATTGTCAACTTTTAATGCTATAATTGTAGCTAAGCAACATAAATGAACTTAATAACCTCCCACCCCCCACCCCAAAATAAAATGTTACATACATGTTATAACCAAAAAATAACATATATCTAGTAACAAACATGAAGTACTCTTTACTAATCATAAAATTTAATCTTCAACAGTGAATCGAACTATTGAAATATATGATAGTAAACGTGAGAATCTCATGAGACGGCAAAAAAACAAAAACAAATGAGTTTCTATGGCAACGGGAAGATCAAAGAAGTTCAAAGAGAAGTTAATGATTTTATTATTTTTTGTTTTTTTTAATAAGAAATAATATGAAATAAAATATAAAACTAATTGATTTTGTGAAAAAAACTTTTTTTCTAATATAACTTCGAAGTCATTTGAATTTTAATAAGTTTACAACCACCACCACCACCACAACAACAACAACAACAAAAAGAATAGTATGATTTACTTGAAAATTACTCTTCTTGTATCTAGATATGAATATCTAGTTACTATTGAACAGAAACAATTTAAACATAATAATTTTGTGTATTTTTGATAGATATAAATAGATTAATGATAATGAATTTTGGACAATTTTATGATTGTAGAAATTATTATCGATCATATTACTATATATATATATATATATATATATATATTATATATATATATAATAGATTAATAGTTCTTTTTTTCCTTTTAACCCAGGACCCTATTAATTCCCTGAAATCTCCCCCAATCTTATTCATAAGATATATTAAACATTGGAATTGATTGACATAATCAATTATTTCACTCAATATGATGAATCTAGGTGATGATGTAGATCAGTTCTTAAATAAATACAAAATGTTGTTTAAGGACTGGCCTGTATCGGTGCCAGTTTTAGTGATATGGATTTACTCAATTGAGTTTGTCGATCACCACAATTATCTTTGAAATTTCTTCAGCCTTGGTGGGTTGATGAATGACGAGATTTTGGCACGGATTCAGAAATACTAGTTAGTTTTGCTAACTTATATCACATGTGGCGTAGAAGAGATAGTCCCCTTCCAAACAAAGGGTAGCATACTGTGTAACTGTCGGCTCCACAGTATTCTGTCTGTAAAGTAAGGGCTTTAAAGAATATATGTGTGAGCAGCACGATTTCGATCACAGGTATTTTGAAAGCATTGTACACGTATTATCGAAAGACAGTTTAAGCAAGTCTGAGATTAGACGCACTGTACCAGGTAAATAGGGTAAATCAGCTAACGCGGTTAGAAACTACCAGTAACTGAGATGGTTGGGAAATGTCCAACCACCGCCTACCTCAATGACCAATGTTAGCTGGTGCAAGAGTAAGTTGAAAGAAAGCTAAGAGCGGTCAAAACAAAATGTGGTATTAAGTCACGAGGTTACTGACTGCTGGTCTGAACTACGTGGGTAGATGTAGACTACCTAGCTGAGGATGCTGAGTGACATGGCTAAGAAATCGTCGCGGTGGTGCACAAACACTCTCTTTATCTTCCTCTGGATCTTGAGTTCCAGTATTCCTCCAGACAAAACTTTACATTTAACCCTTTCAAGCCATATATTCAATGTTTAGTCTGTCTCGTTATCATTCCTGCTACAGTTATTTAGACACCTTCGGAATTCATCTAGTTAATTTCAACTCGTCGTCCTAATCTAGTGTGAGGACTTAAACCAAAGCACATTTGTTCCAGGCTCTAAATTAATTACGATTGTCTGACCGGCATTCATAATTAGTATATATCTCTTCTGATTGAATAAAATTTATCTTAATTGCGTGTATAAATTAAACTGAGTAGTTTATTACCTTTTATTCTTTTCTTTTGTAATTTCTCTCCAGTTTATCTATCATAATAAACTCCTGTATAACTTATTTATTGGTACCCCATTACAGTTTAGTGTATCATAACCATACATGCATATGCATATATAGGAGATAATTTATTACTAATATGATAAAATAAATGTAAACTGCTTGTTTGTTTTAGAGAAAGAAAGAGAGAGAAAGGAAAAACGCGTTTATATTATTTCACAACAACAAAATTGGAGAAAAGAAGGCAAGAACTTCAGTAGATCAAATGATATCACCAATAGCAACCATAATCGATAAGTAGGTTTTTGTTCTCCATCGTAAAATATTAATTATATTATAAATTAAAATGGTGGAATACTGTATTTTTGTCTTTTAACAGGGTGTTTTATGATGTATACATGTATTAATGAAATAAAAATGATCATCAGTCTTTTGTAGTAAATAAACGTCTTTGTGAGAACACCTATAATATGCCAGAATAGGTTGAAAAGAAATAAGAGGTGACCAGACGAAAACTTGGTATTGGTCAGTATATAAAGTCATTTGCTATTAGACCAAATTATTTAGAAAAGTCCAGATAACCTGATCGAGACTCTTAAGATTATCGTAACTTATTATTGAAGATATTGAAGGTCACAATTAAAAATCAGCCACAGTGGCATAAATGACTTTACTGTTTATATTTCCTTAGATACTGAGTTTAAAAACTATCTGATACTTTTTTTATTTGACGACTATATTCCTTCTTCTAGATTCATACTGTTTATACTAAATCTTTTTTTATTAACCCAGATATTGCTGATAATTTCAATTATTCGATATCATTCTTGATAATTTATTCTCGACACGTTGACATGTTGTACCAACTTGAACCGATGCACATGCATGTTAGGTTCTGAGTTGTTTACCACTGACTGACTGACTGAATGAATGACCGACTGATTATGGGAAATTATTATAGAAAGGAGGAATATGACTGAGGAGATGAACAGCATGTTTAATATCCTGAAATTATCATTAATATTCTCAAAAACGTTCATATGTTCAGAATATACATTGTTACTCAGTAAGTCTTCATATAACAAACATTAAATTTATATGGAATATGTTGTTTCTCGTTACTAGTACAACAAGAACCAAGTTTCGGAGGCTTTTGTTTTATAATAAAATAATTAACTTTATTTTTGAAAACCTACAATTGTGTAAATATGAAGTCGAAACTGTTTGTTTTATCTCAAAAATAGTAAAGCAGCCTTAACCCCATGCTAATGGCTTTCTTTGTTGATCAACAGAATGTAATCTCATAGGTTGCACGACAAAATGATCTTACTTCCAACATCACTGAAATTTAGGAAGCGCTGGTCATTTATTTTGCCTCAGTATAGGACTTTATTAGCAGTGTGTATTCATGTGCACGATGCGTATCGAATCCAGAGCCCTTGGTCTCGTAGAGCGCTCTGTATCTCCGATGTATGTGCTTAACTTAGATCGATTCACAATATTGTCCGACAATCTTCCACTGACTGAGGTGGATATATATTCTCTCAACTTCGAAACCTATTTGCTCCCAAAAGGTATGTAGTTGGTTTTATGCGACCGGAAAGACATGTGATCAGGCCTTCAACTCATTATAGATAATGAGAACAAATATAATTTGACTTTCAAAAAAGTTGGTAATTTTGTCGTAACGGAAAATAGTTATACACTATTGAAAAGTATATTAAGTAACCCGTACAATTTATAACCATGAAGTAAAATCAAATGTCTATAACAATAGATACAAATTATCATTAGATTATGATGAGCCTGGAGTTTAAAAGAAATTGGTCTTTATGAACGAATCTATGTAAGAATAATGTACATTTCAACAACATTTTAAGTTAACAACTTTCGTTAAATCCATTTGGAAACTAGTTAATATTAGTGAATAAACTTCATTATTGGTCATATTATTTAGCGAATTGACCGTATCTATTTTGAGACAGTTACTCACTGAAGGCAATGGCGGATGGTCGCACAATATCATGAATTGGTTGAGGTTAGACATCAACATCGTTGGATGACGACTCAGTGGTCTAGGGGTGAAGTTTTCGAAAGTCATGTGTTCGAGTCCTGCATGTAGGATCGTGGGTACAAACTGTTAAGGTGTCCCATACTAAGATGAGACAGCCATCCAGTGCTTCCAGGTTTTCAATGGTGATCTAACATAGATCCATTCATGATATTATTCTAAACGACAGAATATCGATTTATTGGCTGAATAGATTCATCTTGACTGATAAATCTACTGTTGGATGATTTAACTTAGTGTGAAACCATGTTTGTACATAAGTTGAATAGTCCAGTAAACAAAAAAGATGTTGACGTCAGCTCATGGAAAAAATACCTTGAAATAGATGAAAACAATTTCAACATAGTAATTTAATAAAACATTTTAATACTTTAATCGATTTGAATGTTAAATTATTCTTTATAATAAAGGATAACATCACTTTGATTAATGAAAAAATCCGATCTACTTGTAAGTAGTCACTAATGAATACAAATAAAATAATAATGAATTATCAATAATTGAATGAATAGCTTACCCTAATTGTGCTGTAGCACGATTTATAATATTTTTAATTTGTTCTTGACAAACTTTTATTCCATCAATTTCCTATGAAAAGAGGAAAAAATTTATTAGAATGAATAATAACTATATTATGGTAATGTAGAATTGTAGTGGACAAGAACACAAGTGGGAACAATCGAACGTATTTGACACGACATTACAGAGCATCTCAATAAAATCTGAGAACCATGTAGTAAATAGTTAATTTGCAAAATATCAATCCATCGTCTCAAATTTCACTATTTTTTTTGTAAATATCAGTCGATTGTCTCAGATTTCATTATTCATGCATTTTCATACCGATTGCGTTCCGTTTTCGCTTTTTCCTTATTGATCTTCCACTGAAATACATTCTAAACCTGACCATCGTTATATAGTACTTATATGAATATAAGTAATCCACACCAAAGAATTATATAATATATATCAAACGGTGTTACACAAATATTGTGCATATCTATGTATATGCTAATTAGATAATGATTTTAAATAAAGCTAGATACAACAAATAAGATAGAATAATATGAAATCTATTTATTTTAAGCTTCCTCATTAACTATTTACAACTGTTAAATAAAGATAAAAATCAGATCACAATGGGTTTTGTGAAGATTTTTAGAAATTTCACTTGTTGAAATCATGAGTCAATTGAAGCTAGACCACCATGGAAAACCTGGAAGCACTGGACGGCCGTTTTGTCCTAGTATGGGACTCCTCAGCAGTGCGCATCCACGATCCTGCACCCCGCGGGATTCTAATCCCAGGACGTACCGGTTTCGCGTGTGGGCATCCAGCCACTAGACCACTGAGCCGGCATCCGACGGTGTTAATGTCTAACTTCAACTAATCCACGAAATTGAGCGACACATCCACCACTGTCTTCAGTGAGTTATTATTTCACAACAGACCTGGTCGAACTCCGCTGGTCATGGCTTCTCACTAGAACTCCAGGATATACCTCTTGAAGCTAGTCACTAGTGAGCGTAGTTCGAATTAATATCAGATGGGTTTTGCGGATATTATAGTAATTTCAATGGTTAAGATCATGAGTCAGTTGAAGCTAGACCACCATGGAAACGGCCACCCAGTGCTTCCAGGTTTTCCATGAAAGTCTAGCTTCAATTGACTCATGATTTCAACAAGTGGAAATTCTAAATATCAAAGATATAAAAAGATAAAAGGATAATTATTGGAATTCCAAACTTAACAAAATTAATTACTTAGTAACCGTAAGAAACTTACAGAGTTTACATCAATTGAAGATTTTCATAACTGGAAATCATCAACAAATCAAAGTGTACTTTATAGACGAATGAAAGAAAATTTTAACAACATAAGTTATGCCATATTTTTATCCTGGATAATGATCACACAATACAGTCCTTGAAAAATATGTCTTGGACATTTATTGTTTAAAGAACTATTATGTGTATAGAATATTACGTTAACTGTAATGTTCTTTTTGTTTTAAAGTCAAATATGAATTCAGTATATATGCTACTTAGAAATGATAGCAAATATTATGAAAGCCTAAATGTATAAATGTTCAAAGAATTGCTTTCAAATATTTTAAACATTAAAACCTGACTTCTACCTATCGACAACAAGGATTGCAGCCAATCACTAATTTTTGATATATACGAGCTCTGAGTGGATTACCTCAATATTGTGAGATATTCACAAGATATTGGGTTTGAGTTCCGGTTTGACCATCACTAATATCTGGGTACATCTCTCTGAAAAATGTCGAATAGGATGAAACGAGCGTCCGAGACTACAATGCTTTCCATTATCCAATACTAATCAAACAAAAATCTAATTCAAAATTCATATCATTTTATTGTGGCATATATATTATCCAAAAAGCCGTAATTAGACTAGTTATCAACTGTTTGGTAGAAAATGACATAGAATAGTATTAGTTGGATAGAAATACAAAAAAATATTCCCCATGGCAACATAAATACTTGCTCCATAGATAGACAGATACTATGTAAAAGTATAAAATGCAAAAAAAAAAATTAACAACTCAGCGATTAATTTGTTTCTATTGTGAAAATAACAATAATGGTAAACCGCATAAGATTGTTTGTACTTCACATTGATGTAAAAAGAACTTAATGCCTAACTATTGACATTTTTTGTTTTATATGTAAAATGCCTTAAACAGAATATGTGGCATCAAACTGTTCGAAATATATTGTACAAATATGTTTTATATGTCTGATAACCTGTTTCTTCTAATTATATTATCCACGTTTATCTAAGGGACTTATTATTTTAAATTTGTAGAGGTTGTCGAATTTTCTTTAGTTTACAACATGAAGTGACCATAGTTAAGCAACCATCGAAAACTAGTAGGTTCTAGGAAGCTAAAGACAGTTCGTCATGTTAACTAAAAACACTGGAATTACATAGGGAAAATGATTGTTTTTTTTATCAAAGAAGGCATATATTTAACTGATACCTAAGATTTCAGTAATATAGAAACATAATTTTAAGATATCTATTTACAGACTCTCGAAAAATAGGGTGTAAAAGAATATATTTGAAATTTCACACGCTCTGTAGAAAGTGTTTAGTAGAAAAATTCAGGGTAAGTACTTCGTTCTATTTGGTATTCATCCACTCAATTTATATGAAACTCACTGTTGTTGTTTATTCACAGAGAGTCGAACCTAGTAACTTGCACTTCACTGAACTATTAAGTCACCTTTACTTATCTGGGCAGCATCAGTGATGATTACGGTGGATCTGATGCAGATGTGAAGTCGCAGATTGACAAAGCAAGAGCAGCATATCTAAAACTGAAGACTATCTAGAACGCAAAACAACTGTCAACCAATACCAAAGTCAGAATTTTCAATACAAATGTCAAGACAGTTCTACTGAAAGGGATGGAGACTTACGAAAACCATCATCCAGAAGATACAAGTGTTTATTAACAGTTGTCTACGTAAAGTACATCAGATCTATTGGCCAGACAGTATCAGCAACAATCGACTGTTGCCAAACTTCAATGGTAGTGATATATAAAAGAAAAATTGTGTACAAGAATATAATACAGGAAGAAAGATCTAGTTCGTAAAAAGAAGACATAAAGCAACTTCAATCTCACAGTTTAAGGGAAGACAGAGAATGTATACACCCACGCCATTGGCATCGATTCTCAGCCATGTTACATGGAGTAGTTTAGTTTAGACACAAATACTTACATTTATCCTACTTGTAAAGGATAGAATCATTCACATAACACTAGACAATAGCTTTTCTAAAATTATTGTCAAAATTATCATTCCACTTTAAAATCTTAACAGTAAGTTGTAATGATAATAACAATGACAATAATAATAATAATAATAATAAACATGCATTTTTCATGACTAAGAATCCGGCAACCAGAAAAAACTCAGACTAAATTCTATCACTTTATGGGTTAGTGAAGATTGTTGAATTCCATGGTGGATATTAAGAATTTACCACAGTTCAACATATATTGAAAACCAAGAGATAATAGACAATTACCTCGTCGTGGTTTGGAACCCTTAACCAATATTCACTCATAACCTTGCGGATAGTCAAACATGGAGTTACCATGAGAGAGGGGTTTTGTGGTTATGATAGTGATTTAATAGTTGAATTCATGAGTGAATTGAAGTCAGACCACCATGGGATATTTGGAAGCACTGGAGAACCGTCTCGTCCTAGTATGAGACTCGTCAACAGTGTGCGCCCACGATCGCGCCTCGTGAGATTTGAGTCCAGGATGTATCGGTATCACGTGCAAACACTTAACTTTTAGACCACTGGGTCAGCTGGCATCGGACGGTGTTACTGTTTAACTTCAACCAGTTCATGAAATTGCCCCACCGTCCACCATTGTCATCAGCGAGTTACTATCTCACAACAGACTCGGTTGAACTCTATTGATCACGGCTTCTCACTAGAATGCACACTACCGATGTGTTCCATACTAAGACGAAACGGCCATCCAGTGTTTCAAGGTTTCCCATGATGGTCTAGCTTCAATTTACTCATGAATTCAACTCAGAGTTCTAGTGAGAAGCTGTGACCAGTGACGCTAATCCTTTTCGGTTAGAGAGAGGTATCTACCTCAGTACAATGGGAGATGGTTGCTCAATTTCATAGATTGCTTCAGGTTAGACATTAACACCACTGGATGCGGGCTCAGTAGCCCAGTGGGTTAAGTATTCTTGAGCGTGACTGAATGCCCCAGGTTCGAATCCCGCAAGCGGAATCGTGGATGCGCACTGCTGAAGAGTCCCACAATAGGACGAGATGGCCGTCCAGTGCTTCCAGGTTTTCAATAGGGATCTAACATTAATCGTTTCATGATCTCAATCAGAAACTTAATAAGTTCCACAACCCCTATACTGATAATTATTAAATAACAATAATATTTTGTTTTTGTTATAACCTTGGTCATATAGTGATATCATGTAATTCATGACTACTGCTATCAGTTACAATAATACATACTATACTATGTAAATGTACTGTACTATTTACCTTTCTCCGTTTTTTCTTGATGTATAACGATAGTTTCAATATCATACTAGAAGTAATTGTTAGTTGTCCATAAATGAAAATAAATAAATTCAGTTGAATGCATAGCGTCAACTTAAATTGAGGCTTAAATCTCTGAGAAATACAATTTTTTTCTCAAACAATAATATTACAGTTATAACGTTAGTAATATGATAGTCATAGTAATAAATCATCAGAGGAGGACTGATGCAAAATACATTTAGTGTCTGGATGTTTGTACCATCTAATCATATTTATTTTTGTTTTTATAATTTGTCTACCAATATGTCATTTTATTGGAAGAAAAATTTATTGAACTGGACAACCATCTTACATTCGGAATATCAGTTCACTGATGGCTTATTTAATGATTTGGTCTAGTGAACAGCAATTAATTAGCTACATTGTATCAATGTATATAACCAGTTGATCAACATTTTATATCATAAATTGATTCAGAATCTATCCACTAATTAAATAAACTATAAACGTTCTTTATAAAAAACTATCAGTTTATAATTTATAATAGTTACTGAATATTTAGTGTTTCTGAAATCCTATTGTGAAATTGTGACTAGTATTCAGTCATTCAAGAAGTAAAACCTCTATCACAAATGATAATGGCTTATTGTAGTTCAATATGAAAAAAAAATTGACTAAGAGTTCAAATTGTACCATCGGACACCAATTGATTAGTTTTAATGATTAAGATCCATCATGAAATTCGAAGATTTCGTCTTAGATTCCTGTGGAGACTGTAAGTGCATACTATAGAGCAATATTATACTAAGATGAAATAGATATCCAACACCCCCCCCTCTCTATTGATTTCTACTTATACCTCAAATAAAACCAATCTTTAATAATAAATACAACCTACAAATTTAACTCAACTCCTACAAAATTCCCCCCATTAAACTTTTAAAATATAAATTCAAACTATTGAAAATGGAAAATTAAAAAATAAAAAAAATAAAAGTAAAAATCCAATTAAAAAGTTTAGCCACAACTACTTTTATTCGGTTAGTTACAAACAACCAAACAAACAAACAAATAGTACAATTAAATAACAACAACAACAACAACAAAGAATAACTATTCACTTCACACTGTTATAAATATAAAGATAAACAATATTGAAACTATCATTTAGATTTGATTCTCTGTTATAATATACTTTTCTTATTTTAATAAAAGTGCATGATTAGAATGATAAGTGTATCTTTTTTTTCTTTTTTAATCAAACAAAGTATATTTCTCTTTTATTGTATTATCTATCCGAAAATAAAATATGAAAGAATTTAATAAGAAAAATGATCTAATAGTTGAATTATTGAGTCAATTGAAGTTAGACTGCCATGAAATATTTGGAAGCACTAAACGGCCGTTTCTCCTTACTGTAGGACTCCTCAACAATGTGCATCCACGATCCCGCCTCGTGAGATTTGAACCCTTACGACAGATCTGTATCACGTGCAAACGCATAACCACTAGACTACTGAGCCGGCATCCGACAGTGTCAATGTCTGACTTCAACCAATACACGAAATTGCACCACCATCCATCATTGTTTCTCATGAGTTACTATCTCATAACAGACCCGGTTGAACTTCACTGATCACAGCTTCTCACTAGAATGCACACTGCCGATGTGTTCCATACTAGGACGAAACGGCCATTCAGTGCTTTCAGGTTTTTGATGATAGTCTAGTTTCAACTTATCAGTTCAACTATTAAATTACTATAATATTCACATAACCCCTCTTTGGTTAGAAAGATTGTCGTTTAATTTAATTTTAATTTTAAATCAAAACAAGAAAATTGACATTTTAACAAAACTTTTGGAAGAAAAAAACAAACAAACATTATATTAATAGTTGAATTTATTAATCGATCTAAGCACTGGATGGTTGTTTCATCCTAGTATAGGACTCTTCAGCGGTGCGCATCTATGATCTCATACTCGAATGCTTACTTATAAATAAAGGTTGGTATATAGGTTAGAAAATGGATGGATTGAATTTTTGGTTTCAATTGTAAATTAGTGACAGATTTAATTTACCACTATTTTTTTCTTCAAATAAACTTCACATATTTAAATGTGGCGTCATGATTTAATGTACAGTTTTTATCGTTCAGAAATTAGATGAAATAGTAATAACATAAGAAATCATCTTACGAATTCACTTGGTATTGTTTGCCTTGTATCTTCCCATTGAGGTTTAAGACTGCAATTGAGCAGTGCATACTGTGCGTATGCCTCGATATTGCTTAATTCACAAGCTTTTTGTAAGCAATGATGGATAGTGGCTAGCAGTGGAATCCAGGACGCGCGTTTCGTCCTATTTGGGACTCGTCAGCTGGATGTACCTGCATCTCAGAGTTGATGTTCACTATGGGAGTCGAATCATTAAAATGTATCTTAGAATTTCGGTTTAAAACAAAATTTAATCTTAGAATTTACTTCTCATCCATTTATTAACTGTAAGTGATTATAAACATTTTAGGAGTTAAATAGCTATTACAGGATAATATTGCTTTAGAATTGCATCACATTTTGAATTGACTAAACATAAAATATAAGGGTCATTGTACTCTAGTGTAACAGTCGTAAGATATTGTTTTCAGTTAGAAATCTTATTTCTTTAGATTTGATTGTGTGAGATTATGAGTACACATAGTGGATGAGTCAAAAACAAATATGAAGCAGTTTCTTAGTGTTTTCTAACTTTGAATGATCCAAAACTATGTTCGTTGTATTCGATTTTACAATAATGAACATTTACGAAAACATAAAATTCATATGTATACACTCTAAGGTTCTTTATCTGTTCTTCAACTCTGATGTGGAATCCTTCACGTACCTGGGAAGCATCACCGATGAATGTGCAGGATCAGATGCAAACGAAAAGGCGCGAATGGGCAAAGCAAAGACAGCATCCCTACAATTGAAGAACACATGGAACTCAAAACATCTGTCAACCAATATCAAAGTCACAGTCTGCGATACGAACATCAAGATAGTTCTACTATACAGAGCTGAAACTTCAAGAACTACTACAATCATCAGAAGGTACATGTATTTATGAATAGTAGGATATACATTACGGAAATCACTAAACTGCACCATGAGGCAAGCCCTAACTTGGAATCCTGAATGGAAGCGGAAAAGAGGAAGGCTAAAGAACACATTATGTCGGGAAATGGAAGCAGATATGAAAAGAATGAATAAAAACTGGAAGGAGCTGGAAAGTATCGCCCTGGATAGTGTTGGATGGAAAGTGCTGATTGGCGGCCTATGTTCCTCCACGAAGAGTAACAGGCGTAAGTAAATAAATAATCACTCTACTTGTCATAAAATCTATTTCGAAGGAAGCTTGAGATCAGATACACTTCATGAGAAATGCATTTTCTTGGCACATATTCCTTCAAACATTAAACGTTCAACTGGCAACTAGTATTATTGCATATGAAGCATCTTCATGATGGATTAGTACATCAAATGAAAACTTCATTTAAATTATTTATGAAAATTGTTGTTGTATATTATATTTCCATTGAATTATAATTATTGAACCAATATATTTTATTATGATAGAATATTTGTGAAGATTGCGAAAGAAAATCTAAATTATGGATTGATTTCAATCAATTGTCTTATCTTAATGTAAGTTGTATTAATGATTATACACAAATCCACTAAAAATTGTACTCGGAACCAATAGGGTTTAAAGACAACACAGTTTCTATACAGTTATTTAAATTATTTATTGCAATCAATTCAAAATGTCGTATAACCAATAGACTTTATCATTAAAGATAATTGTCTCTTATAAAATGTAATTTAATTGAGCTGATTTATCAATAGTTCTTTACAAATTCATTATGAAGTTATTTATTAGTGAACAAATGATTATCATTAGTATATAAGGTCTTGTATAGATTAAATATGGCTTATGATACGAACTAACCCTAGAGACGTACTAAAAACTATCGTAACAGCAATTAAAATCTAAGTTACAATGTTAAATATAGATATAATCTACATATATCACACATACAAATAACCTAGAAATAACAGCCTGTAAGTAAACCATTAATACATTTTAATGACCAATAGGAATAATCATTTCAGGAAATTAACTAAAATACCAGGATTTAGAAATTTATTGATTTTACTAAAATATACAAAAGATAATAACATTTATGACTATAAGCAAACATGAATAGTGTCTAGCAGTGGAATCTAGGACGCGCGTCCCGTCCCCCTTGGGTCCCATCAGGTGGATGTACCTGCGTTGATGTTCACTTTGGAACTCGAACGCAGTACAGTTCGATTCAAACGCCATCACGTTATCGACTTAGCTACAGAGTCCTGATATTTATAATTGTTCATCATAAGTAAATGATGGTAAACAAAAGTATAGAAATATTGAGGCTTGATTCCGGTTTATTCATTAAAAAAAGGTTAGAAAATAAACAAAGTAATCCAAACAAGAACTGAAAATTTATTTATCTGAACTTCATTCTTCCCATTAATAAATCTAAATCAAAGAAAAAAATGGTATATCTAGTACGATATCATGAATTCATTTATTTCATGGACTCTCCTAAGCTGGTCACAACTTAGAACCAATAATGATAATAATTTAGTCGAGAAGGTTTCGCCAAAAATTATCAAATTTACATGCTGTATTCAATATAGATTGATCTCAGCCAAGGAGCCGTTACAAACCAGAAGGATGGATAAACTTTTTGTTTAAGTATAGAAATCCTCATAAATATGGAGCTTCAAACCCAACCAGACATCTCACCTCGGGTTTTCAGATCTCGTAGTGAACCCCTGTCCAACGATAAAATTTCAGCTTCAGTCAATTCACGACATAGTATGTTAGTCATACAGAGCCAATAGTGACAACCGGTTTGCTCTCATTATGTATTAAGCTCCACCAGTCACAAATTCTCAGGAGAACTTGAGGAAGATCTTCAATTAGGTCAATTATGAGTCAAGCATTCCCAAGGAGTCCCATACTAGGATGAAACAACTGTCAGTCTCCCTACTTTTCAATGGTACCACAACTGAGATCAATGTTTGACAAATACAGCCTATGAATTGTAGTAATAATTTAAAAATAGTGTAAATATCTCATATCATGTTAATGCATCTTGATAGAATAACAGCATTAAATATGAAAGAATTGTAAAATTGTTCTGGTAATTGAACATTTTTATTACAGGTAGTGTGAAAATCTTAGACGAAAATATTTTAAAAACACATGGAGACACGTTTCTAGAAATCAAAGGTGAAAACTGATATTAAAAACTACATAGTGACAGATACAAGAAATATATAGATTGAAAAAGTGATATAAGAACGAAGAATAATAATATCTATTAGAGAACATGAAATAAGATATTGTGCAATTAAATGTTGGTAACTGAGAATCATTGGGGTAATGAAAGTTGGAAATCTATATCTCTATGAATGTATAAGTTTGGCTTCGTCTTTTCAATAATGATAATTTTGACAAAATTTAATAAAGAGGAAGTCATTTCCATGTTGATAATTTCGATATCTGAACAGCTAGAGTGGTCTACAGAAAACACACCACTACGTACTACTGAATAGTCGCATACTAAAAGGCTGAATATATATCTAGTGCTTTTTAACATTTATAAACTGTGGTTAGCGGTGGAATCCAGGATCCTCATTTTGTCCTAACTGGGACTTATTAACTGAATGTAATGGTATCCAAGTGTGTTGATGTTCATACTGGAACCAGAACACAGTATCTTTCTTTCATATCTCAGTGCGTCACTCACTGAGCTAGTGCATCTACATAGCTATGTTTTGGTCTGGCCGCCCCCTCCTCCTACCAGCCTACTCCATAAAACATTGCACTTCGGGGCAGTCGGTGGTTGGGCATATGTAACAAGTGTCCTAGCCATCTCAATTGATGAAGTGGTGGAACTTTATCATTTGATTTGCCATCCCTACCTAGTACCCGTTTCCTAACAACTGCACTACTTACTCGGTGGTCACAGGATATACGAGCAATGCTTCGAAGATACCTATGATCTAATACTAGTAACTTACGAATATTCGCTACTCTTACCGGCAATGTTTCACTGCCATAAAGTAGGACGGAACGAGTTGCTGCTCTGTAAACCCTTTCTTTGGTTGGTAGACGGATATCTCGCCTACGCCATAAATGACTCAAGTAAGCAAAAGCTAGTCGAGTACACTGAAAAAAATCATCATGTGCACACTAGCGGCTGTCTTCAAGAGAATTTTCTGGAATTCTAGTGAGAGACAGTGACCAGTGGAGTTCAACCGTGTCTGTTGTGAGATGGTAACTGTGTGATGACACAACCGATCCACCTCGTACCTAATCAGTTGGCCGTCAGTGTCCGTAAGTGTAGAATGTGATATGCACCTTTTAAGTGCAGAGACTTGGGAGAAAATATGCCTGCACTTATTCTTGGCGGAGAGCGGTTAGAATTAGTCAAAAAGTCCGTGTATTAAGTAGTTGTGTAAGTGCTGGTGTCAACTTGATGATGAGATCAATTAACGCATAGTGAAAGCCAGAGAGCCCTATGCTAATCTGGGATATTTTTGGAGCCTTTTTGACGTTATTATGTCTGTAAAGGATCAGATCCACAATGCTTTCGTGAAAGCAGTTTTGTCCTACTTTCGTGAAACCTCATCGTTCCAAGTTGAGGATGATAGATAACTCTCTGAGTTGATCATTACTTCTGGCATTCAATGGCAATGCCATGCTATTAAGGCAGATGCTTAGCAAGATGTTTTCAGGTACAGTGATGATAATTCAGCCTTCGGTGATTTTCGACATCTGCTATTCATGCATTCCCGGAGAGTTCCCCACCGCGCATTATTTGCCAACGTTTGGACTGGTTGGAAAAAGCGGAAAGATGTCCAATTTCTGTTATGGTATCTGAGTATGAAAGGAATCTAAATAGGACTGGCATCTTCTGTTCCTTCATGGCGCTCTGGTTGGAATCCTAAAGACATTGTAACAAAGTGAAATGAAACGTTATCAAATAAGGCTTAGAATAGCAACCAGTGCCGGTTATTTTTATCTTATTTCTTACGAGTGGGAGGAACTACTTTAGGTGAAAAAAATCTTTTTGGTTGTATTTTTCTCGAATCAACTAACTCTCCTATTATTTATTGTTCATGTTCATTCATTTTACTTATTTACATACTTTCTGTTATATCCACCTTCCTTTCTTTATCTCTTTACAATCACATTTTCTTATTGTATGCTGAGCATATATTTCTGTGCCCATATATGTCAATATTTATGTGTTAAATAACTAGGTAATAAATACACGAAAAGTTTATTTGATAGATGGATATTGATGAAAAATGTCGGGTAATTTTTTTAACTTCCATTTAAAGGTTTCTGAATGCTTGCGCCATTCAAACCGAGAAATCTTTTTCAGAATGAGGCAGGTTTAATATAAGGCCTAATTAACGAACTAATTTCTCAAGAAGTCACAGAATTTACCCTTATAAAAGTTTATAGAATAAGGTTCCAGGTGTTAGACTATAAAAGGACTCGACTACTTAAAGCAAAATACAAATTCACAATTGAAAAGCATTTAATACCATAAAATAGACTCAATATGAAGTGGTCTATAGTTTCTGTTAGAAAAAACACCGTTCGCTGATTGTAGGAGTGACAAGCTCAAGAATAACTCAGACTTTGGCTGGAATTCAAAGAAAAAGATTTTACGATGGTAAATTTTCTGGTAGTTAAACTTCGGAAGTCAATATTTTCACGTATAAGTTAAATAATTCCGTCTTGTAGCACATTATTTACATAAAAACTAGTGGAATTACATGGTTACCCAAACGGAAGTAAAAAGACCAGGGTTTTACCCTGAAACTCATCAGCTAAGAAATCAAGTATTTTAACCACTAAGCCAGAACCTAATTGAAATACATTTTTCAGTGTCAATCATGAACTGACTGCATCTAAACAACCACTGAAAACCAGTATTTACTGGACAGTTATTTGATTCCAGTATAGAGCCTCTCAGCTGTGTGTATCCACGACCACACCCAGGATTACACAGAAGACCTTCACATCTAGTAGTGGGGATTCACCCCTCTAATCACTGAGCTGGTATCAGGTGGCGTCTACCTCGAACTTCAGTCAGTTCGCTATATTTCGTGACCATCATCTAACGTGATTGGTAGGTAACTGGCAGACTCATTTAAACTGGCGACAGCATATCACTGTAAACCTGGTCACTGCCTTTCCGAATTGGTAACAAATGAAAACATGATTACCATCAGTATAAGCAGATGAGGTACTTTTGCAATGTTGAGGAGTGACTGAATTTCTAAATGTAAACTACTGGATGTCAACTCAATGGTCTGGATATTAGATTTTCATCACCCAATTTAAAGGTCATGGAATTAATCTCTGCCAAGTTTAGAAATCGTTACAACTAGATAGATCAATGACAGTATAAAACACCTGTCTATTCTTCTCTTGTTTTCTGTCATTATCTAGTGACAGTCAGTCTCCAGTTTAACAATCTTCATAAATTTGTAACCATACGGATTATATTCATATTTTCAGAGGGGTTTTGTTGGATATCATAGTAATTTAATAGTTGAATTTATGGATGCCGGCTCAGTGGTCTAGAGGTTAAACGTTCACCCACGAGACTGATAGGTTCTGGATTCGAATCTTGCGAGGTGGGGTCGTGGATGCGCACTGCTGAGGCGTCCCATACTAAGATGAAACAGTCGTCCAATGCATCTAGGTTTTCCATGGTGGTCTAACTTCAGTTGATTCAACTATTAAAATATTTATATTCATTTAATGTTTTATTATTATTATCACTATTTTGCATAATAAATTTCCGTAGAAGAAAGGAAACAATTCATTTTCTTTGATGAATGAACATTATCCTAACATAGATTAAGGTCAAGGATAATTTCAATGACAATATTAATTAATAACTTAATTAAATAATTAAGGTGAAACCCTATAAATATACATTGAATATACCTCAAATAAATGTACAATAATGATATTGTTTATTAATTAATCATTATTATTATTATTATATACTAATAATATGATTAAAAATACTTATCCTTATTGATATTCTATTGCATAAATGTACGATTATAAAAGAATGCTGAGGTGAAAATAAAACAAACAAATAAACAAACAATTGAATTTATTAAAAGATATGATTGTTATTCCATTTAATGTTTACTAGGGTGTGTGTGGTGAAATTATTTGAAAATGTATTAATAACGATAATAATAATAATAATATAATGAATGAATTAATGAACTTCCAGAATGTATGTGTTAATAATTGCACTTTTTTTTCTTGGTAAATAACAAATAAAGTGAACATTAACAGAGATAAGTACAGTGTTTATTGAGTGAACAATATTATTCTCAATTAAATCTTGGATCAACTTTAATTATACAGTAATAAATGGTTGAAAGCAATGAACAACTTTTTCATCTAATGACACATGAATTAAATTAATAAAATTAATATAATATCCCCAAAACCCTTATTGATTATAATCATCATGTGCTCAGTAGTGACTAGCTTCAAGAGGGATTTCCTAAAGTTCTAGTGAAAAGCCGTAATCAGTGTAGTTGTGAGATAATAACTCGCTGATGACAATGGTGGACGGTGGGGCAATTTCATGAACTTGTTGAAGTTAAACAGTAACACCGTCCGATGCCAGCTGACCCAGTGGTCTAAAAGTTAAGTGTTTGCACGTGATACCGATACATCCTGGACTCAAATCTCACGAGGCGCGATCGTGGGCGCACACTGTTGACGAGTCTCATACTAGGACGAGACGGTTCTCCAGTGCTTCCAAATATCTCATGGTCGTCCAACTTCAATTCACTCATGAATTCAACTATTAAAATCACCATCATATCCACAAAACCCCTCTCTCATGGTAACTCCATGTTTGACTATCCGTGAGGTTATGAGTGAACATTGGTTAAGAGTTCCAAACCACGACGAGGTAATTGTCTATTATCTCTTGGTTTTCAATATATGTTGAACTGTGGTAAATCCTTAATATCCACCATGGAATTCAACAATCTTCACTAACCCATAAAGTGATAGAATTTAGTCTGAGTTTTTTCTGGTTTGCCGGATTCTTAGTCATGAAAAATGCATGTTTATTATTATTATTATTATTATTGTCATTGTTATTATCATTACAACTTACTGTTAAGATTTTAAAGTGGAATGATAATTTTGACAATAATTTTAGAAAAGCTATTGTCTAGTGTTATGTGAATGATTCTATCCTTTACAAGTAGGATAAATGTAAGTATTTGTGTCTAAACTAAACTACTCCATGTAACATGGCTGAGAATCGATGCCAATGGCGTGGGTGTATACATTCTCTGTCTTCCCTTAAACTGTGAGATTGAAGTTGCTTTATGCTTTTCTTTCTACGAACTAGATCTTTCTTCCTGTATTAAATTCTTATACACATTTTCTCTTTTATATATTACTACCATTGAAGTAACTACATCTATGAATTTGGTATTCATCTTGTTGTGCTAATGAGGTGTAGCAACTTGGAGCTAAGGTGTTGACATAGGTGAATGAAAGTAATTGGAATGACAAAGGTAATATATATATATATATATATATATATATATATATATATATATATATATATATATATGCAAAAACAGGTCGTAGGTCATTTGGTGCTAGAAAAAAACATGAGGTTTGGGTGATGCAATAATCAAGTGAGGTTCAGAGCCAGGTAAGATAGACTGTGTGATCATTTTAGAGGTAATGAAAGGTTAATAGAAGATTCCTGGAATTCAAAGACTGATAAGACGGATTGTATAATAATTGTACAGGATTTAGACAGTTTACACAAGTTTAGAGAATTAAGTGAATAAAAATGTATCAGTGAAAGTTTGGTTATAATGTACATAAAATGAGAATTCTGTAAGGGAAGCCCACATAATAGAGTAAACATTAGCTAAACAAAACTAATGACCAAAGAAAAATAATCCAAACGATTCAAAAAGAGACAGTAATAAGCCTATTACTACCCTGGTAAACCAATACATAACTAAAGTAACATTACCAATAATAGTTTCAATGAACCAAAAGTGATTGAAGAAAATTGAAGTGAAAATCACCAACAAGTAGATTTATGTATTTATACTAAACTGTAAATCATAATTCACAATACAGTAATAGTAATAATAATAATAATAATAGAATAAGAATTGTATTAATTTATGTCCTAAAAAAATTACACAACGAATATTAAACAACTTCTTTGTTAACTGATTTTGGATTTGATGGAAAAAAAAGAAACGATAAACTTATATAGCCTCATAAGGTAAATTATTGACAACGTAAGCATAATTGTCTACTATTATAAATAAGAAAACTTTATTATTAATACTGAATAGAACTGATCATATATACACTACTATAATGTTCTCCTTCCTTTAGTACAAAAAGTTACAATTAATAGTTTTATATATGATGGTTTGTATGTTCTTGTTATTAATGTTAAGGACTGTAATTGATCTGTTTTTATTTTCATATATGTAATCTCTGGGAGTTCCCTTGATGTTGAACTTTAATTAGATTTTTACTAAATGATAACACCGAAGGAATTCCGACGGGATACATATATATGGAAATAAAGACTGATCAGTTGCAGTCTTCAACAATATCGACGACTAAGTACAAACTATTGAAAGTAAAATTCATACACGTTGTACAGGTACAGCTAGACAAGTGGATAATGCATTAGCGTTTGATGCAAAAGTTACTAGGGGACAGTCTCTGTGCGAATATGAACACTCATATGTAGGGACATCCAGATGACGAGTTCCAAAAAGGACGAAATATGTGTTCTAAAGTACATATCCAGCCACTTTCCAATCCCAATGGTTTTTAGACTTTAAACATTTTAATAATAGCACAAAATTTGTATATCAGTATCAATTAGGTTATAAAATTTCATATTACACCAAGTATATATATCACCGCTGATTTTGATCTGACTTCCATTGGATGTCATAGAATAATCAACTGCTTTTTCATCCTAGATAAGAATAACTAAGTAGTGTTCAACTAAGACTTTTATAGATATGATACTCAGGACCTTCAGATCATTTAGCAAGAACTCTACCTTCATACTACTGAGGTGACGTTTAACTCAAATTGCGAAACCATATCATCAGGAATAGATTTTAATCTCAGTAGTCATGCTATTATAACATTATACAAACCATAAATGTTAAAACTATCCTTAGTAATAGGTAAAAGTATAGTTCAATTACTTTGAGTACAAATTAAACACGTGTAAGGGTATGATTCATTACAGCTACATTCTAAACTTTTGGTAACTAAGCCAGAAATTTATAGATAATTCACAATAAAATTACATTTAAAACTAACATAATACACTAATAACAAATAAATTATTTACTTTTAAAAGTGCTTTTTCTGGTTGATCATGTACAAGGTCAGTAGATTGACGTTTTTCCCGATGATATAAACATTCTTGTGTAATATGTAATGGATTTTCAATTTCGGCGAATGCTTTTTCAGCAATTCGTTTAGATTCATTTAATTTATTCATTTCATTAATAAGTGCATCAATTTCGTTATTTAATTCATGTTTCATATAATTGATATCATTAATTCTTTGACCTAATGTTAGAAAAAGAAAATAAACATATTTGATAATATCACTGTATTAAAACCTTGACAGCAAACTCGGACACAAGGCCTCCTCCTGGCGCTGTTGGGGTGATAGAGTCAAATTTACTGACAAAACTGGACGGTCAGACTAATTCACCACTCAAATGGAGGTTCCAACCCCGATGCTCTGAAATCTTACAGGCTGCCTGATGTGTATGCTTGTACATATGAATTTCATGAGTCTCAGCATGCGTAATTGTGTATATAGGTATACACAGAAGGTATGTGCCAGACTGGAATGTTAGCTGCATATCTAATAAGATCAGAGGCCTAAACCAACAGGTCGAAGACAAAAAAAGAAATACTAGCAAATACTGAGAAAAGATGACCATCAGTCCTCTCTAAGACCGCTCAAGATTATGTGTATGCCATGAAATGGATGACCAAAACTCCATATACTAGTGGTATGCATCTAATTTGTAAGAGGTAGTCAGTTGCAGCAAATACATTTGAAGGGATTGGTGACCATCTGCCCTCTCAGGTGAGTAAATATGCCTATATCTATGCCATGGGATGAATGGGTGAAAACTAATGTATTACCGGTAGGCATGTAATGTATGCTTGCTCTTGGTAAGACGTCCATGCGCCAAAACCCAAGAATACCGATTTCCCCAAGAAATAAAGTCCACGCAGTGGGTTTGTGAGCCTTCAAACAAGAAAACCACTCAGGTTTTGTCCGATCGAGTTTGAACAACCCCCTTAATAGCTGGAACGCTGCCATCACCGTTAATCCCTTCATAACAATGGCGTTAAATTGAAAGGTTAGGCTCACTAAGATGCGTTGGCATTCAGTGAACAAGTTTCAGATAGAACAAGTTCGACAAGTAAAATAATGTTATGAACGCATCCGAAAAATTGCTTTATTTTTCATAATTATAGAAACAAGGGAAACTAGTCACAATGCAACAATGCAATAAACTTGAGGGAAGTTTCTGACTTTTAGACAGGAACAGATGTAAGAGAAATATGCTTCTGACTTGTGTTCTTTTATTATTGTGTAGAAACAGATGTAAGTTGATTTGTAGTGGGTCTGAGATATTCCAACAAGTTTCAATTTATACCACACATACCTTCACAAATTTGTTTTCATTTCCTAGTCTCTAGAAAGGAAACATATTCTTCTGAATGTCAGTTTGACCAGTTCGTGTCACCGCAAATGAAAGTTACAATTTCTTAATCTAACCACTATTCCGTTTCATTTAATTTGCTTTTTCATAAACTAACACCTTACAACGAGAATGAAAATCATATGACCGGCTATCAAAAACATATTATCTTAGCATAACTAATGTAGATAATATGTGGCATTTTAATGAAAGTATACAAGCCGATTGATTTCAGAGCATTTAGTCAATAATAAAAAGTCCTGATTACCATCAACAACTGGTCACTGTTGTCAAAAAACAGGTATGAAAAATAAGTGGATAAGTAAGTGACAATGAACTTTTGAAAGAGACAGCCAGCCAATTAAAATTTCTGTGGGAACATCAATTACTCCCTGGTACTTGTTACCTGACAACAAAAATTGATTTAAATTATTTTTCAGACACCTGATTTTAATAAAGAATAATTATACCGGTATTTATGCAGCTAGATAATTACGTCTTATTGATCAAATAAGTAAAACTCTTGCAAATGGTTAAACTAAAAGATGGTGACTAAGACAAAGACGCCCATTACTCGCTATTAGTGAATGTTCATGAGAACAAATTTTGTGAAACCCTTCGCTTGTGAACTACAGTTGATTCAATTAAGACATGTATGTTTAGTACAAGATGTGCTCAACTCAATTTGATTTATTAAAACCGAATCACATCGCAAAATGATGATTAACAAGCTCAAAATAACCGGAATGATGTTGGCGATATCATCCATCCTTAGTGCTATCAAAACGCTAGTCACATTAAAAGACGTCAAGAGAAGCAATCAGTGAAATAAATTCTGATCTTTCCTCGTAAAACATCACCTCTTCCAGTTAAAAATGTCCAGTGACTCTATATCCTCTGCCTTAGTATTCCCCAAAATGTTCAACTTGTCCGTTGGCAACACCATGGCAGTCATTCATATTTCCGTGAATATTGGTTTGGATCCAGTAATAATAATTTATTCAATGTCAAGATCTTAAAATAATCGCTTAATTGGTTTGGACATGCTTTTCACAGAGGGATCCAGAAGTTGACATACTGAACAATCTGCAGACTCTACGGGGTTTTGTAGCCAAAGGCAAAAAGGTGCTCAGTTTAATAAGGCGATAGTTTTACCATCTTATTTCGTATAGTGCACTCTTTTGTAACTCCGCCTGTAGCTCTTCTAGAGTTACTGCCGGTCCCAATCCCGGTTAAAGAATGAGGGTCGGTAACCCCGTCCTGTAGAAAACAACCTCGCCAAAAAAACGCTGATTAGATTATGCACTCTTTTGTTTCCCACCGTACGACTATATTTATGTGATAAATAAATACAGCAAAACGAGAGATAATATTTAAGGCGAGACTAAAACTCCAACAAGATGAAACAGATAAACAAATCGTATTAATTTATGTATTCCAACAGTAAATCACAACGGCCTTAAGGCATTGAAACTTTATATGTCATACAAATATTTAAACTAACAATCTGACCAAATTAAAGCAATATTATATGGGGTTTTGTTTGACATTCATTTTTTAAGGCACTTCTTTGTAGTTTAAAAAAATAAGCAACACTAACCAATGTGGACTTTTTTATGGTAGGAAAACTTAACGGAACTTAACGGAACGGTAGCCTGATAGATGCTTTATGAATCAAAGTCAATATTAAAAAACAAATCCATATTTCTGAGTCGACTGTGTACTTTACACCTCCATGAAATTCCCGACAAACGAGAAATACTATGAAAGAGTGTATGTTCATCAATGATAAACGAAAAAAATAGCATATAACCATACTGAAACTCACCAAGTAGTCTGCCAACTTCCTGTTGTGCTCGTTTAATTCTGTCATCTGCTTCAACTCCCAAACGTTCTCCATTTCCTCTTATATGTTCAGCTCTCTTCATTGCCTGCTCTGAGTTTGACAGCCGAGTAAAATTACCCTTAGTCCAGTCGGCAGGCGTATATCTTGTGTATAAAGCGTTGCGTGCAGCTGAGTATATAGAAGGAATTCTTAAACCCTCCAGTTCATGTAAACCTAGCGAATCTCCAGTAACGTTGACAATGGGGCCCAGTAATTTTGCTGACTTGTCATCATTAAAATAAGATAATCGGTCGGGGGAAAAATGAGACTTGGGGCGCCAGGGTGTAAATGATCTGATATTCCTGTGGGTATAAATAGCTGGATAACTGCCTTCTGTTATATCATCAAATCTTCCTGAAGATCCTGATCTTGCATATTGCAAAATATCTGGTAAATTTGATGCACTGTGACTCAGTCGTAGTGGTTTTTGAAAATAACGTTCTGTCATTAACTCCATTTGTAAATTATTTGCTAGTAGGATAAGGAACATGATTATTTGTTGTTAACTAAGAACTTCTAATCAATAGCATAGGAATACGAAATTTTAGCTCCAACATCAATGTCAACAAGATTGTATGACAATAACAATTAAATTCACAACTTAGAGTTAAATAAATGAATACTACTGTTCTTTTCTTTTTATGTTAAGAAAGCTAAAGGCGAGTAGAACGTACCTTTAAGATAACCTATTTATTCCATTATCAAATTCAGTGAAACATACTATAAAAGTTTGTGACGAAAATAGGGATGATTTCCATGATAACGTTGTCAGTTGTTTTCATTTGACATGTAACAGAAACAACTCGAAAACAAAAGGTTAAGATAGCTTCACAGATCAAACTCATGACACATAAAAGCTAAAGTTCAGAATACAAATCATTCCATACAGTGGCCACCCTAAACACTTTTAACCCTAAATCTTCTCATTTCCGCTTAACAGGAATATAATTCGATTATAAATAAGCTTCAGTAGCTACATATATTCAACCAAGAGTCAGCTAAACGGAATCTCATCAAAATGATCAGATATCTAAATGTGCACACCTTATGGTGGGGATTAGATATTTCGAAACCCGGCATTTCAACCTCATTCTTTTTAACGTCAGTTCCAGGACAGTGTATTGGTAAATTGCTGAACTAATATTCGATAGCCATCTGTGAACATAGTCTTCAAACAACATTGCATATATGCATTTGAGTGATCATATATACATATATATTTATTCCTTTATGCTAAACGACGGGTACAAAAGCTTCTTTCAATATCAGATAATAATCGTACAATCTTGATAGCCAATTTATTTTTAAGGCCTAATATTAATTGGGAGCTCCCAATTAATATTAGACTAGTCTAAATTATCTTGACCAGCTAATCTTTGGGAGTTTACTGCCATTTAAAGCATTAAAAAATAAGCTCTTAATGGGGTATCAGTAAATAAAATACTAGGCTTCAGATGAACAACACTGGCATAATTAAACCTACAGGCAACTTTTGAAAATGAGACTAAATATCCAGTCTGGTTTTACCGCTGTAGCAACGAGTACATATGACCTTCAGTAAGCATAACGTACGAGTTTCAATAAAAATAGACTATTATTCATTACTTCAAACGTCACAGTACCCCTTTAATACTTTTTTGTTAGCTCTGATTCGAAACGTTTAGACATTGAATATTTTTAATCCCAATAGAAGGAATGTGACATTGCTTTTTCGAAGTCCTATCATTATCACACAAACAGTGGATTCAAACCCAAATACCAGTTTACCAAGCAAAGTAGCCTTAAAATAGGGAAGGAGAATTTCACGCGCCATTAAATGTGCACAGAGGTAACTAACTCAACGCTGACAATGTTTAGCAACAATCTGATAGATTCAGTTTGAAGTTACGCTCACACAAGTAATAACTTACGTTTTTGATATATACCTAATGTTCATTCGTCACGTTCATATGCATAAACCAGATTCTCAAATTTTCCCGTATTTAAACCTAATGACATTTTCACTGCAATGATTTCTAAGCACTGAACTTGAGACTCTTTGAAACATGCTCATACATATCAGTTATACTTCCGTTTCTTCGACATCACAAATCATTTCTCAACACAGCCTACCGTACGTGCCCTGTTATACTATAGGATAAATGAACTATGGAAAACCTATTACACCTGGCTTTCACAGTTTTCCCTGTTATTCATTATGTGTTTTTTGCAGTTAATTTCGTGCCACAAATTAAAGTTATATTTTTATACAATTGTTGAGTTGCTATTAACCACATGCTAACATTTTTATTTACATTCTCACAGGTATCCCTAAAGTGTCACTAACTGTACTCAAAGTATTTCTCCCTTCGTTGCATATTTACACACGTTCTCAGAATACCCCTTGAGCGTAGAAATTAGTGTTCAGTCTGAAGATACGTTAGGTTCTGGGAAAGCACAGTTATATAACTCTAAGCCGACGACTCAGTAATCGCACGAAACCCAATTACATTTATTTATCTGAACAATAGATAATAAACAACAACAATACAAGCATAATATCAAGGCGGTCTGAAAGTAGAGACCAAACGTCGATAGCTCAAGGTTTCGGGTGCCTTATCCGAATAGGTAACTTTCGAGAACGGGCGTTTCTAAATCAATATCGAATTTTTTACAGGGCAGCCTTGTAGGTTTCAACAATGCCACACATACGATATTTTCTGACTTTCTAACGAATTACTATTTTCATTCTTACATTTGTTAAATCAAACACAGATTTTGCCTTGTCAGTTGCGTACTTATGGACCTAAACAGGCCTTATAGATGTATGTATGGTAGTAATAATGTCTGTCCTATTCCTGTACTTTTTACATGACTTATAATAGCTGTCATACCATTATTATCTGAGTTCGTAAACTACTGACCTCAAAAACTTCATGTAATTGCCGCATCTTCCATTTGCTTGCCTGACGTTCATCATTAGTACGTTCAATGTACGTAGCCAAAACACAATACTCGTCACACTTTCGTTATCTACGTTGTATAAACGTCATTTCTCTACAGACTTCATATGAAGTAAACAGGATTAACTTTAACTTGGCATTATTACTATTCAGTCATTATGAAGTTAACCACTGGTATTAAAAACAAATCCACAAAGTCGAAATACAGAGAAAAGCTCACCTTTCTTCGTAAGGACAATGAGAGGCTTGACTGCTTACAGCAATTCCCTATCGAACACTGATGAAGGAACCTTAACAGTTTTTGTGCTAGCAACTGAAAACCGGTACCCAGAACAGCGTCCGGAAACTTATCCTTCGAGTGCTGAATCAGAAGATAGTCGACCACAGAGTATATTGTCATATTGATAATAATTACAAACTACCACTAATCCTGTGTGTTATTCATGTTGTGGAGGGATTTTCAGCGTTTTCTTTCCGTTGCAGTATGTATCCGATGTATTTCGCCTTAGCCACTATATATGTACGCACTAGTCAGTGAGAAGCGGCGCAAATGAATAGACCAGCGTGGAAGAGTAGGCATCAGAAAAATGAACCTCATTACGAAAGAACAATCATTGACAGCTTGAGCACTACAATTTGACTACAGAAGTGGTTGGTAATGAGTAGGGAAGCAGACTTTTAATCGTTATCGTCATTATAAAATGTTTAAACGATACGAGAACGACTGATATCTAAGACACTTATGATTTGCATTTTCGAACACTTACATATGGTGTAGCTTTGTATAGCCACTGCAAAGATATCTGATATTCGATAGGCTAGTAATAAGCTATTGTAAATCAACTGGTTAATTTGATTTTAATTCTTCATGTAATAACACGATTCCGGTCCTGCGAAAATGACGATATGTATGCCGAGTGAGTGAATCCCCATTTGTCCAATAATAATCCGTAGTACTGTTGTGTTCAAACGGATGCTGTTCGAATTCTCTCGGCCTCAAATAAAATATTGGACATCTGTCCTTTCCTACAGATAAATCCAAAACATTATAGCTCGATTAGGTAAGGTTCCAACCATAAAGATTATGGACATGAACTATACAAAACAGATCAAAGAACGACATCATCATGATATGCACAGGAGAGAATTATCTAAGAACGTGTAGTGCAATCAAAATCTAGAGAACATAAAGTAACTAAGCCTGTAAGGCATATAAATTAGTTTCTAGGTGCACCTCTAACCACATAACATGATTATCTTACCTTTACACGGTAGTTTAATTCAATTGGCACAAAAAAGCCAAAGGAATTAATGTAGCCTCAGCACATTTCATCGGAAATTAAAACAAAATTTACATAGCGTCTAAAGAATAATCAATAAAACAATACACAAAAAACCAAACCTGTAAGGAAAATGAGTGGCAGTTTCGTCCGTATCCTAAGTATAAACAGAAGATGAATACATAGGTGTCACAAATAACTACTCTACGTTTAAGAGTGAGACAATGTGCTAACCTTACATGAAACGTGTAGGTAGAGGGAATTTCACACATTCACTCACGAATATTCAAAAAGGCTCTTACAATTATCATATATCTAATTTCCTTGATATGAGCACACTGGCTTAATACATGTAGAAGGAGCTGTGTGATGTAATTTTTTTACGATTCATTGCTTTACGATGGTTCAAATCAACCCCTCTGAGACATCTCATTGATTAACAGATTAATTTCAGTTTAATGAGCCATCATATTTACTTACCCGTAATGAAAAATTTCTGAGACAAAATAAATCTAGTTTAACCGAATATAATAGTCTTCCAAAAATGTTTTAAGACATATATTTATATATTTTGATCTGCGCTATTAAAGCCGCTGACACATAAGCCATGCATTTTCATATGAAACCGTTAAGGAATGTAAAGCACATAAAACGTTCGATGAATTATATTTATATCCCTATAATGGATACTCACCATCTAAATATTTTCCTCTACAGCTAAAGAGGAAACTAGGAAAACATACTGGAAGTGGATAGAACATACATTACGGAAATGATCAAACTTCATCATGAAGCAATTGCCAACTTGGAATCCCGAAAGGAAATGGAAAGACAGAAGGCCAAAGAATACACTGCGTCGAGAATCAGAAGCAGACACCGAAAGAGCGAATGGCAACTGGAAAGGATTTTCCAGGACAGAGTTGGATGGATAATGCTGGTAGGCAGCATATGCTCCTCCACGAGTTGTAATAGGCGTAAGTAAGTAAGTAAGTAGATGCTTAACGAGGAAAATTCAGCAAATTACTGTGTGAACAGATTCAACCATATTATAAAATTGATCATTTATGTTCCTCCTTAAGATGTAAATGCATGTCACATATGATTGGAAAAAAAATCAATTTCGTATGTCATTATCATTACGATTGGTTGAGCCATTACTCGCCATATCACTAACACATATGAAATTTTTCCAATTCTCTTGAAATATATCATTTTATTCATTGCTAAAATGTGGAAACGAATCTGTTTCGCCATTTAGCTTCTTCTTCCTTCCTTCATTTATTTGTCCGCTTAAAATCATAATAGCAAAACTAGTAGGTATACACTTGTAGTGTGGCGTCGAGCCGCGGTTGACTATAATCACCACTACAGTAAGACTAAGTACCAGTTAACCGATAAGATGCCCCGTAAGCCAAATATCAGAAGGCAGTTGATGGATGTAGTTGAGATGTATTTGTTGGCGATCCATATATAATGATAATATTTGATTTAGACTTCAGTTAACTCAATCGCAAATGAAAATAGAACGAGGGATGCGTGAATAGTAATGTATTTGTTAGTCGGCAAGAATATGTCACGCTATGTAGTAGCTCAACGGAAAGTGTGTTCAAGGTCATTGACTAAAACAACACGTACAGTCATTTAGTGATGAATGTACATACAGTGAAAAATTGACAAACAAATGCAAATAATATTGAAAACTATTTACAAAATAAGGTTGTCAGGTCTATCTCCACAATCTCGTGGTATCGAAAGAATACCGAGATCATGTCAGGTTACAAGTGTGGTTACTGAGCGTAACCGAATCCGTGCAAGGTCACAATCAACGGGAGAATATCTCTAGTACAGTTAAACAAACAAGTATAGTGAAACAATCACTGGTATAAGTCGTTATAATAATAATTGTCTCCGTTAAACCAATCGCGTTCTCTTGATAAAAGTAGGTCACTACATTCTAAAGCCTAACCTCTAGACCACAGAATTGGTATCTAATGGTTCTAACGTTTAACTTCAATCTATCACCTATCGTTTTCGGCGAGTTGCTACCTGACACCCTACAAGGACTGAGCTCCACGGCTTCTCACCAGAACGACTATCCTGTGCTTCCAGATTTTCTATGATGATCTAATTTATATCATTCCATGATTTCAATGGAACTCAACAATCTCCACAACCCTGTACTGATAAGTAAACTTTTATTGTTCATCTACTTTATTAACAAACTATCCATATTAAAACCAATACTTTCAAATTTCGCAACGATTTCATAAACAGTCTTCACAAATGGAATTCAACATTCCTTCTCCTAAATGGGCTCAATTATTCATATTGCTAGAATGATTTAAATTATTACAGTTATACTACAAACACTACAAACAACTAAAACTGACAGTAACACAAGTTACACACGAAAAAATATCGTAATATTTGATCATTTAGTCATCTAAAATGAATAGAACTTCTCAGGACCTTAATGTTCGTACAAAACTAAACATTACACTTGGAATAGTAGTTAATATACATATGCGAGAATGAATTCCAAATACATACATTTCATACAATCTTCCTTCTAGACAGACAATCAGGGAGAAGAAGCAAAGTAAACGGAGGGGAGAGAACGAAACGAAAAGATGGAAAGCGACGTACAGTAAAGATGGCGTATGAGACAACTCGATTTAATCAAGCGTGATTCGATATTTATGGTCAAACAAAAATAAGTTACAGACACGTAATGAGTAAAGTAAGTTATTAACATATATACAATCATGTAAAAAGCAGTCAGGGTTAATAAGCGAATAAGTGACAAGGTAAAAGTGTAGCTTGAGAAGAATGAATAAATTGGCCTGTTCAGAAGCCAGAATAATCTACATGGGCTTGATATGTTACCAACCCCTACGAACTTTACTAACATATTATTGTTGCTTTCTTGAACTTGGATTTATAATCAATAACTGTTAGTGTTGAAGCTATCATGAGTTCACTTAATCTGCGAACAAGAACAAAGACTCAGTGACCAAGACCAGTAAGCTAGCTATTTGATGCGTCCCATCCCCGCTAACTAGAGGGAGAAGTGCAAGCTTGGAATGAGGAAGTATATTCTGCAAACAGCCAGAAACGAGCGATAACAACAAACACAATTCAAAACGTATATATACAGTGCAAAACCGTCCTTGGGGAGAGTTACTAAATAGCATACTAAAAGACGAAACGGACCAATATCATTTAAGATACTTCCTAAAGGGAAATACTACATGAAGGTGACAAGAGCACCTTTGGTTCGAAGACAAAGAAATTCGAATTTTCTAAATAAAACTACTACAGGTCCTTTCCCAAGTGAGTTCTGGGGATCTAACGTCTCCAACAATAACATCGAGACAAACTTTGTCAACTGGAATTCTTACTGTTAAATAGCATAAAATGTTCTAGATCTCATAAAGCTAGGAGTGCACTGATTATGATAATTTGAAGAATATCAGATTTGTTTTTCTTTTTGAAGCACCATCATTTTATGTGTAGCACATATATTTCACGAAATACTTCAAAAAGGCAGTGACCAATCTTTACACATTTCATTCTACTTTGTACATACTGAATAGTTAAAACATTGATTTTATGAATAGTTCGAATGAAAAATCTGCGCAAAATACATTTTTTTGTTTAGTCAAATTAGTCAAAGTTCATTTAATAATAAATACTAGATCCTTATTAGCACTTGCACTTAAGTACTTCACGCTTATGATAATTTAGATCGTTAATAAGCTTAAATTAATCATTGGCATGATTAAAATAAAAATACACTAGGTGAAAATGAATGTCAACAAACTCAGAATATTTTGATTACAATTTATTGACAATAATCCGTTGACTTTTTGTGGCCTGGGATCTGAATCCAGTTTGATCGTTTCTGATTGCTAGTGAGATATACATATCACTAATCCTCGCATAAAATTATCGCGTTAGTAAATAACGGAACTAAATAAGTCAAATACGAGAATGAATTTCGAATACATATATTTTGTACACTCATTGATCTGGACAGATAATCAGGGGAACGAAGCAAAGAGAAGAGAGAGAAGCGAAATGATTCGCGGTGGAGAAGGCGTGTAAGCCAACTCCATTTAATCAAGCGTTAATCAATATTTATAGTCACACAAAAATAAGCTACATATATGTGATTAATAGAGTAAGATGTACACAAGCATACGCCCATATAAAAACTGTAAGGGTTGATAAGTGAATAATTAACAAGGTCAAAACGTGACTCCAGAAGAAAGGATAAATTGGCCTGTCCAGAAGCTAGAACAAGCTATATGGGCTTAACATACTAACGACACTACAGACTAAACCCGAGTTAGTTAATGCTGACGTATAAACTTGTTGATAAACAATTGACGGTAGTTTGAAAATACAACCTCTCTAATTTGTTGTGTTTAAAAGCGATGCTTAACAGACAGTAGTTTGTATACTACTGATTATAAAACTACAGAGTTTCTAAGGCAGTGTGCTATAGTAAATCTGGACAGTTACTAGTGATAAAAAGCACGACATGAGTTTTTTTTTCCTATTTGGGTCTGTTTAACAGGAGGTATCTCAATCCCAAAGTTGAGACATCTTTTTACTAAAATATGCACAATCGTATATTGTAAAGAATTTACTGACGATCACAAAATCTTGTCAAAGTTCAGTTATTATTGTTAAAATTTAATCAGTAAACGTTATAACCTTCACGTCGATAAGGTGAAAAGCAGTATTAAAAACATTACTACTAATAGACTCCACTAATCATAAAAAACACTGATTCCCTCAACTTGTTTACTTTCAGATTTCATTGAAAGTAGAAACAATTTTTCACATAAGTTATCTATGTCATCAGTGTCCTATCCAATCTAAAATGTGATCATCCTAAGCTGACAGGAACTGTGAAGCTATGTTTAAATACACTGTTCATGTATAATGATAAATAAAAGAAATCAATCTCACTAAGTTGAGTTAGGATAGTGATTAAAGATAGTCGACGGGAAAACTTGGATCTAGGTTTCGTGCTATTTGGCACTCGTCAGCAAAGTGTAACTGTCATCTTATGGGAATTGATGCTCCCTGACACTCGATCCTGTATCACCCAGTATCACAATCGGAGACTTTAACACAGTTATCCGGACCACGACTGACGTCCTGTAGCACTGGGATGTATTTACAATTGGTTGATCAGTGGGTGGGACCTGACACACATGACATTGATCTTTTTTACTTCAAACAAATGAAAATTTGGAAGCAAACTAAATTTATTTGAGTTACGCGTATTTTGTAAATTCATCGTTTTGTAGTGATAGAGAAGTTATCATACTCTAGAATTGCAGTATGCAGGAGTAAAGCTTCTGTGTGTGAAAACATGTCATGCTACTGACTAGTGTGTAGACAGAAACCGATGTCGGTAGTAAGCTGGCACAGGACTAGCAACGAATTAATTATTGCAATATCCCATTCCTCAACGGTCACTCCGGTCACACAGGAACAAAACGCGGAAATCAAAAGACATCAAGACTTAGCCTGACATTTGAAGGATTATTATTTCGAAAAGATAATTTCACTTCAATACAAATATACAAATTAGGCGATTTTTACCGGTGTACAGTAGTGATATGATATGTGAAATGTAAAAAAGATAGTTGCAAAAACGATTGATTTCGGAAGCCAACAATTCCTCATGCTGTTCTGTACGGTGAGCGTCCAACGTAATTGCCGCTGAAATAGGGTAAGAAAGATGAGACGTTAGTAAGTTCATTAAGACGATGAGACAAAGTTCATCACTGATTTTCTCATGTTCATTTATTATTATCATTGAAGTTGGAACATCGACACGTATTCACACTCGTTAAAATGAAAATCAACCATTGTTGATGATATTGATGAAACTACTTGCGGATATCAGCAGTCAGATTACACGTAGAAATTTGAAAGGAGATATTCATCATGTCAAAGTCTGTGTAATACTAGTAATGAAAAATCCATTCTGATATTCATGCAAATTCAAGTGTTTGTAAAATATAGTGAAATTCATGTTCAAAAGAGTTGGTTTTGTTCACAATGACTACATTCTTGATGAGCACTGATTCATCGTCGATTCCGTCAATATTCAGTTACATAGCAAGCGTAACTACAACAGATGAAATGTGATTTACGTAGGTTTAAGCATACAACAATGATCTATGTTGACCGTAACAAAAGTAGGCATTAGTTGTCACAGAGTTAAAAATGACAGGCAATAATTTTCAGGATAGCAAGTGTTCATTTAGGTAGCAACGAGAGTTTGAGCTGATGAATAGAAAATAGAGCGTATCAGTAATATTGGCAAACAACAGCCAAATTGAACCCCACTACAAACAACATACGATCATGAAGAAAGAATGCAGAACGGAGTCATTATGGAAGAGCATGTCACAAATCATTTAAGTAAATGAAAATGATCTTGTTAATGACTTACCCAGGACCATAGTTACACACGATGCTGAGTCCGTATGGGAAATTCGGACAGTTCGTGACACCACATCCAACATCCGTAGTGTCTTCCCAGACAAGCTGAAATGAACCAAGGGACAGTGAACAATTGAATAGTGTATTGAGAGAGGACACATTCAAATAAATTGTTCACGTAAATCAAAAACAGTCTAAGATTACAACGATGTGAAAGACTTGATTCGTTGGGGAGAGTGTAGACCATTCTAACACAGACAAGAAGCGTGCTAACAAGGACTGGAAAATTTCCAATTTGTGTGTATGTAACAACGGATAGTTGGATACTACACGTAGCCATGTTAGACGGTTTCATGGATCGACCACAATATCACCAGTCAGTGTCTACACGACCTTGTCTGAAGTATTTATTTTAACAAGAATGCTTTGTAATCGTTCTAATGCTTACCTGAGTATAATGACCACACTGACCCATACGACATGTTCTCGTGTAGAAGTCGTAATTCTTGTATTCATCCAACCATAATTGGAATCCGCTTGATAGAAATGAACAAACAATAGTAATCAATCGAAACATGAATCCGAACATTTGGAAAAATGAATAGTCAATTACAAGAGTATTATCACATGTTTAGTTGAGGAGGAGAAGAAAGATCTCACTGCACAGGTGTAGGTGTGAACGTCGATGAATATCACGAAGAAACCACACACTGATTGACTGTGGTGATGCCCATCGACTGTGAATATCTGATTAAGTAATATATGGTAAATGAGACATTTGACTATTAACAGTTTCCCGATTGCACACAGATGTGGGTGCATTTTCGACAAGCATGTGAACATGTGGATGCGAGATCCAGCCTATCTCAACACACTAACTACATCATTGCAGTGTTTATTTGAAGTGAATTTTCGATGAGTTGAACTGAGTGACATCGGTCTGTGGTTACACTCGTTACAATCAGTTCAAGATTCCGATGCAACCACTTGTTGAGTTTCACACTAATCACTTCTGTTCATCTCACAATCGTCCTCAATATTTCCTGACTCATCTATCATTGACACACAGACCTTCCGAACCACATCGTCGAGCGTGGAGTGACAGGCGGCATGGTTCACAAATGTGTGTTCCTAAAATTTTGTGGTATTTGGAGTGACGTTTCGTAGTTGGTTTGCATCGAGTATGCGTTCACAGATTGGTTAAAAAGCAACAGTCTGAAAAGAAGTAGGTGTGCATCTGATGACGATGTATGTCGATTAGATCGATATAACACTTCTGCGAATGCAGACCACATGCTTGCAAGTCTACGAGTTGAACAAATTCATATATTTAACACAATGCACATGACACTTACGTGTTTATGTCTTTCGCACCGGCCCAATTCTGTCCAACATATTGGAATGCCGGTATTTTACGATCAGCATTTGTATCATGTCCAACACGACATTGATCAGACAGAATTTGTGCTTTCTTTTCCAATTCCACATTCCATTTCTGTAAACATGTGGTTAATCAATGAGCGAATCAAACGGTTAATTGATCAATTTAATAATGTAATTATTGCTTTATTTACTTCAAATCGATGAGGTGAATGAAGTGGTATCGAATGTCACTCGTTGTCATCAGTGCCATCACATTGACGTGATATAATTAGGAGATTTTTAGTTTTTCCACTAGTTAGTCAGAACCTGCGAAAGATTCTTCATCTCTTATGAACCATGTGAACGAAGTTCGTTCGTCTATACGCACCATTCTCACCAACATACACATCACTAACCACACTCGCTCAAAACAAACAAATGCACAGTTAAGAACACTGTCTACAACCACATAATGATTTCACCCAGTGAGCTATCTACTCTACAACACATTACACTAATAACCTCATTTGAGTGGCCAAGAAACTACTACCTGCAGTCAGCCACAATCAACCAATCAACCGAACAACTTCTCCCTCCCTCCTTCTCTCTCTCTCTCTCTCTCTCTCGCATCATCACACCATGTTCACAGTGAGACCAGCTGAAACGTACACTGAAATCAATTTGTCTCAATCAAAACATAATTGCGCTGAACACTCAAGTTGAACAATCATTCTTCTTACCAGTGGTTTTATGGAGACTGCTATCGGTTGCCCAAAAAGCTGACCATTTTGAACAGATTGTCTTGCCTTATTGTGAAGAGCTAACAACTCATTCCTCATCGCATCATCCAACTGCGCATGAACACAGCAACAGACAAGTGAACACACCAACAACACGACTGATGAAAACTCGGAATTGGAAGACATTTCGATGAGACCAGAATTTCACAGTCTGTTTGACTTACGAACAATCACTTGTTGGCTTTTAAATATATATACACACCATGAGATCAGGTTAATCAACATAAGTCATGGTGACTAAACTAACCACTCATAAGTGTCAATTTGTCTTATGAATGTAGGATTATACTTGTGCAGAATAATAATCAGTTGTGTAATCAGTTATGAATCAGTAGGGCTAAAGGGCGGTGTCTACACAAGACGGTGGTATTGAGAAAATTTTGATTGAAGTTTACTCACAGCGTTTTTACACTGTGAGTGGAAATGACTATCGGTTTGTGGGATTATGATTCACGAGTGACTCATGCTTCTGGAAAAAATATAACAATGTCTGATAATTCCACGAAATTGTAATCAGATTTTGCTATATTGTAATTAAGGCTGCATAACGTGTGAGACGAGCATTTGTGTGGAGTGACGTGTTCTGTCGCTTAAAGTCGATATCAGGTGATAACATGTGTAGTTTGAGTTGATGACTGCTGAATGACTCGTCTAGTTCGATGCATGGATCGTGATACGATTTGAGAGCCTCACCAACCACCTTTCTCTCAGTGATGTCGATCGAATGAGACGTGTTGAAGTGAATTGGTGTCCTCGTGGATGAATGGAGAGTGAAATCGACCAACACAATTGCATGTGAACATGAGATCGTCCCCATGCATATGGTAGTTAAGGGAATGATTTGTGGTTCGACTACTATTTTTTAGTGTTCGTTTCACATGTTATAAATTTCCGATGAGATGTGGCATCGGAATTCGATGATGATTTTCACTGAATATATGTGTTGATTGCAGTACGTGTTGCAGATATTGCTTTCAGACATTTTGAGTGTTGAGGGATTGCAAACTGAAGATATGAATCAGTTATATGGAAGTGATTTTCTGTCACATTTCACCGCGTTGTGTAATCGATAATTCACTTTGTATTTTATAATTGTGACATTCTCCTGGTTTGCTGCTTACAATCGAGAAAAGATGAGCAACTCTTATTTTGGTGCATCGAAGTAAGGTCACAAATACTTGTATAGTCGATTATCTCTTCACCATAAAACACGCTAGACGACCGTTGTCTAATATGCACTCCTTGATATATATAATTATTTTCACACAAATTTTATTTTTAGTTAGAGAAATTTCATATTGATGGAATAATAATAAAATCGAATGTTGCATGACATACTGAACATGGTTCTCTTTGGTTCAGTTCGATGTATACCATGACTTGAATCAACATCATACTGAATAAATCAACTTGATGCTGAATGAAACATCACATCAGAAATCAACCAAACATTACACTGAATATATTCATCACATTGAATTGGAACAGAAGTAATGTTGAAGAGGAATATCAATGAGTTGAATGTGTAATTTTGTCTTTTCGTCCCATCATAACAGGATCAAAGTGGAGGAAGTGGATTGGTGAATAAATGTTATGATAACTAAGTTGATCATTTATATTATACTTATAGTCTGTTATAACATCGGAGATAGATTTTGAAGTGAATTGCTCCACGTAACTTTGCCTTAATTAAAGTTCCAACAATATGTAAATAAAAGATGAATTCTTTTGAGAATAAGTTTTCTGATTTATCATCCATTCACGTATACTTTATGGTGGTAATACGATTTTACTAAGATGGTCACAGAAAAAGCATCTGACAGTTCGTGTATATAAGCTAACACGTGTCTGAGATGGATAGTGTGCTGTTATGTGCTGTCTGTCTGAGTGAACTGAACTGAAATGAACTGAACTGAGCTGACTAATTGTAACATGTCATTGAGTGCATACCAGTATGATATGCACTCGATGACGGCATTTACTTTTCGAAGTCACAGTGCGAGTATACCGATAGTTTATGCAGTACGTCGAAATCTATTAGAAATTGATTTATTTCAAGAATGGAAATGGAAAGAATTCCTATTTTCCTATATTCTATTCATTCAGCATCGTGCGTGTAAACGATTCTACTTATGTTTATTTGTTGTACATATAATTGATATATACATTATTAAACACTGGTTAAAATACTTCGTTCTTTGTAATCTACAAATCACGGCTTCTCAGTATGTGTGCACTTGTTCTCTTGTTATTGCTTACTGATTCGCATCAACCTGATCATGACAGCGAACAAGTTACATTCTGCGTCCATTGGAAAACTGTAATATAATTTTGAATTTATGATATTTCTAAGTATATGATAATTCATAACATAATGATCATTCCAACGTTTCAAGTTTTAATAAAATAATAATTCAACAAACGATTGTTTTACATTTTGTTTCCCGCTAACAGTTCATTTCGATAAGCGTTCCATGAAAAATTGTCCTAAACGTCTATCTTCACTGCAACAACCGACTGTGTCATCACAACTGAACCCATCGACAAATGTTGGTCAAGTTCGGGAGCTTATTATTAAGATAGCTTTCAGTCAATTCAGTAGTCGTATGGACTCCAGCAAACAAGTACAAATACACTTTCATTAACAATCTGGTCATTCGTAGAATTACTAGGCTGTTGAATGTTGAAATATCGATTACACAACGCGGTGAAATGTGACAGAAAATCACTTCCATATAACTGATTCATATCTTCAGTTTGCAATCCCTCAACACTCAAAATGTCTGAAAGCAATATCTGCAACACGTACTGCAATCAACACATATATTCAGTGAAAATCATCATCGAATTCCGATGCCACATCTCATCGGAAATTTATAACATGTGAAACGAACACTAAAAAATAGTAGTCGAACCACAAATCATTCCCTTAACTACCATATGCATGGGGACGATCTCATGTTCACATGCAATTGTGTTGGTCGATTTCACTCTCCATTCATCCACGAGGACACCAATTCACTTCAACACGTCTCATTCGATCGACATCACTGAGAGAAAGGTGGTTGGTGAGGCTCTCAAATCGTATCACGATCCATGCATCGAACTAGACGAGTCATTCAGCAGTCATCAACTCAAACTACACATGTTATCACCTGATATCGACTTTAAGCGACAGAACACGTCACTCCACACAAATGCTCGTCTCACACGTTATGCAGCCTTAATTACAATATAGCAAAATCTGATTACAATTTCGTGGAATTATCAGACATTGTTATATTTTTTCCAGAAGCATGAGTCACTCGTGAATCATAATCCCACAAACCGATAGTCATTTCCACTCACAGTGTAAAAACGCTGTGAGTAAACTTCAATCAAAATTTTCTCAATACCACCGTCTTGTGTAGACACCGCCCTTTAGCCCTACTGATTCATAACTGATTACACAACTGATTATTATTCTGCACAAGTATAATCCTACATTCATAAGACAAATTGACACTTATGAGTGGTTAGTTTAGTCACCATGACTTATGTTGATTAACCTGATCTCATGGTGTGTATATATATTTAAAAGCCAACAAGTGATTGTTCGTAAGTCAAACAGACTGTGAAATTCTGGTCTCATCGAAATGTCTTCCAATTCCGAGTTTTCATCAGTCGTGTTGTTGGTGTGTTCACTTGTCTGTTGCTGTGTTCATGCGCAGTTGGATGATGCGATGAGGAATGAGTTGTTAGCTCTTCACAATAAGGCAAGACAATCTGTTCAAAATGGTCAGCTTTTTGGGCAACCGATAGCAGTCTCCATAAAACCACTGGTAAGAAGAATGATTGTTCAACTTGAGTGTTCAGCGCAATTATGTTTTGATTGAGACAAATTGATTTCAGTGTACGTTTCAGCTGGTCTCACTGTGAACATGGTGTGATGATGCGAGAGAGAGAGAGAGAGAGAGAAGGAGGGAGGGAGAAGTTGTTCGGTTGATTGGTTGATTGTGGCTGACTGCAGGTAGTAGTTTCTTGGCCACTCAAATGAGGTTATTAGTGTAATGTGTTGTAGAGTAGATAGCTCACTGGGTGAAATCATTATGTGGTTGTAGACAGTGTTCTTAACTGTGCATTTGTTTGTTTTGAGCGAGTGTGGTTAGTGATGTGTATGTTGGTGAGAATGGTGCGTATAGACGAACGAACTTCGTTCACATGGTTCATAAGAGATGAAGAATCTTTCGCAGGTTCTGACTAACTAGTGGAAAAACTAAAAATCTCCTAATTATATCACGTCAATGTGATGGCACTGATGACAACGAGTGACATTCGATACCACTTCATTCACCTCATCGATTTGAAGTAAATAAAGCAATAATTACATTATTAAATTGATCAATTAACCGTTTGATTCGCTCATTGATTAACCACATGTTTACAGAAATGGAATGTGGAATTGGAAAAGAAAGCACAAATTCTGTCTGATCAATGTCGTGTTGGACATGATACAAATGCTGATCGTAAAATACCGGCATTCCAATATGTTGGACAGAATTGGGCCGGTGCGAAAGACATAAACACGTAAGTGTCATGTGCATTGTGTTAAATATATGAATTTGTTCAACTCGTAGACTTGCAAGCATGTGGTCTGCATTCGCAGAAGTGTTATATCGATCTAATCGACATACATCGTCATCAGATGCACACCTACTTCTTTTCAGACTGTTGCTTTTTAACCAATCTGTGAACGCATACTCGATGCAAACCAACTACGAAACGTCACTCCAAATACCACAAAATTTTAGGAACACACATTTGTGAACCATGCCGCCTGTCACTCCACGCTCGACGATGTGGTTCGGAAGGTCTGTGTGTCAATGATAGATGAGTCAGGAAATATTGAGGACGATTGTGAGATGAACAGAAGTGATTAGTGTGAAACTCAACAAGTGGTTGCATCGGAATCTTGAACTGATTGTAACGAGTGTAACCACAGACCGATGTCACTCAGTTCAACTCATCGAAAATTCACTTCAAATAAACACTGCAATGATGTAGTTAGTGTGTTGAGATAGGCTGGATCTCGCATCCACATGTTCACATGCTTGTCGAAAATGCACCCACATCTGTGTGCAATCGGGAAACTGTTAATAGTCAAATGTCTCATTTACCATATATTACTTAATCAGATATTCACAGTCGATGGGCATCACCACAGTCAATCAGTGTGTGGTTTCTTCGTGATATTCATCGACGTTCACACCTACACCTGTGCAGTGAGATCTTTCTTCTCCTCCTCAACTAAACATGTGATAATACTCTTGTAATTCACTGTTCATTTTTCCAAATGTTCGGATTCATGTTTCGATTGATTGCTATTGTTTGTTCATTTCTATCAAGCGGATTCCAATTATGGTTGGATGAATACAAGAATTACGACTTCTACACGAGAACATGTCGTATGGGTCAGTGTGGTCATTATACTCAGGTAAGCATTAGAACGATTACAAAGCATTCTTGTTAAAATAAATACTTCAGACAAGGTCGTGTAGACACTGACTGGTGATATTGTGGTCGATCCATGAAACCGTCTAACATGGCTACGTGTAGTATCCAACTATCCGTTGTTACATACACACAAATTGGAAATTTTCCAGTCCTTGTTAGCACGCTTCTTGTCTGTGTTAGAATGGTCTACACTCTCCCCAACGAATCAAGTCTTTCACATCGTTGTAATCTTAGACTGTTTTTGATTTACGTGAACAATTTATTTGAATGTGTCCTCTCTCAATACACTATTCAATTGTTCACTGTCCCTTGGTTCATTTCAGCTTGTCTGGGAAGACACTACGGATGTTGGATGTGGTGTCACGAACTGTCCGAATTTCCCATACGGACTCAGCATCGTGTGTAACTATGGTCCTGGGTAAGTCATTAACAAGATCATTTTCATTTACTTAAATGATTTGTGACATGCTCTTCCATAATGACTCCGTTCTGCATTCTTTCTTCATGATCGTATGTTGTTTGTAGTGGGGTTCAATTTGGCTGTTGTTTGCCAATATTACTGATACGCTCTATTTTCTATTCATCAGCTCAAACTCTCGTTGCTACCTAAATGAACACTTGCTATCCTGAAAATTATTGCCTGTCATTTTTAACTCTGTGACAACTAATGCCTACTTTTGTTACGGTCAACATAGATCATTGTTGTATGCTTAAACCTACGTAAATCACATTTCATCTGTTGTAGTTACGCTTGCTATGTAACTGAATATTGACGGAATCGACGATGAATCAGTGCTCATCAAGAATGTAGTCATTGTGAACAAAACCAACTCTTTTGAACATGAATTTCACTATATTTTACAAACACTTGAATTTGCATGAATATCAGAATGGATTTTTCATTACTAGTATTACACAGACTTTGACATGATGAATATCTCCTTTCAAATTTCTACGTGTAATCTGACTGCTGATATCCGCAAGTAGTTTCATCAATATCATCAACAATGGTTGATTTTCATTTTAACGAGTGTGAATACGTGTCGATGTTCCAACTTCAATGATAATAATAAATGAACATGAGAAAATCAGTGATGAACTTTGTCTCATCGTCTTAATGAACTTACTAACGTCTCATCTTTCTTACCCTATTTCAGCGGCAATTACGTTGGACGCTCACCGTACAGAACAGCATGAGGAATTGTTGGCTTCCGAAATCAATCGTTTTTGCAACTATCTTTTTTACATTTCACATATCATATCACTACTGTACACCGGTAAAAATCGCCTAATTTGTATATTTGTATTGAAGTGAAATTATCTTTTCGAAATAATAATCCTTCAAATGTCAGGCTAAGTCTTGATGTCTTTTGATTTCCGCGTTTTGTTCCTGTGTGACCGGAGTGACCGTTGAGGAATGGGATATTGCAATAATTAATTCGTTGCTAGTCCTGTGCCAGCTTACTACCGACATCGGTTTCTGTCTACACACTAGTCAGTAGCATGACATGTTTTCACACACAGAAGCTTTACTCCTGCATACTGCAATTCTAGAGTATGATAACTTCTCTATCACTACAAAACGATGAATTTACAAAATACGCGTAACTCAAATAAATTTAGTTTGCTTCCAAATTTTCATTTGTTTGAAGTAAAAAAGATCAATGTCATGTGTGTCAGGTCCCACCCACTGATCAACCAATTGTAAATACATCCCAGTGCTACAGGACGTCAGTCGTGGTCCGGATAACTGTGTTAAAGTCTCCGATTGTGATACTGGGTGATACAGGATCGAGTGTCAGGGAGCATCAATTCCCATAAGATGACAGTTACACTTTGCTGACGAGTGCCAAATAGCACGAAACCTAGATCCAAGGTTTCCTGTGGACTACCTCCAATCACCATCTCATCTCAATATAGTACGCGTGATCTCTAGTCACTTAAACTAGTGACCACAATGTTACTTGGTCGATAGAATTCGATCTGAACTTATAAGGAAATGATACATATGACATTGATCACTAACTGGTGATCAATCCATTATAGATACATAGAGTATTTGCTAGCTATTAGTATTTGAATATATCCGAGGTATGTTTCAGCACTACTTATTATATCGAAAACGTTAGTGTAAAAACATGAATCCAGAGGTCAAGTTTCAAGTCACAATTTATTTCGAAAATAATCAATGAAAATCGTCTATATATATATATATATATTTTGCACAAAAACCATTTCGATTTTTCCCCTCAATTTCATGTGCACTCAACTACTCATTTAGTCTTTCACCAATAGAAAAACAAACAACACAGACAACCATTAATTTTTTTTCTTTTTTTAAAAGAACATCATTGACAACTGTTTTGCATAAATTTTGCATAATAAATATATATATATATATACTCAATGGAGGTTAAATAACCATAGAAACTGTTGTAAAAATAAAGAAAAGAAAAAGAGAAAAAAGAAGTGAAACTAAACAAATCATAATTTCCATGAACTCTGGCTAAGCATTTTCAAAATTTGAATTTGAAGTTTATTAAACAATTTTCAACATTCTATAAATTTATGATAAGAAAGGGAGAAAAATAAAAAGAAAGAAAAGAAAGAAAGAAAAGACGACAAGAAATTTAATTCCTTACATTTTGTTTCATATTGTTTCTCAAAAAAAAAGAAAAGAAAAAAGAAACAAAACATACATACATACCATGTCAATTTTTCGATTATTATGTTTTTTAATTACAATTATATTGGCAATTTGTACATTAGGGGTTGGTTTAATTTTATCACCATATTGGAAAGGTAAGTTATGAAATATTCTTTTTTGTTTGTTTCTTTTTTAAAATAATTTTGGAAAGAATTCTGTAAGTAAAGGAAAGAATTACAATTGATTTATTAATGATTATTTATTCATATTTTACATGTTATTATGTGTAATGTGTTAAGTGCCAAATAGCACGAAACCTAGATCCAAGATTTCCTGTAGACTAACTCGAATCACCATCTCATCTCAATATAGTACACGTAATGTCGAGTCACTTAGACTAGTGGCCACAATACAACTTGGTTAACAGAATTCGATCTGAACTTAGAAGGACATGACACATATGACATTGCTCACCACCCAGTGATCAATCCATTGTAGATACATAGAGTATTTGCTATGAAATTTTTTTTGTTTTTTATAAAATATTTTTGGCATGAATTCTGTAAGTAAAGCAAAGAATTACAGTTGATTTATTAATGATTCGTTATTCATAGTTTACATGTTATTATGTGTAATGTGTTAAGTTTTTCAAAAAACTCAGTTAATTACAGAGTTGAGATGACCAAATGTTTAGTGTAGATATAATATTCTTAGTATAGTTTCAGTTAACCTGAATGTTTGTTTACAACAATTGTTTCTTATTAGAATGGGAATTTGTAGAGATTGTAATAATTTTAATAGTTGAATTCATGAGTTAATCTAAGCTAAGTTGCCACTGAAAATCTGAAAAACCGTTTCGTCCTTGATTCCGCACGCGGAACTCGAACACATGACCTGTGGTCTCACACGCAAACGCCTAGCCTTTATATCACTGATATGGCATCTAATGGTGCGAATGTCTAACTTTAATCGATCCATAATGTTGTGTTGGCCTTCATCCATTATCTGAAGGGGATGAATGTTTCCACCCGACACAGATTGGACTTACTAGAATTCTTGGAAATCCACTACTTACTAGGTGGCACATGATAACTATTATTAGAATATGGGTTTGTAGAGATTGCAGTGATTTTAATGGTTGAGTTTAATGAGTCTATTTAAGTTAGACCACTCAAAAGGCCATATTACATTTAGTTCATTATGTTAAGTTATTGTTATACCTTTTTGTCATCAACTTCAAAAAGACTATATTCTAGAATTTTATTGAAGCTTATGTTATCAGAACTCCGCCTGTAGCTCTAACAGGGTTACTGCTGGTCCCAAGCCCGGATAAAGGAGGAGGGTTGGGCATGGGGTTAGCGTCCCCATCCCGTAGAAAACTAACTCGCTAAAAAAACGCTTACCAGAAAAAATAATCCAAACCATTTAAACTCTGCCCTGGGAGTTAGAAGGTCTTCAGTTAGAAGAATTATGACGCTTCATGGTGAAAGCCGAGTTCCTTCGGAAGCCACGAGGCCGATGTCCCTTCTAACAACTAGAGCAAAAATTTTTATAGGTACATGGAACGTTCGAACAATGTGGGAAACCGGGAAGACCAGTCAAATAGCAATGGAAATGAGGAGATACAACTTAGCAGTACTGGGAATCAGTGAAACCCACTGGACCCAAGCTGGATAGAAAAGGCTAGCCACGGGAGAGATGCTGCTATACTCCGGTCACGAAGAGGAAAATACATCCATTGGCCGGATACCATCAGCAATAGCCTACTGTGGGAGAGAACAAACCAACTTCCAGCTGAAGAAGAAATTAGGAAAAGACGATGGAAATGGATAGGGCATACATTACGCAAATCGTCAAACTGCATCAAGAGGCAAGCCCTAACTTGGAATCCTGAAGGGAAGCGAAAAAGAGGAAGGCCAAAGAACACATTGCGTCGGATAATAGAAGCAGATATGAAAAGGATGAATTACAACTGGACGGAGCTGAAAGGATTGCCCAGGACAGGGTTGGATGGAGAATGCTGGTGAGTGGCCTATGCTCCTTCACGAGGAGTAACAGGCGTAAGTAAGTAAGTAAGTAAGTAAGTTATGTTATCAGGCTGTTTATTATAAGAAAAGTTGTAGTATCCCATTTGACCAACGATTTACTCATCTATATTACCTGTAGGATCGATGACTTATTTTTCCAATATCAGCAATCAATGAACGATAACTGAGACCTTACGGTTTGTCGGTTCTCGAGCGACTCTCAATCCATCATTTAATAAAAAAGACAAAGTCAATAAACTGTTACCTTCTCAATTTTTTAGCAATATCATGAGTCTCAAACTCATATAGTAATATTAGGTAATTTTGTCACCATATATATCACCATAAATAGGAAATTGCATTGTGTTCACATATACGTCATAAGTGAAAGGGAACTAAACAACAGATAGATAATGAATTTATAATAATACAAGAACGGTTAAACATTCAACAATCATTTATATACCAAATGAGAAATTAAAAATACAAGAATATGAGAATAAAATAACCCGAATATCTAGTAATTATTACCATAAAAATATAAATAATCATTCTTTGTAAAATGATTCCAAAACTTACCACCTTTTTCAATATTCACCCAATTATAATGTTTCTGTCGTAATATCACTTGATTAATTCACTGAACTATCGAGATTCGAACAATATTTCCTTTGTAAAGTTAGTCAGTCAGTAACAACGTAGAACTTCGTACGTACGTACGTACATCGGTTCGAGTTGCCACACCACATTAGCACACAGATGCAGTGGTCGATTCAAATCCCATAGTGCTAGATGTAGTAAAATTATAAGCTGTAATCAGAAAAATTAGGGTTTGAAGATGTTATTCAAGGAGTATAATCCAGTGAAATAAATTTGGGAAGAGAAAAAGATACAAGAAGGATTCAGGAGATTAGAATTTGGGAGAACACAAAGAATGGATGCACCTGCGCCATTTCAAACGATTTTGAGCCATGTCATTCAAGGTCTCTAACCACTGGTTGCTATCATCTCGCGGTCCCCAACCAGGTAGTCTACACCTACCAGCATGGCTTAGTCCACTTGTCAATGACTTCATTGGATTTGTGCCATGTTCCTTTGTAAAGACTGTAGTTATGATACAGTTGATCAGACTAAATTTAAATGAGTAATTGACTAAGTAAAATTCCAAAGTTTTCAACTACCTTGGTTACATATTCAGTTTCTAAAACTGATTAACTTCTTTACCTAAAACAATCCATCTGTTCAATTACAAAATACCATTATTAGATCTAATACAATTTACTGATGATTATTAACATGTACAAAATTATAGTTCGTGGATGCGCACTGCTGAGGAGTCCCACACTAGGACGAAACGGTCGTCCAGTGCTTCCAGGCTTTCAATGGTGGTCTAACATCAATCGGTTTATGATCTCAATCAAAAACTTAACAATCTCCACAACCCCTAGAACTGATAATTATATTTATCTGTTTCTATAATTTATAGATAATGAAGAACCATCAAGAGAAGCTAAAATTCATTTATCATTAAGTTTAATATCGATACTTTTTCTTGGTGCATCAGGTCTATTAATTCTTGTCTCTATTGTATCTGGACCAGGTAGAACAAAGAAAATAATTATTATTACAATGATATTACTTATTCTAACTAGTAAGTTTAAGTTATATTTTGTTTAGTTTTAACTATTTTTCACTATCATTATAATGTTTATTAAGTTGAAATGAAACAATGAAATGGTCTATTACTTCATTGTTTTATTATAATATTTAACTTTTAAATTATTAAACTTCATTAGTACTATATATGAAGACGCTAATATCTGAGGGGAAGCATGGGATACAGTGGACACTTAGGATGCAGCTGGACGATCTAGACTTCACAGATGATCTGGCTTTTTTATCGAACACGCAACAGAAAATGCAGGAGAAGACGACCAGTGTAGCAGCAGCCTCAGCAGCAGTAGGTCTCAATATACATAAATGGACAAGCAAGATTCTCCGATACAACACAGCATGCACCAAACCAGTCACAATTGACGGAGAAGATTTGCAAGATGTAAAAACCTTTACGTATTTGGGCAGCATCATTGATGAACACGATGGATCTGATGCGGATGTGAAGGCGAGGATCGGCAAAGCAAGAGCAGCATATTTACAACTGAGGAACATCTGGAACTCAAAGCAACTGTCAACCAACACCAAGGTAAGAATTTTCAATACAAATGTCAAGACAGTTCTACTGTATGGGACGGAAACTTGGACAACTACGAAAGCCATCATCCAGAAAATACAAATATTTATTAACGGTTATCTACGCAAAATACTTCGGATCTGTTGACCGGACACCATCAGCAACAACCTGTTGTGGGAAAGAACAAACTAGATCCCAGTGGAGGGAGAAATCAGGAAGAAGCGCTGGAAGTGGATGGGACACACATTGAGGAGAGCACCCAACTGTGTCACAAGACAAGCCCTCACATGAAATCCTCAAGGTCAAACGAAAAGAGGAACACCAAAGAAAATATTACGCCGGATATGGAAATAGACATGAGAAAAATGAACAAGAATTGGATGGAACTATAAAAGAAGGCGGAGGACAGACTGGGTTGGAGAAGGCTGGTCGGCAGCCTATGCCCCATTGAGAGTAACAGCCGTAAGCAAGTAAGTGCTATGTAGTTTATAGAGAGTCTTTTGTTATAAACTGTCATCATCCAGTAATCACTGAAAACTAAGGAAACATTAGATAGCTCACTAGAGGCTGGTATCATGATGGGATTCTGAAAGTTCTAATCGAAATTTTTGATCTGTGGAGTCTATTGGGTCAGTGTAAATGTGTTTTTTTATTACAAAATACATCGCATGAGAATAAGACGGCATTAGATTTTGACTTATTATCTGAATTCTTTTATACTCAAAACCTGAACAGACTATTGCTCAATCCCATATGTGGCTTCAGTTTCACATGGGTGATGAGTTTAAAAAAAGGAAGAAAAAAACACACGACCATCTGATATTGGTTTAAAAGTAATAACTCAATTCAAATTATTCCTCTTTATAAATTATTTCGTTAATGACAATGAAGTATTCTTTACTTACTTGCTTACGGCTGTTACTCTCAATGGGGCATAGGCTGCCGACCAGCCTTCTCCAACCCAGTCTGTCCTCCGCCTTCTTTTATAGTTCCATCCAATTCTTGTTCATTTTTCTCATGTCTATTTCCATATCCCGGCGTAATATTTTCTTTGGTGTTCCTCTTTTCGTTTGACCTTGAGGATTTCATGTGAGGGCTTGTCTTGTGACACAGTTGGGTGCTCTCCTCAATGTGTGTCCCATCCACTTCCAGCGCTTCTTCCTGATTTCTCCCTCCACTGGGATCTAGTTTGTTCTTTCCCACAACAGGTTGTTGCTGATGGTGTCCGGTCAACAGATCCGAAGTATTTTGCGTAGATAACCGTTAATAAATATTTGTATTTTCTGGATGATGGCTTTCGTAGTTGTCCAAGTTTCCGTCCCATACAGTAGAACTGTCTTGACATTTGTATTGAAAATTCTTACCTTGGTGTTGGTTGACAGTTGCTTTGAGTTCCAGATGTTCCTCAGTTGTAAATATGCTGCTCTTGCTTTGCCGATCCTCGCCTTCACATCCGCATCAGATCCATCGTGTTCATCAAGATAATAAATTATATACTACAGAAAACTTGATCTACAGAATTGTTAGGGATGTTAGATCCTTAGAACTCACTTGGTAAATACCTTGTTTTTGTAATTTTATTTTAAAATTTTGAATTTTCTTGTTTTCTCGCCAAAAGCGCTCATATTCACTTTCATGTCGTATTTCCCATTTAGGAGAATCTTAGACACTATTGGTTCGTTGTATCTTTTAGTATGCTATTTTGTAACGCCTCCCAAGGACAATTTTATGCTATATATATATATATATATATACTTTTGATTTGTGCCTGTTATTGCTCGTGCTTCTGGCTGCTTGCAGAATATATGTCCCCGTTCGAACTTGGACATCTCTCTATAGTTAGCAGGGTTGAGATACATCAGAATAGTTAGCTTATTGGTCTCTGGTCACAGAGTCTTGTTCGGTTCATAGACTAGGTGAACACTGAAATAAATTAGACAAACATTATATTGAGATGATGATGAATATTTGTACGACATGTAAATGATTTTGATAGAGTTTTGTTCTCTGAGCTGGATAGTTTGATAGAAATTTGTATTGATGATGTCGTTCAGAAGAACAACGAAAGCTCCATAATCAAATCATCCAACTTTTAGAGAACAAAACTCTATCAAAGATGATATTGATCATTATTCAATGAAATCATTCAATGTTACAGAGATTCAATAGTATTTACATAGTTTGATTGAAGTTAAGAGAGTATTCTTAATCGATTTGTTCTTTAAAATAAACCATTATTAATATTATTTATAAAAATAAGAATTCTCATTTACATTTATTTTAAGAAAGAAACCAAAACAAGTAGATCATTTTAAGTGAGAACACAAATATACATATATACTCAAATGGATGTATGAACATCTTGATTACATTATATGGATATCTATTGTTTGTGCAAATGAGATGAATAGGTCTTCCACAATGCATGCATACACTCATTTGCATTTTATTGTATTTCAATGGATATGAATTTACATGTTCAATTTTATATTCATTATTGTTGTTGATTTACTGATGAAAGTAACTCTAAATAAATGTTATAAGTAATAATTTAAGAATGGAAAATTTACTGAGGTCATTCACAATATGAAAATAATACATTCATAACATGTAATACTGTTTAAAATTATTGAATTTCTAAAGGTCATTGTTATGTCCTTTGGTCTGTCTACCGACTTTTGATGCTGAAGATACTTATCATCTAATCCACATTAAGACCTTGGTGCGATAAGCTGACCGACTTAACCTTGAGGCTAGTACGCGTGAGTTCGAAGTGGGGTAGAGAGAAGAAAACTAGTCTATCACCTGACCGGCTGACAAGCACGCGAATGAGAGAAGACAAGACAACTGGAACACTACTCGATCTATTCCTGATATCCTGATTTCAGTTCAGCTCGGATTAGTGCAAAAACGTACATGAATAAATAAGTGAATAACCCGACCACAACGTACAATAATTAGGAAAAATACAATTATGTCCAAAGCTGGGAATTAGCGTAGAAAAATAGGGTGCAAAATATTATGTTTAAATTACAATAGCTTCGGAACAGAAAAGAGTATGGCAATGAATCATACATCGAACGAAAGCTTATATTCTGTAGAATAGAGTAGGGACGAAAATAAATGTCAGCGTTTTACAAGCTTTGAATAAAATGGAATAACGTCTCGAAAAATAGCTTTCGTAGTTTGTTAGGGCTTTTTGTTTCCCTGTTCACATCAGTCATCTTGTAGATTTATCCGAATATCTACACTAAAATGAACTGGTCATCATTAAAATGATTAAAAGAGCACTAGACAGTTGTTTCATCCTATTGTGGGTCTACTCAATAGTGAGTATCGACGATTCCGATACAATGATTGAATGCAGTAATACAAGTTACGATCAATTTTGAAACATATCATCCAATGTCTCCAACCAATAGTTTACTATATTATTAACCATAATCAATAATGTATGGCCGTTTTTTTTGTTCTATTTTAGTTTTATCTACTTATTCGTGATTTCTACTTTCTTTTCTTTTTTTTTTTTGTTGCTGCTCCTCCATCATTTTAGTTGGCTTTCTCTGTGCATCGATTGTATACATGTTTACTCAAGTGAATCATTCTTTCGCATTTTGGATATTTGCATCATTATGGATAAGTGTTACATGTATACCATTTGGTTTATGTACTCTTTATACAAAACCAATTCAAATGGATCGTCTTTAATTGATTAATTCTATATTGTTTATTGATTATCAATGATAATAATGATATGTTCATATGGAAGTTTTAATTTCATAGTAAATCAAAGCCAAAAAAGATTACTACTATTATTACTAGATATGTTAAATATGTTTATATATTTCTTGTATAAAATCAATGAAATATCAATAAATAATTATAAATAAATGGTTTTAATAATATATAAATCGAAATTTTTCATCATTTATTTTTTGCCACGTGTATATAACCACTATCAGGAAAGTCCTACTCAATGCCTTCTCGCGGTGGGAGCGTTTTTTAACGAAGTTGTAAGAATGAAAAGAGAATTTTCGGCGCCTTAACCGGATTGGTGGACACGGAGAGTCCACCTATAAAAGTTGGAGAACTCTACTTCCAAACCGATGGTACACATTGACTCCAGGATCGTGAGGGAGCAAATGGAGTATAAACCAATTATTAGTCATCAGCTACCATAGGACTGCATCTCCTAATGTTGCTCCACTGCCTTATGTATCAGACTTTTAAGTCGAAGGCTCCGCGTGTGGCCCTCTAAAAAAAACACCTGCTTCGGTTTGGGCACCGCAACAGTATCACAGCCCACACACACAAATCAAGTGACTTGTTTGGCACATTTGTAGTCGGTGCCCCTTTTACCAATATTTATGAGTTCAAATAAATGAATAAATAAAATGATGAACATTTAGCACGGAAATTCGATGTAATATTAATCTTGTAAGACATATTTTAAAAGTTTGATAGTATCCTTATTATGTTCACCGTGTTTAAAACAAAGATATTCAAAAGTGTAATCACTAGATAATGGATGGTGAATATAACATAGATAACAAGAAAGGAGTAAGAAATAATTAAAATGTAGTGAACGCCATTATGCGGAAACTATTGCTATGAAGGGCTTTCTACCTGACCTTCATAAACAAAAGTTAAGCGTGCGAAATTTCTCATTAACATTATTAAAATAAACATAGTGATCCAATATTTGTGTAATACATCATCTCCATAGTTAATATTTTAAACAATCTACAGATATTCACTCATGACCTTTAGATGGTGGTTGGAGGTAGTCGACAGGAAACCCTGGACGCGGGTTTCGTGCTACTTGGCACTCATCAGCAAGGTGTAACCGTCATCTTGAGGGAGTTAATGCTCCTTGAAAGACTCGATCCCGTATCACCCAGTTTTAGTACATGGGTACTAGACAATCTTATCTACTACATCAAATAAATTGTGCCTTTTTCGTATTTCTGAGGCTTTGTATATCTATCGTCTCAAAGTTAACTTAATTGGCAAAGGTATATAAAACTGTCATTCCAGATTTGTTCCTTTGCTGTCCTTTCAATAGTTAGTCATGAAGCTAAATGTTTTGCTTTTGAAATCATAGTATTTGTTAAAGGTAAATAAATACACTTTACTGTATCCTTAGTAAACTGGATAAGTCAACTATTAATTAGAATTAAGTTGAAGAAGTAGTGATTTCATTGTAATCTGTAAATAATCTATGTATATTCTCAAGTAGATTAAGCTTAAAATATCTGAAATGGCAACTAGTTAGTTTAGTAATATATTAGTTTATGGTTCGAATCAAGACCCGTTTTATCGCTGATGCAGACTCATACAGATTTGGGTCATTTGGGCTTCTGTAGAGCATTCAGTATAAGAAGATTCAGTCTATGCCAAAGAATCTAAATTGATGTGAATGAAATCGAGAAGTGAAAACTTTTCCCCTTATTTCTAGTATCAATGAAAATAAGTCAGTCTAATTTTGTTGAATTAAAAATGAACTGATTAAATAATTTTCCAAGTGTTTGAACCGTTTCAGATTTTAACGATAATACTAGTATGTACTTACATGATGTAAGTAGCATAAAAATTACCACAAAAATAGCGACTCGTAACGTTAGGTAATTTTGGGACGTTGAATTCACGAGTCGACGTAAGCTAGACTACCAGTGAGAAATCTGGAAGTACTGGACGGTCGTTTAGTCCTAGTATGGAACTCCTCGGCAATGCTCACACATGTTCACTCGCGAGGAAATCGAACCCATGACCTTTAGTTTCGCCAGCGAACGCTTAAACTCTAGACCACTGATCCGGCATCCAACGGTGTTAATGTCTAACTTCAATCGATCCATGATCTTGAACAACCCTTCCATTCAGTACTTCCAGGTTTTCAATGGTAGTTTAGCTTAGATCGACCCATGAATTCAACTACTGAAATTACTGCAATCTCCACAAATCCCTATTCTTATAATTTTAGATTGATTTAGTACAAGTATTCAACACGCGCAAGATATCCTGGGTTACAAAACAGTCATCATTCTACTAATACATGATAAACGCTTGTCCCAATTGACTTTATAACGAAATGAATGGCAATTATTTTAAAAAATCTTAAATAATACAAATAAATGATAAAACTAAGTCTAGTTATTACATTAGTTTCATGATATTCATATTACTTAATGCTAAATGTTGTATATTGTTTAATCTAAAAAGGGTCTATACAGGGGAAATTATAACTACTCCAGATTTTGATCCGTTCTGCTGCATGGTCTCAAAAATTATATTGGTTTATGTACTTGTTTAGGAGATTCAAATAACTCCTCGAAAAAAGCCAAGAAAGGCTCTGAAAACACTGAGAAGCATCTTATACAATCAGCATTCACTAGAAATTTTGCCAGAAACGTCAAAAACGTGAGAAATCACATGTAGGGTTTCTGATTGGATGATTACTTATACTGTTACTATGTTTAGTAGCATTCCAGAATTTTCGGCAAACCCAAGGACATTTAAAATATTATAAAAACCCTATATTTCCTGTACGTAAACGAACTTTGGAGTAAAGTGTTTCTTATATATTTCGCACCTTTTCTCTCGTGTTCAAGTCGCTGTATAGACCTAGCCTGGGGGTTACTAGAAGAGCCTAGGAACCAAATCTAGCGTTCAACTAGCAAGACTTATCAGTACTCTGCTGTTGGACCAGTCAACACGGATTATTTCATAACTTTCTCATACCCATTTTGTTTAGATCCTAGATCAACGGTCTAGACGTTAAGATTTAATGCGCGTATCCGAAGGTCTTAGACTCGATCCCAGCGTGCGAACTCGTCGGTGCACACTGCTGAGGAGCGCCATAATAGGTGAGGATGGCAGACCAGTGCTCCCAAGCTTTCAACGGTGGTCTGACATTGGTCGGTTCATGATCTCAATGTATTTCCACTTTATTTAAATATGAATATATGAAGCATTATCTTCTTTAAACACTAATATTTCGTAGTCTTAGACCTGGCTTTGCTTTCTGATATTCCGTCTCTCCATGAGATATTATGTCTTAGAGATAGCAAACGTACTCGGCTTCATAACTAAAAGGTTTTTGACTCAATCGAGACGTTTAAAAAACTACTAAATCATGCACAAAATTTAGAATAAAAAACAAAGAATTTATCTAAAAGGAAGTATTACTATTACCAGAATAAACTCAAAATAATTCCAGACATTAGTCTGTGAAGTGTTTCAGATGTCTAGCGAGTAAGTTCATTTGAGGGGAAGTATTACTTCCTGAAATGATAATACAAAGATCATTTGTAGTATACAATTGTTATATCCCGATGAGAGTAATGAGTGGTAACTTTGGGGACCAATTTATGGACCAGTATTATGCGTATATTTTTATCGTATAATTATTAAATAACTAAACTATTCATATTCGTGTTCCTCTTATCATAAGCTTTATTTTGACTTACTATTCTTGAGTTATGCCCTGTCTATCGATTACTACCTCCGACATTCACAGCCACATTTGGCTAAATCTTGTACAAATGTTGTTTCGTATTTTATGGTACGATGTTTCTGTCTGGTTGGTATATGAACTGAGTATGTTTGAAATAAATGATTCATGTCGCAGAGGCTGAGATTGGTGTTCTGAACTTAACAGGCTGTGATAAGCGGAAAGCAGGACCGATAAGGACTCTAGGCTGCTCGTACGTGTCTTATGCGTCATTGGTCCGATCGATAAATTACTTTTCTCTAATTGGCGGTATCATTACGTTATACATTAACAGGGCACACAGACCACAAGTTATAACAACAATTGTGAAATAACAGCTAGCAACTATGTCTAAAGTTAACAGTAACTGTCATCAATCAAAATGGAGAGTAAGAACACAAAATGCGGATACTGTCACACTAAAGAAAAGTACAAATCAGTGGAAAACCTGAAATCAAAATCCAGTTGACGAGTTTTAATTAGAGTGAAACGAATTTGCGTAATTGCTTAAGAGTGATACACGAGTTATGGTATCATACATTCACAAATGATTAAATGGGAATTAACTACTAATTACCACTGAGTAATACAAAGGAACACACTAAAGATTGTTGAGTATAAAGAAATAAAAGACCGAATTAATGGAGGGAAGGTCATGAAGATTGTTGAGTTTACATAGTTTTTCCACAGACTGATCTATTCAAATAACCATTGAGAACTAGAAAGCACTGAAAAGCTGTTTCGTCCTAATATTAATCCCATGGGTAGCGAGTACCAACGACCCCACATGGGATTGAATCCGGAACCGTAAATCTTAATATAACGGGAGAATAAAAATATTTTCTGTTTTCCTAGTTATGCTTCTATAATACTACCGGTGACTGAGATTTTACTACTTCTGGCCTAGATCCTCGATTGATATGCGATACATAGCTCAAATCACTTTATACCAGGTACATAATTCACCACCAAAAATAAAGAACCAAATTATAGGGCTGGTAATACTTTATTCAACACGGTTACAAGCAGTCTACACTCAACGAAACCAGGATATAAACACTTGTTATTCGACAGTCACTAAGACGAATAAAATTTTGGGACGTCATCATCAGCCCTGGATCAACAAATACGACGGAGCGCTAAAGACCGGTCCGAATTAAGTGTATAAGTACAATGAGGGCAGCTCAGCGAAAATATAGAAAACGGTTGACCCCATCTGTAATCAAGCGGCCGACAAGATTATTCTCGCACATGAATTACGGAACAAGAACGCATCATTAGATTCCCAACTTAATTGCTGAAGGGAGTGGATCTCAAATGATGGAGGAAGACAAAGCAGAGTCCATGGGCGAACTTTTTCGGGACAGTTTTCACTCAGGAGCCTCTTCTCGACGAAGGACTAGACGCAAATAAGTCTACATAGACTTCAGCAAAGCATTTAATAAGGTACCGGAGGACATACTACTCTTGAGGCTGAAAAATCTAGGAACTACCGGACCTCACCTAAAGTGTATCAGGGATTTCTTAGTAGATTGTAGACAGAAAGTAAGAATAAATCCCAAATACTTCTATCGGAAACCAGTACTAATTGGAGCACCATAAGCCTCTGCCCTAGATCCTTTAATTTTTATACTGTATGTAAATGAAATTCAAAGTATAGTTGGCTGATGCCTATCAACGGAGCCAAGTATGTATATATGTATTTCGGGGATACAAAGGGAAGCAGGTACAGCATGGAGGAAATGCCTATAGCCGCAGTCTGGTTTGATAAGGATCTTGGGATGAGAGTAGGCCATGATCTTAAGACCTCGGCCCACAGCCGCGAAGTCGCAACTAAAGGATTTAGAACCCTATGGCCTCTAAGATGGATATTGACCAAGTAAGATAGCAATGTGTTTACTACAGTATACACAGCCTTAAATCCAAACTTGAAAATTGCGCTCGGACTGCAAGCCTTTGTTTGTATGACATTGATACCTCGGAAAACGTACAGAGGGCAGCTACCCGCGCAATCCCAGAACTCCTGGGTTTAAGATACAAAGTGTGGGTTGAGAAGCTAGACCTCTTTACTCTGTCCTACCACAGATTAAGACGTGATATGACTTTGATGTATAGAATTGTAAGAAATGATTTTGGACCAGATATAACCTCTTTTTCTTCTTACTACACCAGGAAAACTTAGGGGACATACCAAGCGAGCATACAAGCCAAGAATGAACAAGATGCCCGTGGCATACAGGTTTCCACCTCGAGTGATCAATTCTCGGAACCTGTTATCCGAAGAAGTGGCGTCCACCCCTTCAAATGACTCATTCACGAGTAGACCAGACAATCTCAAAAGGTTACTAAAATAGGACTGACACAGGCCGTAGGCGTTCTATCCTCAGTACACAAATCTCGACGTGAATCAAATAAGAAATATCCTTAGATCTCGAGATGGTTTTCGTCATAGATTGACCCCGGTTGATGAAATCCGAATGGTGATCTCCTACAATCAAATTTGATTAATCCTCAACCTATATGAACAAGATCTACATCTTGTGATCCTATTTCTAGTTCCGCTTTTGGATGCCTAAATGTGAATAGACAAATCTGGACCGTATGATTATTATTACTGTTACTTAACATCGCTGGTCTTTGCCGTACATTTAAAAAAGCTGGACGTACCCATAAAAGAATAATTTTGTCCAGCTAATTTCTCAAAGTCAGTACCCTGTTCTTCTAATATTCTGTTGATTTGTTACCCCTAACCGACTTATTTATTCCCAAACCATTTCTGATTACATTTGTTTAATTTCAACATTTTATCATATTGTTAGGCAACCTGTTTTTATCATTATTCTTTTACTAATATATATAGCATTGTTGATAAATATTCAAAGCCTCAACAGCTATGTATCTTATCTAGTTTATTAATAAAAATAACATTTCTCCTTGATTTTTGTTACTAAGTAAATCAGTATTTAAAATACATACCATCGGTCTTCTCTGTAGTAAAAGAAGCATATATGTACATACTTCAGAATAAATACACTGAAAAGGAAATGACTGGCTGAACCGATCTCGTTTTTATGATGAATATTATCGACCCAAAATAAAGAATACAAAGCCAATTTCCAAATTTTTTATATGTTTATCAATTAATATATTTAGAATTTTGCTTATGAGAACTAGTTTTCAAATATTGTGTAAATTATCCTCTATTAGTGTTGAATATGTGAAATATTCATTCACACAATTGTCAGCTATTGGTCAATGTGCTTCGTATAAAAATCAAGTTTGAAACCTATGAATACTCAAGTCAGTTTATTAAGTGATAAAATCTGTATTTTTGAGCAGTGAGATTGTTTGTGTGTTGATGCCGGGAAATGAGAGTAGTTACGTTCCTGAAGTAACAAAGTTTATTTCCAAACATGACTTTTGAGGATTACAATATAAAGTGGAGAGCTGCTCAAATAACTTAAGATTATCTGACTTGTGGACTCGGTAATGGATAATTTTAAGTGAAATGACGAATCACACAGGTGGTTGGACCACATGCCATCAGCAGATTCAAACATTGAATCTTCATTCAGAATCAGTCACAGTAGACAACTTCAATTGATATTTACCTTACACTTGAATCTTAGTATTCATTCATACATATTTTTTACTAAGTCTTCCCTAATCATATTCTCAATGTTCAGTCTTTCTCATTATCCTTGCTATTATGATTATTTCGACTGCTTTATTACTCATCTTGATAATCTAGTTGTGCTGACGTGGTATAGTGACCTGGGTTAACATATATTTATGCTAGGCTCTATGTTGATTATGACTGATTAACTGTAGTGTAGGAGCAAATGATGAATCACAGTTTGGCTAACTCGGATCTAACCAAAGTTAAAATAACCTAGCTACTACTCGTTTACAGAGATTAGGATAATTCATATAATGATATTGGGAAATTGAAACAGGATCAACGTAAACAAAATGAATACGCATACAATACTTCTTAATATCAACCTCCCAGATTTCTATGTTGACTTCGATAATATCAGGATAACGGAAAATACTTATAAATTAAACATGAAGATCTACAACTGAATAGACAGTAATCAGTCAGTCGAAAATATTTCAACTTTACAGGACGTTCGTCACTGCTCAAATAACCCAGAAGTATAGCGTAAAGCTAAGTGATCCTGGCTCAAATACATCACAAAAGTATTAGTTCTTTCACGATTACAGGTAAACATTTTGTTGACAAGTCTCAATCATCACAAAAGCTAAATCTCACATCCAACCATTTTTAACGTACTGACATGCATAAAACATTTTACAATAAAATGTCAAACAAATATCAAAACCACGAAACATTTAGGAATAAAAATATAATTCCATTTCATAAAAACTTTGAGAACTGTGTAAAAAAAAAGAGGGGGAATGATTAAACTGATTATCACAGCCAGAAAAAAAAAGAGAGATTAAACAAACTAATTGTAAATATGAAAAGAAAAAAAAAACAGATTAAAATAGGCCAATTAGTTTAAAATGCAAAAATAATTAGTTACGTTTTTTTTATTTAAAAAAATGCATTAAACAACTCGTCTACCACCTAGTAACTAAATAAATGAATTAAAAAAAACAGTCAAACACACACACACACGGTGAATGACTTAATTTTCTATAAATTAAATTAATTAAAGAAGAGACAAGTTAACATTTCAAATATTTTGTTTGATTAAATGACGAGCTTTTTCAATTAATTGACGTCTTACACCAATTCCCGATTCATGAACACAACGTTCAATAAGTGTATATAATTCATTTGGCATTTGATAAAGAAAATTATTACAATGATTATTATCTTTACTATTAACACCGTATAATAAACTAGTACATATAACCCAGATATTATGATCTGATTTTTGATATGAGCATAAATTATCAACATGATTAGTATGTAAACATGGTGGTGTATCACCATCTGTATCACCTGAAGTAGATATATTACCGAAACAATTGTGTAATTGTAAACCATTGAGTACTTTAACTAAAGCATTAGTTGGTACAGTATGTTCTTTTTCAATGGTCGATTTAAAATGAAAGTCAATTAACTAAAAAAATTAATTAAAATTAAAATTTATTGAATTTAAAAATGATATTAAATAAAGAATTATAATTACTGAAAATTTAAGCATAGGAATAACTATGTATGTGTAAACCATACATTGAGTTGAAGTACCTAGACGAAATTGGATATTGACTTGGTCAATGATGATCTATTTCGTTGTAAAATGAATTCTGTTGAGAAGGCTTGATAAGAAGAAGAAATGGATAAGTTCTATATCCACAATATAATTTTGGTTGATGTTTTTTTATCAATATCCCTTAAGTGAACCTGCTATAAAACTTCTATGGCATCGAGTTGAACAAGTCTATTACCCTACATGAAAATAGGGCTTATGGTACATCCGCACAAACTGCTATTCTGAGTGATGACAAAATTGAGGTTGTAAAAAACTTATTTATTTGAGCAACGAATATATGTACACCGCACTTCGTCATCTAATTTGTGTAAGCGCTGATATCCTGCCCTAGCGTCCAAACCGAAGCAAGTGGTTTTCTTAGAAGGTCACTTCATTAGCCTTCGGCCTAGAGACCTAATCCACAAAGCAGTGGAACAATTCTAGGAGATGCAGTCTAATAGTAGCCGGTGACCAACAATAGGTTCATACGCCATTCGTTTCCTCAGAATCCTGGAGCCCATGTGTACCAGTGTTTTGGAATCAGGGTTTACCAACTCCTTTAGGTGGATCCTTCATACCCACAAACCCGGCTAAAGCGCCGGACATTCGCTTTTTGTTCTCACAACTTCGTTAACCGACACTCACAGCGAGAAGGCAGTGAGTAGAACTTCCTTATCAGTGGCTATATATGCATGGCCATGTGAAAGCATTTCGAGAGGGAGATCGGACTCCCCTCACCGTCGGTCGTACCATGGCACTTGGGGGCATATATATATAAATCTTGTGGATTGTTTTACTATCTATCCCAATTTGATTTGATTACAATAAGATATAAGTAATTTATACAAAACTGTGTAGATTAGTGCAACACGAACCATCAGGATTACAATTCATTACATACAAAGAGTAACTATATACAGTATTTCATAACTAATACGAAAAACTAGTGATCATGTGAATGACTAATTGGGTAAACTAAAATATTTTGATGAAATAATATCATATATGCACAGACAACAAATATCAGTCATGAGACTGCATTCACTTTATTTACTAATGCTATTCAACATTTATTTCTGAATCTTCATTCTTCCTACTCTTTAAACACAGTTGTTATTCTGAACTCGTTATCGGTGAGTATTTGAATTATACCATTTTTGATACTCTTGACTGTGTAGGTTACCGTCATATACTAGTATGGGAATTGGTGAAGAGTCGATCTGAGCTAAACCACTACTGAAAAGGATGAAACAGTTGTCCACTGCTTTCTGGTTTTCAATGGTTAGTTAACTAAGGTCAGTTCGTGATTGGAACAATAAGAAGTATAAGGCTTTGAACAATGGTGAAAGGATCGTAACCAAACTCATCCTATACATTACACGGGAAAAGAAAGCTTCGAAACAATCATATAATATCTAGAATGATCAGTTTTCTTGCTCTCCTGATACTTAAAATCAAGAAATTAAATCAAATGCAGTAAAATGGTAAAGGGGAATAACTTTACAAATATTGCTATCTTATGCTGGATATGAACGGGCAGAGTTGAAAAAAAAACAAGTTAGGGGTGATTGTAACTAGGATGGGTTCGTATATATATATACAAGATAATTTTAAGAAAATGATGACTAAATCAACATTTCAATTATAAATTTAATATGAATAACCATATAAAACCATTTAAAATTAATAATGTAATAACAAACTATTGGATACTTACTGTTTTTGTGTCAACAATAATTGCATGTCTTAAATTTGAAATGGTTACATCATATGTTGTAGGATCTACTAGAAATAATGAGTTTAAATCAAAATCTCCAAGGTATATTGTATAACCATCAGATGAATTATGTTTATGCATATCATGAATAAAACTACCATGATTCATTTCATCAGTAGATTGATGCTCTAATTTCTCTGGTAGACTGAGAATATTTAACAAAATCTGTAATCTTATCCATAAAGGAGCCTAAATAGAAGAAAAAGAAATTGTCAGTGAGGAGTTTTGGAGATTATTAAGTTTTAATTGAGATCAATGTTCGACCACCATTGAAAACGTGGAAGAGTTAGACGGATAGTATGGGACTCCGTAGCAATGTTCGCGCAAGACTGAAGATCTTGAACCTGAGTATGTAGATATACATACCTTTTCATACACATATATCAAGTTCATGTATAAAAATAACAATGACTGGATAGATTAGAGTACACCTCATATGACCGAATGTTAGAAAAAATCACGTAGTAATACTAAATGCTACGTGACCATTGCACTGAAGACACTTATAAATAGATACGTACAGCTTACTAACGTCCACTCCTTTCATAGGTCGTTTCAAAGCCATAGAATAAAACACAGTAACTATTGAGCAGTATGCTAATCCTTTGGTTGTCAGATGGGTAATTAAAAGTATAAGTAAAAATCACGTCGTCATCAAGAACAGCTTTCACAAGAAGACACACATCTACATTAGTAGAAGAGTAAGAATATAAGCAGGAATTTCATATTTAAAAAAACCAACTCTCACTAATCATCGCCTTTTGTAGGTATACAAAATAATGTTATCAGTATTCATTTACTCTATATATCAAAGAATTTAAATATTTTACTTCACCATCATTTACATCAAGAAATACCATCTCATCATTGTCAACACAGATAAACTATAAAGCCTGTGAAGCATAATCTAATTACTTAATTAGAATAATACTTTAAACTTTATTTCACTGCCTTTTTCGAAGATAGCATTTTCCTCTGAAGTACATATATATGGCTGAAGGATGGTATAAAAACGTGCAGATCCACCTAGAACTTGGATCTGAAATGCATATGAAGTTCTAAATGGTAATGACAATTGTATTGCATAAAACTTTCTTGACCAGTAATCATTGTTTCAAGGCTTCTCTGTAATTATGAAGTTTTTTCTTATACAAACTAACTATTTAGATCTATATGTATATGACTTCAGTCAGGGAAGATTGTTGAATCGTAGTGAGAAAATCAGGTGGCAATAGTATTAACAGGAAGTCAATTGACAAGAGTACTAAAAAGATTGTTTCAATGAAGTCTGGGCAACTAGATTCACATTATTACCAATATACGATTCTAATAAACAAATGACATAGATAATTGTTTGTGAATACCAATTTATTGAAATTAGCTAGGAAACTGTGAAAGCAAGTAGGGAATTATATAGAAATGGGGAAAAAAAGTAGAGACAGTACCAAACAGAAATAGCTCAATGGTACACCATGATACTCTTCAACAGACCAACGTCCACAAGAGCCTAAATAACTTGGAAAAGGCCAACTTTCTTTGCGTGGAAACGATTGTATTATTACACTTTGAGGATCGATTGCCAAATTAAAAAGGAACATCAATTCATCAAAACGTAACCAACGAGTTTCGGCTCCAAAGCTTGTTCGTTCTAAAAATCTAAAATATAATAGTGTAAATATGCTTATTTATTAATTAGAAATACATTCGCTTATTGCTGTAGCCGTTTGCTCAAACTATGTTTGCATAAAATAAGTACAATAGTGAGTTTTATAATAATTAGAATGTTAATCATTCGTTCAATCTGTGTTCTATTGGTTAGTAAGATATTTTTAAGGCCGCTCTGATAACACAAAATATCTGCCTGTCACTTGAAGGCGTTCGATAGCTATTCCTTCTGCTACCAACCAAACAAATTGCATTCCGCTTGCGTAAAAGACATTAGCAGAAAATCAGTAATATTAGTTTAGTACAGATATTTTCAATACCTTTTTTGAAGATGTTCAAACAAACGATCGCTAGAACACCGTGTGGCTGGAGCAAAACTTGATTTTACAACACTTTTATTTTCCACACTTTTTTGATTTACTGAAGGAATTGGAGCTACCAGAACTTCTCTACCAAGCGGAGATTCTACTGAGTTGCTAAATGGATCATGATTATCAGCATTTGTTGGGCGCCAGCGCCAAATCGAAAGATGTGGTATGCAAGAAAGATTAGCTAGAAGAGACTGTGAGAACATATGAGAACCTTGTCTCAAACCTCGTCGACAAACAGCTTCATCAACGGCATATGGCGTGGCTGGACTTCCAAGACGGCGAAGAAGAACATATCTAGTATTTTCGTAAAGACCTAAAACGTGATATTACAATATAAATACTTCAATTATGTAAACAATTACACAAAATGAATACAAATATTAAATTACCTCGAAAATGAATTATACGATGAAGTTAGGAAAGTGGAACGACAAAAGAGACAATAGAGGGAATTATCGACATGGTTGAATAAATCAAAGCACTGGAATTTTTAATAACACCTTTAACAAATTACAAGAACCGATCAAAAAATTTAGATTGATCCATGTAAAACTAGACAGCAGGTTAGATAAGAATATGTACTGCATACCAATTACAAAACACGCGATTATCGTAGAGAACCGATTTATCGTTGATGAGAAATCACACAGTAACTTAATAAAGTGTGAAAACCATACATTAAATACATCATTTTCACAACATCATTGAGATGTCTCTTACAAACATCGTCGTTCCTTCATTTCCAGTTTTCTTCTCTCTTCTCTTCATTTCAATCTTTCGCTCGCAGTCACTGCACCTCCGAATGGTGTTACATACTACTTATATCTGTCAACATAAGTAGCATACACTATACTATCATTTGTTCCGTTTGAATCATTGCCAAATACAATTTAAAAAACAAGCAACATATAAATATTTGTTTATTTTCAAAATTGTCAAACGTTTTCATTTAGACATATTTTCACCTACAAGAAACGCTAACATATGGATATAAATAAGTTTTTGTTAGGTATTGTCTTACTATACCATAAATTATTTGTCATCTTTACACTCGCTTTCAATATAATCATAGGTAGTAATTTAATTTAATTGTGGAAATATATGATAGGAATAATAGGTATGATACAATAACGTTTGTCAGGAAAGCACTTCCAATCTTGTATTCATATATATTATCATTCTACTGTGCAGTATAGTAAATAAACTAATCAAATTATCCTTAATAAGTTTCCATTTGTCATACATCACATTAGGGGTTTGTAATGAAGCAGGAGGCAACAATTGTATCGAACAGGAAATATTTTCCTGATTTTGTCTGCCTTTTCTAATTGCAGTAAGATGAACAGAGAGAAAGTTAACGGGAAAGAAAACATAACATTCACAACTATTACAATTTGGAGGAGACTTTTAAAAAAGTTAGCTTTTAAACTTAATGACAGGAGATGTAATCCATTTACCTAAAAAAGATTCAAGTACTTGCTTTTAATACAGATACCAAGTGTGAAAGATAGTGACCAGATTGAAGTAGGTAGAGAGGGACATGTTTCTAGTTTGTTTACATTCATTTTGACATGGAAATGGATTTTACACGTTCATGTTTGTCTAGCGGTTCATACGTAAATTCCAAATAAAAATGTATCGAAAAAATAGGATGCAGTGTATTTATTTCTGATTCCAAGTGAATCCTACAAAAACCGAGACCAAAAGATCCACACTGTTTCTGCAGTATAATGCTTACATCGATTGTTTGATGCTGAGGATTATTTCAGCAGCTTGAAACTACAGAAATCAGATAAGATACTAATCAATATGCACTAAATTTAAAATTCACTGATATTGATAAAAGGTGGCGTAGTGCAACAGTTGACATCTTATATCATGAATACCGAATATGGAGGGTTCGATCGTGGAGCTTTAAGGACCTGAGCTAATAATCCAAGTCTTTGAATTCATAAGAAATTTGAAACACTCATCATTTTGCATCGGCCAAATTAAGTTTGACAAACAATTTTACTTATAATTATTATTTTCGATAACCTTTGCTTGTTTATCTTTCGTTACCTCTTTCTACAAATATACGCTTCATTGTCTAATTATTCTGAATGTGTTATTTCATTGTTTATTTTTCTAAGTTGTTGACCTCTATTACGAAACATTGATCCAAGCCTTTATTATTCTTATCACAACTAGTACACCCGTCGTCATACATTTTACATTTTACGTAATAAGTTTTTTTATAACCTATCCTATTGTTATCAATGACTCATAAACTGCCTTGATTGGTATAATATTTTTATATCTGGATATAAATATTATTAGCGTATATTAGAACAAAGCCTGATGAGGATCTGATTGACAACGATAATATTCTCATATATAATATTGGAATTCTTGAGGTAAGTTTCAAAGAACTGCTTCTGTAATTTGCAAGTTTAATTTATTCAGAAACATCCAGCTGATGAATCCTAAATAGAACAAAACGAGCAACCTAGATTCCATAGTTAGGCACAATCCATCTCTTCTATATCAAAGCAATCCGTACCAGATGCCCATATATGCGAACTAATTCAGCCAAAGAGATCAATGATGAGATAATTCAAACTCAAAACAAACTTACCCATAGTAGCTTTGTATCCAACAATAGGAAAGGATAACCCATCTTTGGTAGATTGAAAAATATTAGTTTGACTACTAGTGAATCGAATTTCTCCACGATAAAAATGTGGACAAATAGACTGTCCAGCACATCCAGGACATTTTTTCACCTCCAACATATCAATGTCCAAACTCATGTTCCCAAAAGAAAATGAACGGAAAAAGAAATAATACATACTAATTAGTAGTAATGTTGAAAAAGCAACTACAACAATGGATAGTAAAATCCACTGAAGTTTTGACTGCCTATTTACAATATTGCGTTTCAAGAATGAATTATCACCGTTTGTATTTCGACTATAAACTTCAGAAACCTGAAATTTCGTTAAAAAAAACAAATAAACATGCAAATATTGTTACTAATTTTATGAAGAAATTGGAGGTGACTATGTAGAATAGAGCGAAATATAAACTTTAGTTATATACATAGACTTAAGCGTATGAAATATTACATAACTGACCTTGGGTAAGAACGGGACACGATGGCTTAACTCCATATTGTGAAACTCTAAAATGAAACAAAGACTATTAGGTGTGGACAATATTGTATACCAGGCAAAGAGCAAAAATGATCATTAAAAGGTCATTGTATAATATAGTTACAATATTTCTAAAAGAAAGAATATAATTCCTGTATTAACCCATTTTAAGGAGCAAAATAGTACTGGACCATACGATTACTGGATTCTATTGCTAATAACCTAAAAATCGATTGTCTTAACAACAAATGAATAAACGCTCAGATGCCATCTTCATGCAAATACTGAGTAGTTCTCTACTGAAGATAAAAAATTATGTCTAATAGTAACCAAATAATATAGCATGGAAGGCTGTATTGATATCCATAGCAGGTCATTTAGGAAAATAACAGATGAGAAAAGTCGGCGAACGGAATTTGAAACTTCAGGAGAAGGGTTGACTGTAAGAATTTTATCAAACAGGATGAGGTCAAATGTGTTGGTCCAGTTGCAAGGTTGGTTTATCTGTTGCATATGTGTGCGTCGTGATGTTGTTGGACTCTGAAGTTTCAGCTGATGATGTTGTGCTGATAGTGATGCGCGAAGACTTCTGCTACGTTGTCTCAGGCGGTTGTATTCTTATGGTCTAGTGCGGACAGCTAACTTGAAACCGGCAGGGATTACAGGAATCAAACTATCCAATTAAAACACGGGAAAGTAGTGTCCACTAATGTTTTGACGAAATGTGATCTCGACCCAGAGCTCTGTACAGATTTGATTAGATGAGGGTAAACGACGAGAATAACTAAAACCATAAATAGTTTATACAACTCAAGGACAAGATTTATCATAACGACTCTCAATACAATTAAATGATTATCACATTTCAAAAAGGAGAAATAGTATCCGATTGCTCATTGTCACTTCAAGTTGTGTGAAATTCAACCCTCTCAGCAAAATCTGTATTAAACTACATAGCGATACTTCAATGCAATATACCTAGCGATAATTACACATTTCTTTTCTTACGCTATAGAAACCGATATACGCATGGTCCAACTAAGATGTCGGAAGTATTTTAAGGTTGATGAGTAGCATACCTTGCAATACGATAACCAAATTTTTCTTTTAGGTTGCATTTGTCAGATGGGGTACCAATAAAAACCAAGGAAAACTGGACAGTTGTTCCGTCCTAATAAGCAACTCCTCATCAGTTTGCACGTACGACCACACCACAGATAAGACTCAAAACCATCAGGTTCTTCAGCGTATGTGATACTTTTCGATCATTGACTTAGAACTTAATGGTATACATTTCCTATCTCAATCAATTCATGACGAACACTTAACTAGTAGGACCGCGATTCCAACTTCGATTAATTTGCGTTACAGATCGACGATCATACGACGTCACTGATAATAGCCGTTCCACTCTCAATTTACTTGAACTTCGTCCATTTATCACAAGGACTTCTGGAATATGTTGAAGGGGTTTTGTGGAGATTGACTTGATTAGTGGGTGGTATTCGTCAGGGATTGGTTTAAGTACTTCCTAGTTCTTGACAGTACTTCAAATTAGATCAATCTGCGACAAACATTACCTATGAATTAAATCAAACTCCACAAAACCTCTTCAACTTAAACATTTTTCTATTTTAAAGATGATAAGTAAGAGTACCTACTAGCGACTAACATTGATATAATAGGGTCATTTAGGAAACTGGTAGTAAAAATACGAACAGATTTGTGTATATTATAGAAGTTTTGATTGATAACAATTTGTTTAGAAAGCTCCAGACCAACTTGAAGCTTTAGGTTACAAACATATCACGAATTGGAACTAAATAAGATATATGCGGACAATTTTATTTTCGACTAGATTCTGAATACTCTTGAAGCCTCATGACATAAACAAATGTCAACATTATTCCATAAATTTTATGTCGCCCTCATTCATTTAGAAATACATAACAAATTGAACGTATACAATAATGTTTAATATACCGAACAACTTTTTATTTGACGTCATTACAATTTGGTCAAATACCAAAATGTAATAAAAGTTGGTTTGAATAGAAAACAAATATCTAAAATCGTTAACTCGATAGTTGTGAACTCTATATCTGAAATATTGAATCACATCTTCCATAGAATAGATAGATTTTAACTAGTAGCAGGATTCAACACATGCATCTTTTTTGTCTTGGTTAAGTACTCGTGAGCTAGGTGTACCTGTATATGTTGATATTCATACTGGAATTCGAACCGAGTATCTTTCGCTTCAAATACGCAATGCATTATCCACTAAGCTAATGAGTAGTTCATGAAATCAACAATTTATTTCGCAGGTATGATGTTTATATCGATATTAGTAAGGATTTGAATTAGGCTGTTGTTAATATTTAATAACTAAATTATGGCCTGCCTTAGTTATAGTACAGGTGAATTTTGTACAGACTGTTCTAAACCACACTGTCATAAAGACAGTAATATTTGTTATCGATTAATTTTGATGTTATAACTAGTGAATTCAATACAACACTAATGTGAATATCACTGGTTGAAATCATGAGTCAATTGAAGCTAGACTACCATGGAAAACCTGGAAGCACTGGACGGCCGTTTCGTCCTAGCAGTGCGCAACCACCATCCCGCCCCCCGCGGGATCCGAACCCAGGACCTATCAGTCTCGCGCCAGGCGCTTAACCAACTAGACCACTGAGCCGGCATCCAACAGTGTTAATTTCTAACTTCAACCAATCCACGAAGTTGCGCCACCGTACACCATTGTCTTCAATGAGTTCCCGTCTCACAACAGACCTGGTTGAACTCCACTGGTAACGACTTCTCACTAGAACTCCAGGAGTATCTCCTGAAGTCAGTCACTAGTGAGCAGGTGATTATTATCAGAATGGGTTTTGTAGAGATTTTTTAGAAATTTCACTGGTTGAAATCATGAGTCAATTGAAGCTAGACTACCATGGAAAACCTGGAAGCACTGGACAGCCGTTTCGTCCTAGTACGGGACTCCTCAGCAGTGAGCATCCACTAACTAATGTGAATACTTATAAAAATGATGTCAATATGATGTTAAACATATAAAATTGCGTTTTAATACAGTCAATACCATTCGATCAGATGCAAAAAAAACAAAACAACAACACTTCATTCTATCGAAACAAAACAATCATATTGGAAAAAAAATCTGTACATATATAATATCAGTTTATTAAAAACAATAATATCATAATCAGTAGTAGTAATAATAATGGTAGTGAGTTCTTATTTTAAAGTAAAGTACGACATTGTAGTAGAATTGTTGTTGTTTATTTTTTTTTGATTAATGAATTGAGAAAATCTTCACATTATAGGCTGGTACACTCATACATAAACATATACACATACACTTACAATACTATAAAAAAGATGATAATGATGATGATGATAATAATAATAATAATATGAAGAATAACGATAACAATAGTAATGGTAATAATTTTTCGCAAATAAAGAAGAATGGATAGTGCGACAACGAGTGGTGTTACTTATATGAGAATGAATAAAACATACAAATAAAAAAGCGTAGAGAAATGCAGTGTTTGTCTATTTTATTTTAATGTGAAAGGGAAAAACAAAATTTACAAGTTAGCAGATATATATATATATATATATATCCAAATGGGTATGGAAGAATGATGTTAACACCAGTACGGTATCTTATGGGAGGCTATAAAATTTAGGAACAAAAGGGTAAAACAAAATGTGTGTGTGTGTAGATCAACGGTTAGAAAATACAGCTGCCGGTATTAATATTAGAGAATAAATGATGTGTGTGAATGAACACCATGATCGTAGTTATGTATATATGTGATCCAATACTATTTAACAAAAAATTGGCGTACATTCACAATTCACATCTTCTACGACCAATAATAAATCAAATTAAGAATGAGCCAAGAACTAAGAAGAAAAAATAGATAAAAATTGGTAGATAATATACTGTAGAATAATAGAAACTTTACAGTTTTATCAATTCATTTCTTTAAAATAATATCGTCCGATACCTAAAAGTGAATTATTTATATTAAATTACTTTAATGTAACCTATGAGTCCTAACAGAATATTCATGGTAGACTATAATTTTATCATAATTATTATAAAGTGTTTGAACTATACAGTTGTTGACGCTAGAGATTGAACTTTAGTCAATCTTAGTTTTTTTTTTACATGTGTGTTTCCTGAGCGGATTATAGATATATGTGCATTTTATCATGTTTTTAGAAAAGGTGATTCACGGTTCACACTGGGAAACGAGATACGTGCTTCGTCCTATTTGGGACTCGTCAACCGGACACAATTACATTCTACTGATGATATTAAACACTCAGTTCGAGTCTAAGTGTTAACATCAATACTGGGATTTAATACCACGAACATGACAAGATCAAAATAAAAATAAGTGTATGTTTATATTTTATTCCTATACACAAATCATTTATTCTGTAGGCTTGCTAGGTTTGAAGAGATTACGAGTTCACCCAATCTGTGAACGGAACGAAGACTCAGTGACCAATAAGCTATTCCGATGCTAACTAAAGGGAGAAGTCCAGGTTCAGAAGCACAAACAACAACAATATGCACAATTCAATCGCATATATACAACATAAAAATGTCTTTGAGAAACGTTACAAAATAGCATGTTAAAAGAGACAACGAACCAATAACATTTAGGGTCCTCCCAAGTGGGAAATACGACATGAAGGTGAAAATGGGTGCCTTTGGCGCGAAAACAAGAAATTCAAAATTTCAAAATAGAATTGGAAAATTAGACATTTACCAAGTGAGTTCTGAGGATCTAACATCCCCAACAAGGTTACAATATTATTTACACCTAACCTTTCTTGAAAATGAAAAGATAGCGTGGCATAGATTTAGTTAGGAGTGTAACGCAAAAAAGAAAACTAAAGTAAACTAGCAAATTATTCAATAAACCCCCCTGACCTCTTTAATCCAAGGGTTCAATATACGAGGCAATGAAGAGAGTCAGGAGATACAATTATATGGCACTTTGTTGTAACAAGCTCTTTTGTGGTACCGGAGACCATATGCTCCTATCGTTCACATTATAGTATCTTAAGTATCAGATATCTATACTCTTCCTCATTCTTTATAAGAACGTCTCAAATGCAAAAGTACTAAGAGAATAACTTTGCTAGCAGTAGGTAAATAAGCACAACCCTGTAAGAGCATTCTGAGGTTATTCGATTCTTTAATCATGAGAATTTCCCATAGCATTCATTCCACGGTCTGAAAATTCAACTAGCAATTAATAGGTAGCGAGTGTAAATCTAGCTTTACTTATTTAAGTTTAGTTAACCATTTTACAATAAATATCAAATGACAGTGGTCAATATACCTTATACGTTTTCTTTACGGTTATATACTTATCTGGTATGAGAATTTTTATTTCATACATTGGGCTCAGAAATTTTTGTTAATCCTTTAGTGACAGTACCCACTCTGCTACGTCATACGATTACTATTTCTGACGGTTATAATATGAGAAATTTAGCATAGAAACTATACTGAACTCTGTGGAAGCACTAAAGATGAAACTAAACAGAATATTGAATCCGGCAAAATCTTTAGTACGCTATGGTGATAACGTATCAATACCATAAGATATTACAGATGAATCATTAATGTTAATGACTATAAAATGTAGTAATGTTAAAGATGACATAAATAAAAGAGAAAAAAGTTTGAATAATTGTAGTAACCTCCGTAGCTTTAAGGTAGGTTGGGATGTACGAAGAATATCGGCTTTCTCAATGTAGTTTGGTGAGCAAGTTTTTTGGCATATCCCATGAAATATAAAATGTAGGTCCAGGGTCTTAAACCAGATAGTCCCGGTCATTAAAAATTACTACGTAATCTGACGTACCAAATACTTCAGATGATACGCTTTATAGAGTTATTTACAAGATGAAAGTTGGCATGATAGTACAAAGTGAACTGATAAATATCATCGGCATTACTGTCCTAAATAACCTAATGTAAATTGTATTCGTGTGTGCAGCTATCACCCATAACGATCTATTGTGTCATTTTAATGTTATCTATAGAAAAAAATTGATCCTATGAACACACACTTTACAACAGAATGTATCATATACAGGAATGAGATAGAATGGATAGATGAACAATTACTACAGGTGACGTTTTGAATATGTTATGTCGTTATTTAAAAAATAATAGAATAATAATAATTTAGTGTGAAACCCATTAAGATGTTATTTGTATTAACTTACCTCTTTAACAGTGGAATTAATGAAATCCTTGCGATCAGATAAGTCAATATTAGGATAATTAGCAAAAATCTAAAATGTATGAAATAATAAACAAGCATATAATTGATTTGATGAGATAGATTCAGGAAGAAACAAAAATTAAGACTCAAAATATCAATTACATTACTAAATTCATATAACAAAACTGAAATAATCATGACATGGAGTATGCATAAACTTATGTACAATAAAACACAATAGCATAGAACATTGCACAGAATGCGTTGGTTCGAGTTTTTAAACATTGTGATAGCACTGGAAACGAAATTCAAAAAAGAGAAGTGTTAATATGATACAGTTCAGACAATCTGACGCTCGGATAAGGTTTAAGAGTACAGTGATTGACTTATTTTCAACCAGTCGGTGATGGTTAATGGATTGAGAACATGTTAGGAGTATTTTCAATGAATGTTATGCACCCTCATATGTTTTCATGACTGTATCTTCCGTTATTTATTGAAATGTACATACAATAACTATTTACACTAGTATAATACATTAACACATATATACAAATAACATTCTATTTAAAATTCATTTCAATAAACGTTTACCGGTGTGTTATAGATCCCGGGACACGAACACAATAATCAACGCTCTATACTAACATTTATAATAACCATTAGTAAAATTTCATTATCAAGAGGATCGACAATAAACCATAACTCCTTTGTTACAAAAAAAGGCCGTTTTATTTTATGATGAATGAGATTATTCGAATCAAGTTCGCTAAACACTTGATCTAAGCATTAAAAAACAATCATACTTGAAGACGAAAAACATCCGAGAAATGCAAATAACCACCTTGTACAGTTCATATCATTTCTAAGTCAAATTATACTACATAAACTAGTTTCATACACCAACCATTTTTCGTATAATTGAATCTTGATACTAAAAGTGTTAGGTTGACCGTTGAAAATTTTTTTACAACTGTTATTAAGTCAAAAACATTGTTTCAAATTTATCCAGTTTGAATTCTTACTACTTTATTCCAAAATTACCCCATAGGCCTAGAATAAGTACTTACAATAGTGACCTTTAATCCACTCCCTTTGTTTATATTGTCTTTTACTGTTTTTCTGCAATTAACGCCATATTCAAAACGTCAAAAAAACATACTGTAAAATATCATTGTTTTTTGTGGAAGCAGAAAAAACGACTTTTTCTACCTAAGTAATAGCTACTTGAATAGTGCTCCGGAGAAGGCAAACAAATGTTGATAGACTAGTGGATATTGGCCATAAAATAGTTGAGATCTATCAGTTTGTTTTTAAGTTTACATTGTTTTACAACATATTCATTTTGATGACCTCGTTAACGCTCAGGATCTTGATGACATAAAATGGTATATTGTACATTTGATCCAGTTGTTCGTGGGAGACCTTGATAAAACAGTCAGAAAGTTAGGGATAAGATGCCCAAAACTAAACAAATTAGTATGTAGTAACTTAAACCATGGATTTGTGGAAAATAAAGTATGAGAACGACCAAACCAAGATGTGGTAACCGTCTACAGAATTACTGATGTTTGGTTTCCTCGTGAACATTGTGATCAATTGCTGTAGTCTTTGGATGGTAAGTTTAGAATTGATAGCAACTATGCAAATGCATTCACCTTTGATTTTCTTTTAGATTTTGAATTCGAGAATTATTTCAAACTTATAACTCCCCAAATTCATCCATTCAACCTGAATCATATTGCTTATGTCTCAGTTTTCCTACCACCACTGGTTCCACTGTAACTTCTACTACTCTGAAATGTGTCCCAGTAATTTTATCTCATGGTCCAGATGTAGCGTGGCAACTTGAACCGATACGTACACGTATATCCTATGTTCTACATTGCTTATGACCGATTTACCAAAAATAAAGTTTGAAACTGTAAGCTACTAGCTAACAAAAAAAGTAAGCGTCCAATGCGAAAGCATGTCGTGATAAAACAAAATATCAATAGATTATGTTGTATAAGGAGAAAAGATCCGTTTTAATAACGCATTATACTTTGATTACCTTTTCTCTAACAACTTTAAGAGATGTCTCTTCTAAATTAACTGTTTTAAGTAGATCAATTATATTTTTCTTTAATTCAGAATCAGTTGGAGGAGTAGTTACTTTTGTGGATGTTAAATTAGACAGAGGAACATTTTCTTCATCAGAATCAAGTTCTTTTTTCATTTTAGTCGGAATATGTTTATGATCATTTTCATCTTCTGTATCACTAAGTTCATGTTTTTTAGCTCGTTTAATACTAGGTTTAACAGGTTTTTGTTTTTGTCGTTGACTTAAAGCACGTTTCTTTGGTGGCTGCTTTTTTTCGATTGATTCAGCTGCATCTGATATATCACTTTCTGAGTTCTCAGATTCAGACGACATATCATCAGGTTCATCAATATCCTGCTGACTTGAATTATCTATGCTAGGTTCATTTGAAACAGTGTTCTTTTTCGATGGTTTTGATCTCGATTTTTTAGAGGTAATATCTTTAGATTTATTTTTTTGTTTATATTTTTTAACGATCTTTCCTTTACATTTCACAGAATTAGCGGTTGGTTTGAGTAGGAATTCCAGTAAGCGAGAGGCCAACTGTTCTCGAGTACCTGTAACTTCTAG